>BFEA01000030.1:3203696-3224778 GCA_003427395.1 Chara braunii
TTCTTTGGAGTTGAACCACCACTCTACCCAACACCTAAAAGTGGCATTCCGGCGAGTTCGGAGCGGGGCTTTGGGGGGGTGTCGACCGGCGGGACGCAGGCGGGTCTGGTCCTGCAATTTTTACGCGCCAACTTCGGCGATTCTTCGCGCCCAGAAAAATGAAGAAAAAAATCTGAAAAATTAGGATCCTGTAGATGAGGTAGTGATCTTTCCTGGAAAAATATCAGAAAAAAAGAAAAGAAAAAAAAAAGAAAGAGCTGGCTGCTACTCCAAAGGTGCCGTCCAAGGCGCTTGTCGTTGGAGAGCTGTCAGGGCACGATTGGCAGAAGTCGTCATTCTCATGGAGGGCCATGCTGATCTTCGCTGTATAATTCTGTGTTCCAAGGGTAGATTCATTCTCGTTTCACCATTCTCGAAACTCGTGCAGAGAGGCAGCTTGCAGATCTTGTATGACGAGGGCCCTCACGCCGAACTCAGAGCTAAGCACAAACGACAAAAGTCGTGGCACTGTATTTCTTTTTTTCTCGTTTCTTTGGACCCATTCACGATATGCATGAAGGACCGAAAATGTATCTGTGTATCTGCCCATGTTCAAGCTAAAGATTCATTCTCATTTTGCACATTTGGTGAGGAGTGGAGCCACACCCTTTTTGGACACTACTCTCCAAATTCGCAAAATGAGAATGAATCTTCAGCTAGAACATGGAACTATACACCGTCAAGAGATTCGAGCACAAAGGACAAAAATCAATGTGTTGTGCGTCCATTTTTTCTCTTCTTTTTTTTTATACCATTTCTCGGTTCATCTGTGTCATCCTTCGAGCAGGGCCATACTGATCTTCTCTGTATTCTCCCGCACTCTAGGGAAGATTCATTGCAGGGCCGAACTGATCTTATCTGTATTCTTCCGTGTTCTAGGGAAGATCCATTCTCATTTTCCACTTTCTGATTGCACTTCGGGAAGTACAGCAGAGAGGATGACAGATGAGCCAGAAGCGGCGCCATTTCAGGAGGAGCAGTACACCAGTCACGCCGTTATCAGAGGCAGAACTTTTTTTTTCCACAACTTTGCTTTTGTTTTCTCTTTTTTTTTTTCATTGTTTTTTTCAGTCTCGTCTTCTTTGGTCGCTCGTTTCCGTTTTCAAAACGAGTGACCGCCGAGGCTGGACCAAGCCTCTATCGACGCTACCGACGTCCTCCTTGAATTCAGGAAGTTGAGAAAGTTTGGCTGGGCGAGGTACTGGTGGTTTAAGGACAACGCTTATAGCAAGCATGTATCTTGCCTTATTCTTGCAGTAGATACACACCAAGTTCAGATTTGATGAGAACTGGGTGGTGCAAGGAAAATGAGCAATAACGAGATGACAATATCCAGAATGCACAATCACATTGAAAGCCAGAAAGTATCTGAGTGTCCAGAAAGCAGCATTGCACCAACATAACACCAGTGGAGAATCGTAACACTGAAAACCAATGTCAATGAGAGCTTGCTCTCGCCACCACCAACATAAGAGGCCAGGCCCTTCTCCCTACTTGGCGCTCCGCGCCCAGCCTACTTCCTACACAGCTACTGTCTGACTACTAATTGACAATGCAACTGTTGATGTCAGCAGCTGACGAATTACTTAAAGATGTCGCTCAGATGCAGACCATTGCCAATACCAGGTATGTGCCCTCACATCATCATCATCATCATCATCCTTCTCTCTCTACCTCGTCTTACACCCACGTCTTCCCTCTGTACACCCGAAGACCACCTCTGCGCCTCACTGTAGTCCAAGCCTCAGCCAGCTATGGAGGCTGGGCTATGGCGCTGCCCTCAGCAGCGCCCTGCTTCTTGCACGACCGCACGCGCGCAGCACCTTGCCCTTAGCGCACAGCAGCATGCTGTCGACTTGTAGAAGGGATCTGCCGGCCAGCGGATCTAACCCTATGTCCACCCCACGTAAGTCAACCGCGGGAGGGCTATTTCCGGGCTCCTGCAACCTGCAAAAAACACCTCTTAGACGGAAATAAAAACAAGGTGTGAGCTGGGCGACCCACTAAAATGTAGAAAGAAAGAGAAGATCGTTGTATTCAGTCAATAACGGTATAGGCGCCAACGCGCTACATCCCATCCCAGAGCAACCTCCCTCATGCCAGTCCAAGGGATTAGTTTGTGTTGAGACTGAACGTGTCAGTGTTCTTCGCTGGGTCTTATGACCAATGGGGTGTCGTCGGTACCACTCCCGTTAGCCCCAAGGGATCATGCTAGAGCTCTCCGAGTCCGAAGTAGCATCGTGGGCCCGTTGAGGCCCGATTCTCAATCTGAGTCCAGGGTCCGAATCTGAGGCCTGTTCGGCTGTAGGAAGAGGCGACTCCTTGGCTCACTCGGTTGGGCATCTGGCCCTGTCCTTAGTCTTGGTCTGATCTGGTCTGGTCTGGTCTGGTCTTGTCTGGTCCGGTTTGGTGTGGCCTGTTCTGGCCTGGTCCAGTCCGGTTTGGTCTGGTCTGGTCCTGTCTGGTCTGTTCTGGGTCTGGTCTGGTCTGGTCTGGTCCGGTTTGGTCTTGTCTGGTTTTGTCGGGTCTGTTCTGGGCCTGGCCTGGTCTGGTCTGGTCTGGCCTGTTCTGATCTGGTCTGGTCTGATCTGGTCTTGTCTGGTCTGTTTCTGGGCCTGGTCTGGTCCGGTCCGGTTTGGTCGGATCTGGTCCGGTTTGGTCTGGCCTGTTCTAGTCTGGTCTGGTCCGGTCCGGTCCGGTTTGATCTGGTCTGGTCCTGTCTGGTCTGTTCTGGGCCTGGTCTGGCCTGGCCTGGCCTGGTCTGGTCCGGTCCGGTTTGGTCTGGTCTGGTCCTGCCTGGTCTGTTCTGGGCCTGGTCTGGCCGGCCTGGTCTGGTCTGGTTTGGTCTGGTCCGGTTTGGTCTGGTCTGGTCTTGTCTGGTCCGTTCTGGGCGTGGCCTGGTCTGGTCTGATCTGGTCTTGTCTGGTCTGTTTCTGGGTCTGGTCTGGTCCGGTCCGGTTTGGTCTGATCTGGTCTTGTCTGGTCTGTTTCTGGGTCTGGTCTGGTCTGATCTGGTCCGGTCTGGTCTGGTCTGGTCTGATCTGGTCTGGTCTGATCTGGTCCAGTCTGGTCCGGGTCCTGCGATGAGTGCGCGCAGCCAGGTTCGTCTGCCCCCCCACCAGCGAGCCCGGTTGGCCGGTTCAGCTGATCAAGCACGCGTCTTCCCGCTGGTGCGTGCCGTTCCGTTTCTTCCAAGCCCGTTTCCCTTGGCTGTGGTTTCGCGAGATGGTAGATAGGGACAGTCGAAATCTCGTTAATCCATTCGTGCGCGTCACTTGGCTGTAGTTTCACAGGGGTGGTAGATAGGGACAATGGGAATCTCGTTAATCCATTCATGCGCGTCACTAAATACCTTTTCCCTTGGCTGTAGTTTTGCAGGGGTGGTTGATAGGGACAATGGGAATCTCGTTAATCCATTCAAGCGCGTCACTAATTAGATGACGTGGCACTTGCTTTGTTTCCCGCCGATTCTTCCAAGTTCGTTCCCTTGGCCGAGGTTTCGCAGGATAGTAGATAGGGACAGTGCGAATCTCGTTAATCCATCCATGCGCGCCACCAATTAGATGACGTGGCTACTCTCCCTGCCGTTCCTTCCAACCCCGTTCCCGTGACTGTGATTTCACGGGAAGGTAGGTAGGGGCTGTGGGAATCTCGTCGGTCAACTCATGCGCGTCACTTATTAGATGACGAGCCGCTACTCCCGCCGATTCTTTCAAGCCCGTTACCTTGGTTGTGGTTTCGCAGGATGGTAGATCGGGGCATTGGGAATCTAGTTAATCCATTCATGCTCATCACTAATTAGATGCCGCGGCATTTGGGTAGCATAGATACTCCCTCCGTTTTCCCATCGTCGATTGAATCTCTCCATTTCGACACTTAGAGCACAGGGCAAAAAGCACATTGTGACCAACATTCGTTGAGATCGTCGCAATGGTTCGTCAGATCGCCCTCTCTCTCTCTCTCTCTCTCTCTCTCTCTCTCTCTCTCTCTCTCTCTCTCTCTCTCTCTCTCTCTCTCTCTCTCTCTCTCTCTCTCTCTCTCTCTCTCTCTCTCTCTCTCTCTCTCTCTCTCTCTCTCTCTCTCTCTCTCTCTCTCTCTCTCTCTCTCTCTTGCTTGCGCGCTCGCTCATAGCCCGCCAGTAGCTGCTTTCCCGCGCAACAGCTTCTTCCCGCTGCACAGCCCGTTTTCCTGCGCTACTTGATCCTCCTGCGCGCTCATTTCCCTCGCGTGCAGCTCGTCCCCGCTTGCGCGGAAGCTTTTGCCCCGTTTAGCAGCTAGCCCCTCTCTCACGTGCGGCTCAGTCACGGCGCAGCAGTTACGGCGCGAGCCCTTCTCTTCCGCGCAGTGCCTTTCTTCCCGACCTCCTTCTCTCTCTCTCTCTCTCTCTCTCTCTCTCTCGCGCGCGCGCGCGCGCGCGCGCGCGCGTGCGCACGCATGTGCAATGGCTTTCTCCGCTCGACTTCTCCCCCCGTGCAAGCCTCGCTATTCCACGCTGCCCTTCTCCGCGGGACTTGTTCTTTCCCGTCCCTCGCAACAGATCTTTCTCTCTTGCGCGGCTGCACTACTACGCGCTGTTTCCCTGCACTGCAACTCTTTCCCACACTGACCCTGCTACCCTTCCCAGTTTTCCCTCCGCGCAGCAACTCTTTCACGTGCTCGCTCTTCACTGCCTTACATGCGCTCCTCTCTGATCTGTGCACACACATCCCGTGCCGAATCCGCTTTCCTCCTTGTTATGCTTACCTTGGTTGAAGAGGAGCGCTGCTCCACACGTGTTTGTGGTTAATGAACCGAGCCCGACACGTGGCCAGGTTCGTGAGTCTCGGAGGAGGAGTTTTCCCCCGGTTTTGATTCCCACTTGCTGTTCGAGAGCGCAAAGATCAGATAGTTTGGTTTGTTTGATAAGTTCCTGTCCATTCAAAAACAAAGTCCCTGTTCGAGCATACGAGTACTCTTTACCCAGCTGATGACTTCGTGGGTCTAGATTCGATTTCAGGTCGATAAGTTCCTCTGTCGTCCGTTGATGATCAAAGGTTGACGGTTTAATACCCGTGCATGGATATAGTCAGGGCGCTGTCCAGGTTCACGCGCCGAGCAGTAAGAGCACACCGGTGTCCTCAAGCTTTCCTCGTGCGTGCCGGGATCGTGCCTCCTTCATGCCCAATGTGCTTGCTCGAAGCTCATACTTCTGCCCCTTCGAGTGCTGAGGTACCCGTTCGCTGCTGGTTGTCTCCTCTCCTCCCGACCCTGGTGCGTCCCAGGGCCGGCACACCTTGTGTGCCAGCAAGTGCGCAAGCCAGAAGTCCCCCTTCCCCGGGCCCAACTGGGCTTATATGGTTTGCTGGGCCCATTCTCACGCGGCTTCAGCAGTCTGGTGCGCCGCAGGAGTCGGGAACTTTGCAGCGCCCTGGTACCAAGGCTCCTCCCAAGCCTAGTCCCAGGCCTGTTTGGGCCCCGAAAGGACATATGTGGTACCAAACGGGCCTTTGTGTCAGTACCAAGGAATTCGTAGGGCCCCGGTACCTGGGCTACGCCCGAGCCTCGTTCCGGGCCTGCTATGGCTTCCCCCCAAGTGGAAATTAACGAGGCCCGTCGAAATTCGGAAGGGACCCGGTACTTGAGAAAAAATAGCCTATTTCGGTCTCCATTCTCAGCCCGAGGCCCGGAGTCTTTTCCTGACTGTCCATTCAAGCGTCGCGGTCCAATTAACACCGGTTTAGCAATTTCCCCGGCTTCCGGCCGGGCACTGATTTCCCACGGTTATTGCTCCGTCGTTTACCCGGATGCTCACCGCGAGAACAGAATGGCCCTCCTCGTCTCACACGTCGCCGTGGCTCGAGCGTAAGTACCCGTCTCCCGCCCTTGTCACTCGCCCAACGCTTGCGGACTTCTCTCTTCCGCCATAGATATTAGATCTTCCCTGGCTATGAAATTTCTTGGTGTCCCTTTGAGAGAGTTCTCCCTCAATCAGGGAATCACGTCCTCCCAACCTTCTGGCCTCGATGCCTTCCCCTTTAGTTTTGCCTATGTTGATCTCGAGAAAGGAAGTGTCCGAAATGGTTGTCGTGTCCGGCTCCCGTCACCGCCACACGTCTTTCTAAAGTAAAGGGCGGCGTAAGGCTTGAGCTGCCCGACAACGCGAGCCTTTGCTCCAGCAGCGCTGCCGCACAAACTGGCAAGTGCCTGAATGCCCGTCCAGACAGCGAGCTCTTTCCTGTATGGAAAGAGTCTGCCTGCCTCGGCGGCCTGGCTGGGCTGGGCCTGTGCCCAGAAGCTTCCGGTAGGCCCCAGGAGGCTGTGCTTTTGTTGCAGCTGCTGGGCCTTGTTCGGTTGGGCCTCCCAACTGCCTGTGTATGATGCTGCGATTCAGGCCCAGGGCCTGCATTTCCGAAAAGGCCTGGAATGCCGTGGAATGTCTGTGCTGCTCGGCCTGTGTTTCCCTCAACCAACTGGCGCGTCACAACTGCTCGGGACCCAAATACGAAATTGACAGCAATGGGCCTCTTGAGATTTGTTAGGCCCGCCTTCACTTAGGGTGGGCACATCTGTATTCAGGGCCCCTTAGGCCTGCCGAGGACCCAGTTCCTCGCAGTGGGAGCATACGCACGATGCGCTCCATAAGCAGCACGGTCGATAGATAGGTGGAACTTTTTTTTTTTTTTTTTTCATTTTCTGTATTTGTTGCAAAAATGTTGACATCCCGGCCCTGGCAGGTGCAAAGTTTCGATGCATTTCTAAGGGCATACTCACAGTGGGACTTTCTTTTTCTTTTTTTTTGTTTTTTAATTTGGACCATTTCTTGATTTATGCGTGTCATCCTTGCACAGGGCCCATGCTAATCTTCTTTCTCTGTATTGTTCCAATTTTAACGGATGTCCCAAAGGACCGTGGGACTTTTTCGACTAGGCTCTGGAGTTAAATATCTTCATAATACTCTGTAATAGTCCAAAAAGCTGGACTAGCTAGCAACAGGCGGCCGAAGGCCATCCCGCGCTGCCCGGCCGTGCAAAGGCCCAGAAAGGTCGCAGCAAAAAAAAAAAAAAAAAACCTGAAAAAAAAACTATGGGTGGCCTGGCCGTGCAAGGGCCAGGGAAGGTCCCAGCAAAAACAAAATCCAAAAAACGGTTTAAAAATCCGAAAAAAAAAATTATGTCGAAAAATAAACTGAACAACTTTTGTCTCAGGGTCACATCGAAAGTCTTTACCAAATGGAGTGGAAGCTTGGAGGCCTCTCGATCCCTGCATTTGGTTCGTTCTGTATGTTTTTGCCTTGGGAATTGGGCCTGGGATAATAAAGCTTCTCTTCTTGTATTAAAAGACCCCTCTACCCGGCTTTAGAAATTCGGGGGTGCCATTTGACGAGTAACTAAAAATAAAGGAGAAGGATATAAGGAAAAAAAAAGTGATGAATAAGAGCGTAATAGCAAGCAATAAAGATTCTTCTCGATCCATTGGTTTATAGAAAATCCATGTTTTAGGTGTTTTAAAATACACGACTTACCAAGGGGCCTAGCTCAGTCGGTACACCAATGAACTGTTGAAATACAGACCCAAGTTCGAATCCAGATGTCGTCAGATTAACAAAATTACATATTGCTGAATTACCTAGGGCCGGTCAGTTCAATGATGATATCTCAAGGCCATTGCCCTTTWTTARAAAAAAAAAAAAAAAAAAACCATGACTTTCACAAAACGTTTATAATAAAAGCAACTAATAACGCCGGTTACTACTGGTAGGCCGTTTTTCTAAATAGGCACGTGGCCTACCGGCAGTTTTGTGTGGGGCCAGGCCTTGGTCCCAGGGTGGCGAAAATGGAAATATGCCGAATCGGGGGAGCGATGATTTGATGGGCAAAATTATTTTTATTATTTTTTTTATATTTTTCCTGGAAAGATCATGACTTAATCTACAGACCCTTAAATTTTTTGCATTTTCTGTGAATTCTTCGGAGCACAAAAAATACTTCTGTTAGCTGACACAAGGTAGAGTGGCAAAAAATTGGCACGGTGATTATTTCACGGGAAAAAATGATTTTATTTTTTTTCTGATATTTTCCCTGGAAAGATCACGAGCTAATCTACAGACCGTCAAATTTTTTTAGACATATTTGTGCATTCTTCTGAGCACAAAAAATCGCCAGAGTTGCCTCTCTGAAATTGCAAGACTAGGCCCGCTGGCTGGCAACGGTTGGCCTCCCCCCCCCTCTCCGCCCCCCCCGAAAAACCTGTCCGAACTCATGGATTTTGAGTTCACAAAGGCAAAAAGTTCCCGCTCCGGCAAAGATATCACGGCGTGAGTTTGAAACGACAATTTGGTAGAAAAGAATTCGTTGGGCTTTTCTTTTTTTTATTTTCCTTTCCCCATCTGACACCACTGCGGACCCCTGTAGTTATGACACCCGGCCTGACACCACAGCCGTTGGTACTCTCATTGCCTTTTCGAACTCGGGACCTGTTTCTTTGCCGGCATGTGTTCTTTTCACTCATTCGACACTCAAAAGTGACATCAATGTACTTGCCCCTTTTATTTTTGTTTTTATTTTTTATTTCTATAATTCTTTTGGGCCCGGCTGGGCAAGTGGTCCCTCGTAGTCCAGTCCGTCTCCAGACTTGCCTCACTGACTAAGTGGTAATTATCACCATTTTTTCAATGTAGTAACCTCCGTAGAGATTAGACTACGTGAGAGTGGCTCGTCGACTTTGGCGTGACTTCGTCGTCCATTGACATCATGGCTGGACAATTCCCTCCCTCCCGTTCTTGTGCCTCACTGACTAAGTGGTAATTACCACCAGTCCGTCTGACACCACGGCCGTAGTTATGACACCGGCCTGACACCACGGTCGTCGGTACTTTCGTTGCGTTTTCGAACTTGGGACCTGTTTTCTTTGCCGGCACGTGTTCTTTTCGCTCATTCGACACTCAAAACTAACATCAACGTACTTGGCCCTTTTATTTTTATTTTTATTTTTTTATTTCTTGAATTCTTTTGGGCCCGGCTGGGCAAGTGGTCCCTCGTAGCTTAGTCCGTCTGAGACCACGGCCGTAGTTATGACACCCGGCCTGACACCACGGCCGTCGGTACTTTCGTTGCGTTTTCGAACTCGGGACCTGTTTTCTTTGCCGGCGCATGTTCTTTTTGCTCATTCGACACTCAAAAAGTGACATCAATGTACTTGCCCCTTCTATTTTGAGTTTTATTTCTTTATTTCTTGAATTCTTTTGGGCCCGGCTGGGCAAGTGGTCCCTCGTAGCCTAGTCTGTCCGTCTCCACGGCCGTAGTTATGACACCCGGCCTGAGGAAACCATGGCCGTTGGTACTTTCATTGCGTTTTCGAACTCGGGGCCTCTTTTGCCGGCGCGTGTTCTTTTCACTCATTCGACACTCGAAAGTGACGTCAACATACTTGCCCTTTTTATTTTTATTTTTATTTCTTTGATTCTTTTGGGCCCGGCTGGGCAAGTGGTCTCTCGTAGCCTAGACAATAACTGTTTTGGACTATCACAAAGAAACTTCTCTTTATAGATCATCTTTGTCAGAGCAGGTTATACTGGAGACGAGCTATGGACATAAAAAAATTATCGATTGCACTCGTGCTTTTCAGCCTGGTAGAGGCTCCACAGCTCTGACACTTGCCAGCCTTCGTGTGAAATTCGGAAAACACCAAATGGGGGCCATCCTGAATATTGCAATCGGACTCGCTTTCCTTTCCACTCTGCATACATGCAAACAGATGGTGATTCACATTGGCGCACAGCGCCCAAACAAGGCTCGGAGATCTGGCGATCGAAAACACAGTTCAGATGTAAACTCGCTTTAACAAGCTATGGCGCATCAGCGCCCGCTCAACCCGACTCTCGTCACTGCGTTCAACACCACTGTTCGCCCGCGCTCAACTCTGGACCTCCCTGAATACACCCACGCACTCTCACTCGATAACCCACACACACGCACACACAGCTACCTCTACCCTCGGCGGCTATGGCCGCTCGTCTCTACCGCTATTGCTACAATTTACAGTTTGGCCCACTTCCTCCTCGGGCAACCTGCAGACCACCTTTGCACAAGTCGCTGTAGCAGCGCTTCCGCGTGGCTTACGCAGCGAATGAATGAATGGCTGGGCGCTGCCTCTTGATTTATACTTCTGTAACTCGTTGGTCTGCCCCTTTCCACCGGGCCCCTGGTGCACACGGTCCCTCATGGTACTTGCTTGACTGGACTGGGACTGGCTGGACTGGTACCGCTGACTGCATGGGTTCGCACTGCCAACTCGATGCAGTCGCACTGCCGACGTAACGCAGTTGGGCTCACCACTTGCCCACTTGCCTCTGACTAAACGTGAGGCAACTTCGAAAGGCCACTTCCGGACCTTCCGGAAGTCCTGTGGACTTGGCCTTTCGAGTACTGCAGCAGCCACGACCTTGACCTTTCAGGACTGCAGCAGCTATGACCTTGACCTTCCAGAATACCTACAGCTACGACCTCTACAGAGCTGCAACTCCTATTCGACAGACCTACAGATCGAACCCCTACCACTACACAGACCTGTGACAGCCGACAAACAACTACCAAAACACAGGTCACGGGTTCAAACACTCGGTGGTCGACTCGATACTGTACATGGCCAAAGTGAGGTCTGGGGGTCGAACTCTAGGGCCCGCGTCTCTGACTGCAGAAAGGTGAAAACCGTTTCAATATGTTGTGTCAACCATCTCGCTTCCCTCCTCTCCATCACTATTGCCGTCGCGGGCTGCAGTCAATGTGCTCTCCTCGTAGACTTAGGCAGTGGTCAGCATACTCTCCTTGTGGACTCTAGCAATTTGTGCCAATAGAGGTTGGGGAGTGGGAGAACGCGATAGCTTGCTGTGTCTAATATATACTCCTCCCTGATTCTTTGTGTTAAAACTTAAAAGTACCTTTTGGGAGCTCTACAACGCAGGTGAATTCGGTACCTTGACCTTCAGTCCTCTCCGCTACATCAGTATCGATGTCTCTACTGCAGCATCGTGCTCCTCCTCCTCCTTGACGTATGCAGTTTTTGCCAGGGGAGATTAAACCAACAGTACTCCGGCCGTATGTCAGGATCGTTTCCACTTGAATGAATTTGGGCGCTCTGGTCCGGTCCCATTAACCCGAACGCGTCACGGCTCGTATACGGCCGCGACTTCAGGTACTGGTGGTTTAAAGCACCAGTACGTGGGCACCTGGGCCGCGGGCCTGACACCTAAAATCCTGGAGGCGTGAAACGAAATGGGACCACCGATCGGATTTATCAATGGTGGGCCCAGCGTTTGACGTTTCGGCCTCGTTTTCTTGTGGCGACAAGTTCCGGACTGCAAGGCTGAGGCCGTGTACTGGTGGCTTAACGAGTGGGAAAGCATGACACCCTGTTAAGTTCAGCACTGTCCTCCTCAGAGTCCTCACCAACTTGTGCAGGGGACTACACCGTGCACTGGCTCGACTTGTTTAGCATATTTTGCTCCTTTTTTTCGTTCTTTCTTTTTGTGAGTCATCAGATTGAATCTCAGCATATTTGGCTCCTCGCAGAAGCACGTTTTGTCTCCGTAATGGCTCTTTTCGTTTTTTGTCCCAATTTTGCTACTCGCGGAAGCACTGTTTTCTCCATTTTGCTCCTTGCGGAAGCGCGTTTTTGTCCCCAAATTTGGCCACCTTGCAGAAGCGCGTTTTTTGTCCCCATTTTGGTTCTTGCAGAAGTGCTTTTTGTCTCCATTCTGTTCCTTGCGGAAGCGCTTCTTGTCGCCGAAATGGCCACCTTGTGGAAGTGCATCTTGTCCCCAGTATTGTCACCTTGCAGAATCGCTTTTCGTCCCCATTCTACTACTCGCAGAAGCGCTTTTTTTGTCCCCCAAATGGCCACCTTGCGGAGGTGTTTGTTTTTTTGTCTCCGATATGGCCACCTTGCACAATCGCCTTTTTGACCCAATTTTACTAAGTGTTTTTTGTCCCCGATATAGCCACCTTGCAGAAGCGCTTTTTGTCCCCGTTTTAGTCCCTTGCGGAAGCGCTTTTTGTCCCCAAAAAGGCCACCTTGCAGAAGCGCTTTTTGTCCCCGTGTGAGTCCTTGTGGAAGCGCTTTTTGTCCCCAAAATGGCCACCTTGCAGAAGCCCTCTTTGCCTTCAAAATGGCCGCCTTGCGGAAGCGTTTTTTGTCCCTGATATAGCCACCTTGCAGAATGCTTTTTGTCCCCGTTTTAGTCCCTTGCGGAAGCGCATTTTGTCCCCAAAAAGGCCACCTTGCAGAAGCGCGTTTTGTCCCCGTTTTAGTCCTTGTGGAAGCGCTTTTTGTCCCCAAAATGGCCACCTTGCAGAAGCGCTTTTTGTCCCTAAAATTGTCGTCTTGCAGAAACACTTTTTGTCCCCGTTTGACTCCTTGCAGAAGCAGTTTTCGCTCCCAAACTGGCCACCTTGCAGAAGTGCGCGTTATCCCCGATATGGCCGGCCACCTTGCAGAAGTGCTTTTTGTCCCCCAAATGGCCACCTTACAGAGGCGTTTTTTTCCTCGATTTACTTCTTGCAGAAGCACGTTTTGTGCCGCAAATGGCCACCTTGCAGCAGAAGTGCTCAATGTCCCCAAAATGGCCACCTTGCAGAAGCGCTCTTTGTCTCCAAAAATGGCCACACTTCACACACTTGCGTTTCTTCCTTCTCAGTGCCGCGCAGCCACCATTTTTTGCAAAGTCCTCGAATTCCTCTTTCATCAGTCTGAATCTCTCTGAATCACCTCTCAGTGTTTAGTGCTTCTTTGGCCGTTAGGCGGTACAGTCGTTTGACGTTAGGGGCCCCCACTGGCATCGCAGCAATGTTGGGAGAGCAACCGTGAAGGGGACATGACCGATTCCTCCACGACGCTGAGCCCTTTTACCTGTACAATCCCTCCCTTTTTTTTTTCTTCCTTGATCTTCTCTGTCTCGTTCCGGTTTTAATGGACACCCCGAATCTTGTCAAACACCCCAACCAGATGGTTCAAACAGCCTCGTGAAGGCGAACATCACCAATTGCTCCGGGATGCGAAGTCCTTGTACCCCTACGACCTTGATTATGCATGCCATCCTTGTGCAGGGGCCTTGCTGATCTTCTCTGCATCGTTCCAATCTTAACGGATGTCCCTAAGGACACTGGTACGGTCTTGTCAAACTCTCCAACCAGATGATTCGAACACAGCCCTCGCAACTTTGAATTCCAAAAAACAGTTTTCATAAGTCTGTCGGGCTCACGGCAACACTTGCCAAATGCCAGCATTTTGAATGTATCGGGTCCCAAGTGGTGTGGCGAGGCGGTTTGTCTCGATGGTTCAAAACAGTCGTAATAGCGTTCCTGCAACGTCTATCTGCTTCGCAAATGTCGCGTCTCCTTTTGCTTGCTGCAACACTTCAGAATCAGTGCAGGCCACGCCTTCGCAGTATCGACAAGATATGAGATCGCGGAGTAGATCGTGTGTTTGTCTTGATCAACGCTGTAATAATTCAGCATTGTGTAAGGGAGATCAATCCTGAAGAAGACTGCGTCTGTCTCTGTCCATCTGGCCGACTGTCTGTCTGTATGTTCTGCCTGTCTGTATGTGTACGTGTGTGTGTGTTTGTGTGCGTGTTTTTCAAAGATCCCCAAATTCTCTCTCTCGTTCCAACCACAAATCATCACAAGCCATCCATAAAATAGAAAATATGTTCTCTCTAAAAAAAAAAAAAAAAAAAAAAAAAGATGTAAGGACCTGCCAAACACGGACTGAGACACAGCTGATTTCTGACTTTGGCCAATGGAATGTATGCCTTGCCGGGTTTCCTGCTTGTTGCTGAGTTTTCTAAGTCTGAGTGTGTGCGTGTGTGCTGGTCTGCGTGCCTGCCTGAGTGCTTGTCGGTTTGAGTGTGTGTGTGACCCGCAAGGGTACTTGTCCGTGCGGGAGGCCTGAAGGGCCGGCACTTACCTGTGGCCGTGACATTGAGGGTTGCAGCGGAGAAAACGGAGGGGGAAAAAGTACCTCTGGCGCTCTCCCTCTTCCTAGTCCTCGTCTCCCTCCTCCAGCCCGTGCTCCTCCACCATAGCCGCAGTGGAGAGCTGAGCGCCCTCTCCTCCACAGCAACACTGCTCCAGCCAGCGTTGCTCCAGCCAGCACTCCAAGCAGTGTGTCGCCAAACTTGCACACCGAAGATCGAGGAGCACGTTCCTGAAGATATATCGGCCTGCTTGCCTCTTGGGCGGTGACTTCCTAGGCCGCGCAGCCTCCATGCAACTGGTACCTCCTCCCTTTCAGAGGGAAACATGATTGCAGACTCTGATATTGCCCGTACAGGCCTTAGACTCAGACTGGTTGGACTGATACCCGCCTAGACCTAGCCTACAACTACCGGGTCTCTAAAAATGCCAACTTTCGTCTTTTTCTGCTCGGCCTCGAGTACCCGGCACATCTACCTCTACTTGATGTGGTACCGGCCTACCTGCTACTTGAGTGTTTTTCCACTGCTCCAAGTGTCGCGGGCCTCACCTGGCTATGGGGGATGCCATCTTCATCACCTTGGTGGGTGCTGCATCTGGAAGGCCCCAGTTGGGGTAGAGCTACACCAAGAAGCTTCAAGGCAGAGTCAGGCCATGGTGGCCTGAGCTAAAGCAGTCACAGCTGCTTTGAGTTGTCCTTTGCACATCAGGGCAAGGCCTAGCAGTCCGCCATAGCCTCGGCCTTCGGAAAGAGGAAGGAGAAGGGTGGCCATGGCTATGGTGGACCTCATGTTGTACCTGCAGTAGAAGAGGGATTCGGACATTGATTCTGGTCCAGCCATTCAACATTATTATTATTATTTGTTGTGGATAAAGAGGGGAGGAGAAAAGGAGGAGAGTGCTTGGCGAAGAGGAAGGGAATTATCATTGGTTTGTGCTGGTGAACATCTTCTTCTTCTTTCTTTCTTTCTTTCTTTCTTCTTCTTCTTCTTCTTCTTTCCATCTCTCTCCTCTCAAGTTCATTCATTTCTTGTTGCAATTGGACGGCATTTTACTTTCTCATGAATGTGTACTTCAAAATTGGCCAGGATCATAACATAGGCAATATATTAGAAGGTGTGTACGTGTGTGTGTCTCTCTCTCTCTGTGTCTGTCTGTCTGTCTGTCTGTCTCTCTCTGTCTCTCTCTCTCTGTCTGTCTCTCTCTGTCTGCCTCTCTCTGTCTGTCTGTCTGTCTCTCTCTGTCTCTCTCTCTCTGTCTGTCTCTCTCTGTCTGCCTCTCTCTGTCTGTCTGTCTCTATCTGTCTGTCTCTGTCTGTCCGTGTGTCCATCTGTCTGTCGGTCGTTCGGTCTATCGGACCGGAAAGCGCAAGCGGCCAGCTGTCCACGTTTTCATCTTTCTCAGTTTTCGGATGTCTGGCATTCACAGGGCAGACTGTGAGAGCATGGAGACCATTGCTGTGAGGAAGGCAAAATAACTCAGTAGTGCAAGGATCCCGTTGACGGAAGCCTTCAGTGCAGCAATTTCTTCCTGCTGCGATGACTGTAGAATCATCACTGCTTGCATCTAAGCATCCTCCTCTTTTTTTTCTCTCTGACCATTTCTCTATTTACGCACGTCATTGTTGCAAAAGGGTCATGCCGATGTTCTCTGTATCGTTCCAATTCTAACGGAGGTCCCGGAGGACAGCAGCTAAGCATGCTGAGGTCTTTTGAAGGCTCTTTCAAAGCCTGCTTCAGTTCAGACATCTTCTTTCCTTAGACTTCCTCAGTCGCCTTTTTTTGCTCATTCATTTTCGTTCACACTTCCTGCATGGCCTCTTTTTGCTCATTCATTTGCTTTCCTCCTCGCCTTCAGCTTCCCCTTCGTCGGCTTCTGTTCCTTGCAATCTCCCTCTCTTTTGGCTCCTGCCGACGAGTGCCTGCCGTGAGCTATTTTGAGCTTCTATCCCTCTTTCGCCATCGCTTCCTCTAATTTGCACAATGTTAATGGCTATCAAAACCTTTTCCAAAATGGTACCCACAAATCGACAGAGGGGATTGACACGACCAGCGACAAGGAAATCCGGGCGGGAAGGGACAGTCTACTAACGCATTCTCTGGCCCGGGGAATAGAGCTTATTTCCCGAAGGGGTATATGGACATCCTGGAGGATATTAAAACTAATAAAGTAGTGGAGGATGCTAGGAGGAAGAGAAGGAGTAGCCATTGGAGTGGTATTCGAATCTTCGAGAACACCGGGGAAAGTTGTCGCTCGGAAGTAAAATCCAGCGATCGAAGTGATGACATGAAGGTCTGGGTGACCTCCACGTTGGGCAACTCGCTGAAGTGTTCCTCGCCTTCAGCTTACCCTTTGTTCGGCTTCTGGTCCTTTGCAATCTCCCTCTGTTTTGGCTCCTGCCGACGAGTGTCTGTTGTGAGCTATTTTTAGCTTTTATCCCTTTTTCGTGATCTCTTCCTCTACTTTGCACAATGCTAATGGCTATCCAAAGCTTTTCCAAAATGGTACCCACCCACAAATCGACAGAGGGGGTTGACACAAGGATCCCCAAGCCGTAAGGCGGGGAGGCGCCTAGAGTTTGTGTATTATTGTATTGGTCGACTTGCTGGTGGAATAGGACGGGACTGATGCTCCCCAGAATGGAAATGGAGCCAGGTCTGGAAGGTTTTTTTTTTTTTTTTTTTTGAAGGTTGTTGTCACGGTGCTGATGTGGCATTGATGGACTGCTAATGTGGAATTAATGGATGTCTGATGGCATTGTGTGTCATGACGATTGTGTGTTCACTGGGCAATTGGCCAGATTTGAACAAATCTGTAACAATTGGCGGGACTTTCGATCTGCGGCAACATCACTTAATCATCCCGTGCTTTCTCGTGGGCATTCCCCACCAACCGTTGCTAAGGGATGAACTTGCTACATGCGCTCTCACCAACGCCGCTTTTCCACGCATGCTGCGATGATGCTTGTATCATCCACTTTGTTTGCCCCCACGACACTCTTATCATACCCCTGCTTGCTCATCTGCTGCTACTACAGTTTCCACTTGTGTAGTGTCCACGGCCGCAGTTTCTACTTCCACTGCTGCAGTTTCCACGGCTGTTCTCGTTGCAGAAGTTTCTATACCTGCAATTCCCCCTGCTGTAGCTTTTACTGCTACAGCTTCCTCTGCCGCAGCCCCACTGCAAAGAATATCATTGTCTCTCTGACACTCGCGTCCTTTATTTCGGAATCTTGCCCAATCCACCCCCCGTCTCATCTCTTTTGTACTTGGCTGTAGACGCCTGCATGCCTCCTCGGCACCCCCATCTCTTCCACGGTCTCACTTGCGAACGGACTCATTGGTTCTCATTGTTCCCGTCGTTCCATCTTCATTACCAGAGGCACATTCATCTTCAGTTTGCAACACCACCACTCCTCTCATCGTGTTATCGTCGACAGCGTGCGCCGCAACGTCGCTTGTCCGGGGATCAGCAGCTTGTTGCTTTGTCTGCCCTGACTCTCTCTGCGCCTGCTCCACAAGTTCTTGTGGTTCCTTTGTGCCAAACGGCAATATCCGCTCCTATGCCTCCTGCAGACATTCTGGCTGCCTGCAGGCAGCCACGGGACCATGTTTATGCCCTTCAGCGTTAGATATTCACGAGTTACCTGTAGAAGAGGATGCAGCCCCTGCCCAAGGTGCACTCCCAACTTCGGGTACAGTCTCTGCTCAAGATGCAGCCCCAAACGCCGAGGGATTGGAACCTGATTTGCTCGGATTACAGTTAACCCCACAAAGCGTAGACCACATGAGGGATCTGCAAATGGCTGACCAGCATCGTTTGCCAATGGATGAACCCACCGCCATGTGCAGACCACACGGGTGATCTGCAAAAGGCCGACCAGCAAACAACCCAAGACAGTTTGGCTTGCAACACCAAATGGGTGATCTGCAAATCGTTGGCTAGCATTTGGCACACCAGCCTGAGATCCTCTCACTAATCTCTGTGGTTTGAATGCAACTAATATCTCTCTTCACATTCACCGCCCCTTTTTTACACCGTCAGACTTCCTTGCAAGCAATCGCCCTTCAGTTTGATTCTGATTTTCCCGGCCTGCAGCCAGAGGATTGTAATTGTACCAAGGAAAGAGGCTTTTTGCCATTGCTGTCCTACAAGTAGCAATTAGGGACCGCCAACTTGAACCACACAATGCTCGAGTAGGTGAGTGGTTTAATCCTCCATCCCACATCTCTGGCTGCTTTGTGCATGGACCTGGCCCAAACCGTCCACAATCTCTTTTATGGCCATCGTATATGCCTCTAACCACTGGGAGCTGTGGGACAACGGCGTCATGGCCCATGCCCTGACTGATTTCTTACATAATGATGTCGTTTTCTTGCCACACCAAACCGTTTGCAATCTCTTTTATGTCGGAGATCATTCCGCTCGCCCTGTACTGCAGCAGGACAATGTACCGACGCTCTGCGACCTTCTCCTTCGCACACCTACAAACACTGTTACGCTCGGCTGTAGCCGCCATCATCTTTGTTACAATCACTTCAACGACGACAAGGTTTCTGCATCGATGTGTGTAGAGGACTGTCCCTACATTCATGACTTCACGCACCCTCTCAATCCAGACACTATATGTCCATTTTGCGGTCATGGGACCTATACTGAATGCAGGGTCTTTTGTGGTGAAAGTTCTTCCTGTGATGACCTGCCAAACACGGCCTGAGACACAACTGATTTTTGAGTTTTGCTCATGGAATGTATGCCTTGCTGAGTTTCCCGCTTGTTCCTGAGTTTTCTAAGTCTGTGTGGGTGCATGCTTGCTGGTCTGCATGCCTGTCTGAGTGCTTGTTGGCTGGAGTGTGCGTGACCCGCAAGGGCACTTGTTCAGAAGCCTCGAAGGGCCGGTACTTACCTGTGGCCGTGAAATTGAGGGTTGCAGCGGGGAAAACGCTAAAGTGGCGGGGAAAGAGGCCCGCAACACAACGGAAAGCACTCAAGTAGCAGGTAGACCGGTACCGCACCAAGTAGAGGTAGATGTGCCGGGTACTCGAGGAAGAGCAGAAGAAGAAAACAAAAGTTGGCATTTTTAGAGGCCCAGTAGTTATAGGCTAGGTCTACGCGGGTACCAGTCCAACGAGTCTGAGTCTAGGGCCTGTACGGTCAATATCAGAGTCTGCAATGATGTTTCCCTCTGAAAGGGAGGAGGTACCGGTTGCTTGGAGGCCGCGCGGCCTAGGAAGTCACTCGCCAAGAGGCAAGCCTGCCGCTATATCTCCAGGAGGAGCAAAGAGCTCCTCCTCATTGTTGGTGTGCAAGTTTGGCGACACACTGGTTGGAGCCTTGGCGGGAGCAACGCTAGCAGAGAGCTGCGCTATTCTGGGAAGGAGCAAGGACAGGAGGAGGAAGAAGACCAGGAGTAGGAAGGGGGAGCGCCCGAGGTACTTACCTGGCTATGGTGGTTGCCATTTTCATCACCTTGGTGGGCGCTGCAGCAGGAAGGCCCCAGGTGGGGTAGAGCTACACCAAGAAGCTTCGAGGCAGAGTCAGGCATGGCAGCCTGAGTTAGAGCAGCCATAGCTGCTTTGTGTTGTCCTTTGCACAGCAGGGTGATGCCCTGGTAGTCCGCCATAGCCTCGTCCTTGGAGGAAGAAGGAAGACGGGTGGCCATGGCAATGGTGGACCTCATGTGATACCTGCCGTGGAAGAGGGATTCAGACATTGATTCTAGTTCAGCCATTCAACATTATTATTATTATTTCTTGTTTGAATAAGAGGGGAGGAGAGGAGAGTGTTGGTGAAGAAGAAGGCAATTCTCATTGGTATTTGCTGGTGTACATCTTCTTCTTCTTCTTCTTCTTTCTTCCTTCTTCTTCTTCTTCTTTCTTCCTTCTTCTTCTTCTTCTTTCTTCCTTCTTCTTCTTCTTCTTTCTTCCTTCTTCTTCTTCTTCTTTCCCTCTCTCTCCTCTCAAGTTCATTCATTTCTTTTTGCAATTGGACAACATTGTACTTTCTCATGAATGTGTACTTCGAAATTGGCCAGGATCATAACATTCCTTTATTTTGGCGACATGCCATTTGTCGGGAGTGTACGTTGGGCGTGCTTAATGCCGCCCGTCGTGGCAATTGTTGCACTGAGAATGCTCAGCTAGGTCTTCCATCTGTTCATCCACCTTGTCGTTACAATGTATGTCCCCTCTGTCGTCAAGGACGGCCGCATTCTTGAACCTTTTTTTTATGCTCTCCTTTGCCTTCATCTTCATTCCACACTCCGTACTTTCCCTCACTTTCCCTTTGTTGTTCTTTGTCAGTCTTCTCTCCATCTCTCTTCCCCGTGTTTATCCTCTCCTCCTTTACCCTGCCTCCTATGTTTATCCTCTCCCCCTTTACTCTGCCTCCTATTTTTATTCTCTCCTCCTTTACTCTGCCTCCTATGTTTATCCTCTCCCCCTTTACTCTGCCTCCTATGTTTATCCACTCCCCCTTTACGATGCCTCTTCCTCACAGCGTACAAGTGGGCCGTTATGGCACATGGGGATGCGGGCAGCTTGTGCTCAGCTTCATCAACGTGGCGAGCCTTGTATGTGAGAGGCACGGTTGGAGGGGGAGTTAAAAGAAGAATGAGGAAAATGAATGGTTTCAGTGTGCCCCTCAGGTTGGTTTTTTTTTTTTTTTTTTTTTTTTTTTTACCGTTTGTTTCGCAATTCTTTTAGTTCATAGGTATGTGACAATATACACACGGGGATTGGGGCAGCCAGCGCTCAACCTGTCATCCACGTGGCTGGCCTTGTACGTAAGAGGTGATGAACAGGTGGGGCTTTCCTTCCTTACTTTTCCTTTCCTTGTTTTGCTTTTTTTCGCCTTCGCGCTCTGATTCACAGTGTGAATATATATATTTGTGACGATATATTTCAGCCTCCTGATGAGTCGGTGAAACTCCGACGAAACAGTTTGTCACAGCCCCTCGTTTGTTGTCCTCTTCTCTCTCTCTGCCTACGGTTTACCGAGCAGTTCTATTTGTGACGATATATTTGACGATATATATATAATTTTAATTTTAAATTAATTTTAAATTCGGTAAAGAATTTTGATGTGTCCCTGAG
>BFEA01000030.1:3265727-3285950 GCA_003427395.1 Chara braunii
AAATGCAGCCCAAGTAGAGAACACGAAAGCAGTGAAGGTAGAGCGCAGTTTTGAGTCGCATTTTTCCGCAAGGCCGGGTCAAGTACTGATGGTTAACTACTCTGATGATCATGTGCTGAATTTAGCTGTGCTCTGTGTACAGGTTCATCACATAGGTTCAACAACGAAGTCCGAACTTCGTCGAAGTCGTAAGCGACCAATTACTGCTGCGTATTCTGAAGAGGGGTTTGGGCGAGGACTTGTAACTCTTATTAGACCCGCAGGTACGGGTGTGCACCACTAAGCTAGCCACCATCTTCTTCTCAATACAGCAGAGCATGAAACGGCCAGTACGTTTCCCAACCAGTTTTTTCGAAGCCGTGTCTTGCATGCTGCCACAACTTTCCGGGCTCGTCTGCCGCAGGAAAATGGCTGGCGCCAAAGGGAGGCCCATGCCAATTTGTTTTTTTTGGGGCGCGCATCTCATTTCAAGCCCTGGAGAAATGTGTCTCGGAAGTACTGGTGGTACGAAAGTCGGTGCAAATACGAAACGCCAACCCTGGAGTGAAACACTAACATTCTCAATACAGGACTGGGAAAGGCTGAGCCAGCAGGTATCTTACATCACTTGGCCTATTGCACTTCACAGGGTGCGAAGTCTTCACAGACAAAAAAAAAAAAAAACATCAGTGTGGCCTAGTCACCTTGTTCACCTTATGACAATGATCGAACCCACAGGAGGATCCACTAAAAGAACATAAAAACTGCTCCACTCAACATCCCCCAGCTGGAGGCCACCAAGCACATCCATTATTGTGCTAATAACTACTGTCCTACTGTTTTGGCAGTTGACTTCTAGACAGTCAGGTCTCGACAGACAAAAAAACATAAGTGTTGGTATTCACCTTATGACAATGATCCAACAGACAGGTAGAGCGGCTAAAAGGACAGAAAAAACTGCTCCACCACCACGCATAGCCATCATTGGTATGGCCACTGTCCTTCTGCTCTGGCAATCGACTTCAAGACAGCCGTCTGTTTCTCAAACAAGTGTAAACTGCTCGACCACCAGGCATAGACATCATTGCGATGACCACTGTCCTTCTGCTCTCGAAGTCGACTTCAGGACAGCCACCTGTTTCTCAAACAAGTGTAGCGGACCGTCACAAGCCAGACAACTGCCTAGCCAGGAGTCAGGCCTTCTCAACAGAGACGTCGCAGCCAGGGAAAGGCAATAGACAACAATAAGTTTCGATGGAAAACGTGGCATCGGCCACTTGGAACCGTCCAAGGCCAGCCTCGGAGGCGAACAGCTACCAATCGAGCACGACAGTGTGGAGGCGACTACAAGGAGGCAGGCTCCTTTCTTACCAACCAAACAACCTCACCTACCCAGCACAGCCTGGACCTTCAGTGGTTCTCATGAGTCGATAGCGATCTGACGGTCCCAGTGGAGCTGCCACTAAAAGGAAGCCAAAGAAGTGAAATGCCACCTGCCAGTCCATTGTCCCCGTCACGGAGTAATCAATGATCATCAGGGGACGTCCACCCGTTAACTTAACGGAAGGACGTGTGGTTTGTGTAATTTTATGTATTTCTGCTTGCCTTGCGGGTGGAAAGGAACCAGACCAATACACCCTGAAATGGAGATGGAGCCAGGCCCATAAGGACCTTTGTCCTGTGTTATAAAAAGGAAGACAGCAATAGCAGGCAGTCAAACTCCAAGGACCCTAGCGCACGTCAGACACAGGCGTAGCCCGCCCCCGAGAGCAGGCAGAAAACGACACGAGAGAAGTTCTATGCAACATCAAAATCAAGATCAAAAAAAAAAAAAAATCAAGATTTTACTGAGACTATAACCAAGATACAAAGTCGCATACAGGAAGCACATAGCAAGCATCGGATCCCTTGTGATGAACCTGTACACAGAGCACAGCTAAATTCAGCACATGATCGTCAGAGTAGTTAACCATCAGTACTTGACCTGGCCTTGCGGAAAAATGTAAGTCACCTACTTCGAAAATTTTGCGACTCGGGCCTACTGGATGGACCACAATGGCTGGCGGCGCCAGCCAACAAGAAAAAGAGTGTGCCACCTGCTGTTAGGAAAAGCTTGGTGGTTTAAGGTGAGCATTATTTACAAAACGCCCTCCCAAGCCTTGTCAGTATGGCTCCCAACTACCTGACCACAGGCTTTGGTTACAGCTGGTCTACACAGGGTGCAACCGATGCATAACAAGGAAACCTCCCAAAGGACTTTTCAAGGCTTTTCAGTAGTGGTGAGGCTTTCCTGTCAGCCTCAGACCGCTTCTCCAAATGATTGAAGCGAGTTGCAGGCTAGCTTCTAAAAGGGGCAGTCCCATCTCTCACATGCAAACTTGAAAATAGATCCTGCTTGCTACGAAAACCTTGGAGTTGCGGTCTCACGCAGGTCTACCCGATAGACCAACGATTGCCTCTCCCTTCCGGCATCACGATCAGGTACTTCTTTTGCTAGCCGTAAACACTCAACCTCCCCATGTATCATTGTCGGTTTCCCTTCCTGGCAGCCTTGTGAAAAGGAGCTTCATTTGCGAGCTCAACCCTTCACATTGGACCTCGCTGCACTACTCTCCACATGCACAAAAGACAAAAAAGATGGCAATGTATCTTCCCATGTTCTAGCGGTGGATTCAGTCTCATTTTGCACATTTGGAGAGCAACGAAGCGAGGCCCATTGGCAGGTATAATTGGGCAGACCCTGTGGAAGAAAAAAACAAGTCATAGGAAAAAAACACTCCTTGACGACACAGATTATCATGAAAGAACACCCCTCGAACGTCGGCGGATATGTTCACGAGCCTCACAAGCTCAAACAGTAAAATGTGTAAGCCTTTTTTTTTTTTTTTTTCCAACGTGCTGTTAAGTAACATGTAGATGAATATTGCGCATCGCGCGTATACCGGCGCAGTGTATAACGGACTTACGTCCTCTCGCCTCAGTACCGTTGTCAAACAAAAGGAAACATGTTCGGTGGCAGAGAGAAGAAAAGAGTTAGCATGCAAACAAAGAGGAAATCCTGGGCATAAGCACCCTCGACATGAGCCAAAGTGAAACGTTTATCGGCTTTGGAGTGTGGAAGGTAGCCTCGGTGTCGGTGCAGATGTGAACATGTATGCTGCAGAAGACATTCTGCCGCATTCTCACATTATTTGTTTCTTGAAACTCGTAACGACAAGCATGAAACGCAGCAGAAACGGCTGCGGTGACAAATTCTCAGACACTAAACAGTTGTTGGCCTATAAAACAGTAGCCTTCGTATGCCCCTTGCCTACAACAGGGGGCCTGTGCTGCTTTCCGCTGGAGTCAAAAGTCCAACAAGCTATGATGCTACCAAACATGCACCTACCACCTACATTGGGAACGCCTAGCAGCCACCACCTGAACTGCAGTTACTACCCTTCATTGACACATGGACCACAGTCCACACTCCTTCCCATATAGACATTCAAGCATATGCCATACAAAGACTTCTGCAGGTGTCCTACTGCATATGAATCCAACAATGTCCGCAGCACACCACATCGTGGCAAGCCCTGGTGAGCCAACCTCAACTGTCAGAACACAGACGACAGTTTATCACAACCAGAAGTCCAAAACATCCTATTTCTCTTTCTGTCTATACTATATTTAGGAACCACTTTATTTCTATCAAATGTTCTCTCTCTCTCTCTCTCTCTCTCTCTCTCTCGTGCGCGCGCGCGCGCGCGCCGCGGGTCACTACGTTTTCTGTTGTTATTATTGCAGCAAGTGAGCAGATGTGGACGGAGAGTGAAACGAAAAGAATATAAGGAAGAGCCGACATGTATTTGGACGACAAAAACATACTGCAGCAGCTCCGACAAGTACTCGGGAGAGAATTCTAATCAGGCTTCGGCAAGTATGCCAGTAGTTCTGACACAAATCTGACACAACGGTTCTGTACTACACTCGCAGAGTTGTAACGGCATTGGGCGTCGCTGCACTACTCTTGAAATGTGCAAAACGAGAGTGAATCTTCCTCTAGAATATGGAAAGATACGTGTTCATGATTTTTGTCTTTTGTGCATGTCAAGAGTAGTGCAGCGAGCCCCATTGATGGTTCACTTGCATATCATGGCAAGGCCAAAATTGCACGGTCGTAACAGCAGTGATATGAATATCCGAGCGAGGGCAAAAATTATCACAAAGACATACAGATTGCGGAGATAGGTGCATGTGCAGCTCAGAGACAATTCATGGCACAACTAGAACAACCACTCGGCACCGATTTAAATGCACTCTGTTCAGAAATGGCGCGCATTCCAAAGTGAGGGCAAAGCAGGACCCTCGACATGAGCCAAAGTGAGGGCCAAGGAGGACCCTTGACATGAGTTTTGTACAAGACATGGCTCCAAGGAAAGGCTCAGCCTACTGGACCAAAACCAACATGAGATTCAGTACTCCAGGGGCAAGCAAAACTAAGCATCGGGAAAAAGAGGCTCTGAGGTACTGTGTGCACCTAATTCACATGAGATTGTTCGCTGTTCGGCATCGCTTTCCTGACCGAAGGCGTCTACTTCCTAGTCCTACCAATGAGTAGGTGACGCAGGTCCCCAAACACATGCTCACTGACTACAACAGGTCTAATGAGTACCACACACAAAGAAGAGGTTCTGACAAATGCGACCCATCTGCAAACTTGTCGAAGAAGATCCAGAGCACAGCTGCATGCATGGCCTCGCATAAGCAGTTCTGTCAGATACAGCATCCTCAAGGGAATAGAACTGTGACACTTGTTTGAGTAACTTGGATACAGCATCTACTAACAGACCGCCGAACCCAGCTACTTAAACCGCCACTACTTTCCACAGGCAGACTCGATACACCAGAATACCATAAAGAGCATTCTTCGGGTGAACAGTGGTAGCGGACCAAAATGGCTGGTGCCGCAAGCCAAAAAAGGAAAAATCAACTTCGCACTGCCTCCTCGGCGAAGTGCTTGGTGTGCACTTCTTTTCCGCCTCAGCAAAATGAAGGTTGGCAATAGTGGTGGTTTAGACCAGAAGTGGAAAACAACTGGGCCTACCAGTAGCAGCAGGAAGCAAGATTGTTAAAAAAGAAACCAATTGGTGCCACAATGCTTCAATTTCTAACTAAGGTATACTCTTCTCTCAAATTCACCTTTCACTACCTACCTTCCACACTCCAAAGCCTATAAACGGAGCCCCTGCGAACCTATAATGGGAATATCCCAGTGGGTTGATGCCAACACCTTTCCCTACCTACCTTCCACACTCCAAAGCCTATACAGTGAACCCCCGTGGGACTATACTTGGAACATCTCAGCAGGTTGGCATCAACACCTTCCACTACCCACCTTCCACGCTCCAAAGCCTGTAAAGGGAACCCCCGAGAGCCCATGAAGGGAACTTCTCAGTTGGTTGAAACCAAGCTGCCAACAATTTATTTTGCCATCGTACTGTCTTCTTTTTTTTATAGATATATATTTTCGGAAAGGTCAGGACCAACCCTACACCCTTGATTTTTTTAAGATTCTTTTGCACAAAAAAACAATCAGAGTCGATGCAATCGAATTTCTGTGAGAAAGTGCGGACAGCCTATCACGCCCCCCAGCATTGCGGCGCACTCACATGAGATCCATTCTTCGTTCCTCTGGGGACCTGGTGGTTCAACTGGTGGAGGACTGTCAACGGAATAACGACGACTTTTTGTCTGGAGACGCCATTGGGCTGTCGATTTGAGGTATGGCCGTTCGCATCCGAAGGGACAGAGAAAGAGAAGTCGGTGATCGTGCATCCTGAATGTATCATCTACATCCATGTAACCACCTCATCGAGTATATCTTGCGTGTAAGGCTTTCTTTCATTCATCATCTCCAATTTCGAAACTGGGAAACTTCGCTAAAGCACCTCCATCCAGAGTTGACTCGAGGTAGGCTAGCCAAACTATATATTGTCACAAAAGTTATGAAACTATGAGCTAAAAGAGCGCAACTTGCGAAACAAACGGTAAAGATTAAAAAACAAGACAAAGACGACGGGCACACTGAAACCATTCACTTTTCTCATTCTTTTAACTCCCCCTTCACCGTGCCTCTCACGTACAAGGCAAGGCTCACCACGTTGACGAAGTTCAGCGAGAGCTGCCCGTATCCGCCCGTGCCATAACAGCCCACTTGTACACTGTGAGAAGGAGGCAAGAGTAAAGGGGGAGGCGATAAACCCAGGGAAGAGAGATGAAGAGGAGAAAAACAAAGAACGAAAAATGGAAAGTAAAGATAAGAAAAGGCTCAAGAACGAGTCTGTCCTTGGCGACAGAGAGGACACACATTGTAAGGATGAGGTGGATGGGCATGTGGAATACCTAGCTGAGCATTCCCAGGACAACAATTGCCACGACTGCTGGCACTGAGTATGCCCAACATACACTCCCAACGAATAGCATGTCAATTGCAGGCGAGGACGAAGGAAGAACGCTCACCACAAAAGACCATGCATTCAGTATTAGCGCCCATGGCCGCAAAGTGGACATATAGCATCCGGATGCGGAGGGTGCCTGCAGTCAGGAACGGAGGGACAGTCCTCTACACACATAGATGCAGAGACCATGTCATTGTAGTGATTTTGACAGAGAGTGGCGGCTACAGCCGAGTGTAACAGTGTCTCTGGCTGTGCAAAGGAGAAGGTCGCAGAGTCTTGGTACACTGTCCTGCTGCAGGACGGGCCCAAAGGAATGATCTTCGACGTAAAGAGATAACGGACAGTTTGGTGCGGCAAGAAAACAGCACGTATGGCATGGATCATGATGCCTTTGTCCAACAACTCCCAAAGGTCAGAGGTACATACAACTGTTATGTAATGGTCAGATCCAACCTATATATACCTTCGATAGGAGGAGGATTCTCTAATAAGCCCCAAAACACTTAAGTGGAGACTTATCGGCAGCTAGGTGAGCGAAGGACAGATACGTGAAGGGAAGAGCAAGGATGGGGTTGGGCTGAACCTGCCATGACCTCAAGTGTGACTGCCATTTCCATCAGGAAAATGACAGTCTGAAAAACTTCCTCACCTGCACACCAAAGTGTTGGATGTTCATGGAGAACCATCGTTAAAAATATCAGCAAGGTGATTTTAACACAATCACTCCGTGTGCACTCATGTTCGAAAGAGGACCAGCCAAACAAAAAAAAAAACTACACTCTCGCATGTCGCCTCACTGAAGTCTTAGTCAAACTCCGACACTGTGACCAAGAACGAAGACAGCAAATCCATGCTTTGGTCAAGCATCAAGTGACCAACAGATCCACCAACCAAAAGGGTTTCCGGACATTCCTCTCATGTATGAACACTCCTAAGGGTTTCCGCACCATATTGGTCCCCACTCGACTTCCAGCTATCGGCAAGCCCATTAAAGTGCTACAAGTCTGTGTGCACTAAGATGCCCAGATGCCTCCGACGCCCCACCCTAGAAAGTCTGACATACTAACCTGACAATATCAATACCAAGCACGAACAGAGACAACTGAAGCCCCTTCATACGCTACGCCCTACTGGTCCTTCCAAAGCCCACAGAAATGAGCTGTGGATGTTGACTCTCTCTCCTCTCCTTCATGCCTCACTTAGGTTGTGGGACACACAAATAGGTAGAGCTCAGCATTCTCTATGTGATGGAAATATCCAGGGGTGGGCAGCCACGCGCTGCAGCCACCATCTAGGGTCCCAGGAACCTGAGGCATCCAAAGGCCACATCTTCCCAATCGCCCCCAAAGTTACTACTCTTGAATTTCCGCCTGAGCCTAGGACACCAGACTACACACCCTGCAAAAGGACTTTCCAGGTCAGACGTCCTGCCAGATGTCTCACCTGGAGGATCTACCGCTGTTCAGGAGATTGGGGCAAGTCAGAGAAGGTCCAATGGACACATCTTTCATTCCACGAACAATCAATTGACTTGGCGCGTGCAAAACGGAGCCCGGAATTCCCCCAAATCCATTTTGTTTTGAGAGCCATTATTGACGCCAGGAAGGGGTTTAAGAGGGTGCTGTACAGTGCTGTGTCAAAAACTCTCTCTCCCCTTTTTGAAACGCACACCGTCGGCCTAGTCAAGTTTGAGAATGCAAAACCTGGCCCGGTCAGGATGTGCACCTCCATTTCCAAACGCCCAAGTTCGTTCATAATCCGGACTGGAATGTGCAGATACCCAGGTGCATTTAGGATATTTGCGCCTTCGGCGCCCTTTTTAAATCGTATCTCGAGTTCCGTGAGTTGTTTTGAATTGACCCCCATGCCAAAGTTACAACTCTATGCATTATCCTTCCTTCACAAGCGTTCCTAATATCTAGGTCATCTTGTCGCCTGACCCCTGCGGACATCCACACCTGCAAGTGGCCAGCCCATGCCCCTCCAGGCGTCCAATCCCAGCCTACCATCTTATGCTGAATACAAGGCATGGTCATTATGGATACATGTAGAGCAGCTTGATGGATACATCTGGAGCAGCTTCCATACATCTGGACCACGTTACTACTCTGGGGAAAAGACGGCAGGTCTGGGCAGATTTCCTATTGCAACCACTGAGACGAAGTTGAGAGAAATGCAACAGAAGTAAGGGGAAAGCGAAAAGAACCAAGGCTTGGGACCCACAGTCTATATAAAGCGACCTTACAAAAAAATACCATGCTATAATGGTAATTCATTTTGTAAAACACTACTCCACATCCTGTGAGTGGTTTCATTATAATCATAATGCAAAGTTCAGAGCTGTCATAGCTGCCAACGGATGAGCCATGCGATAGGTTCTGCAGCTTTTGCTATTTCCAGTCCTACCAGGTGAAAGGTTCTTTCCCACACAGTAACCGCCCTAATGAGCTGGCGGAGAGAGGGGGGGGGGGGGGTTTAGACCTCACCAAGTCAGTGCAAAACTGAATAGCCGCCTGAAACAAACCATTCAGTTTCTGCGCTTTGAGAAAATGGAGGCCGCACGATGCGCACAATATTCCAGAAGCCTACCAGTTGTAAACTCGGGCATTTCACCACCAGAACATTGACCAGCTATTTTGTCGAATAAGGCCGGAAAACCTACAGCATCTTTCGGGCTAACAAAATGAAACGGCTGGCCACTGCAGGACAGCGCGGTTCGACAGAAACCGGCATTGGGAAAAAGAGGCTCGGAAGTACTGGTGGTTAACAGTCCAGGACTCTTAGAGACCACTTCGCCGCCGCAGTAGCCTCCAAATGAGACCACAAAGGGGAGAGGAACGAAGCAGCCGCAAACATTTTCGTGAATTCAGCAGGCGACGCCGCAGTAGCCGCCAAATGAGACCACAAAGGGGAGAGGAACGAAGCAGCCGCAAACATTTTCCTGAATTCAGCAGGCGCAGGAGCAGTCTAGTAAATATGCAGTACCGGACAACTACTTGTGCTCTAAACTTAAACTACCAGTACCTTTCCACGCTTGAAATCTACGACGCTCCGGGTAACGAGGTAGCCAAGCGGGGGAGGGCCCCCGTTGACAAGTTGAATCGGCGGCCCATTTTCCATTTCCGGCCTCTGACACTCCACACGGCCAACATATGGGAACGGTACTGGTGGTTTTAGGGTCCGTCTTTTGATTCTCTCTCTCTCTCTCTCTCTCCACAGAAAGAAAGAAAAAAAACGAGGGAGCCTTTTGGCTAAGATCAAGTGTAGCATCTGTTCCTACAAGTTCAATTTCTGTCCAGTGGTCCCCTGGAACACTTCCTGTGTCCAATGACTCAGAGAACCTCCCCACAATCTCCTGAAATTTGGGCACATCTGACACATCAGCATATGATGGCATACATGACCACCTGTGCACTCCTGTCATACGGATTGATGTCCCATACTTTGCCCGACTTCTGCAGAGTTTGGGTTCAACTCACTGTGAATAAAAGGGAGACAATTAACAGGCTTATCCATTGATTTCTTACTCCGCTTCTTTTCCCAAATAGAAGGAAACTGCAATAGCGTTATTGATTTCCCTTCCAGACAAATGCTGAGACTCTAATCATAAACTCACAGATCGGATCAGCACGTACACGACAACGTCGGTGTGCTTTCATACAAAGATTTTTCCTTTCACTAACTTTCCCAAATGTAAATGTAGTAAAGGCTATACATGCTGATTGATAGTGATTGACGATGCCAACTCAAGCGTCAAATGAGACCAGGCCCTGAAAGGCTTCGACAGAAAGATGTCACTGGAATTCCCCTAAGAACATTCCCTTCCCCTGACATCATCCTACTGGAAGTAGCCTACATGATTTGGCTAGTCCCAAGACCCGGGCAGCCGATTGGAGCTAGATAGCTGCACCTAGAAAGCAGACCTAGACATACTGCAATTTTTGCAGCTAGAGAAAGGAAATCAGGGGTCACATCCTGAAATAGACACCGGACAATTTGACACGACCAGGTTCCATATAAAGCAAAACAACCTAAGGATGAGACCCAGTTGTGCTGCCACCCCGCTCTTTGCAACGATTCGCATCATAGTCTAGAGTCGTGCGACGTTTACTTGGGCTACAACGATTGGTTGGACACTGGGTTCCCACAAAAATCAATGTCTGGAATCAGCAGGCATGTAAGTAACATGGCATTTACAGGGTAAAAGTTGCACACTCCCATAAAAAGGAGCATTCACAGCACCTCCTGGCAATCCGATGATTTCAGTGCCGCCAAATCAACCAGCAGTAAAAGCACACCTTCAAATCCCTGCATGATTGGCTGTGTCCTTCACAGCATCAAATGCATGAATGATTGACTGTGCTTCGAGGCCCAATCCTGCCCAATTTACTTGTCCTACTCCTCCCTCTATGGGTCCCACTGTCTCCCACAACATCACATCTTGGTCTGGATGATCCACAAAAGACATCCTGCTCATGTTCTCCCTCACAGAAAGGTGACAAGCTAGTAAAAGCTAATAATAAACAGCATGGTGCAAGCAAGGGCAGCCGCTCTTCGCCAGAGGCACTTCTACGCTTCTTGATCCTGCTCTACAAGAATAATTTCACCTTTCTACCTAGCCATCCATGATTCTCCTGCCAGCTGAACAGTCAGAGTTTCATTACCACCCATCCTACTCTGGCTGTCAGTCAGCGTTAAAGACTTGCACAGCATCAGTTTTCACAGTGCCCCTAGTGCCCCACACAAAGAAAGCCATATCCTTATTTTGTTAACGTAGATTCAGTGCTTGTCCTCCGCGCATCCTCAGATACCCTGCAATCTGGAGACCCTCGAGGAACGATCCAAACTACAAAGGGAATGCGCATATCAAACTTACACAGTGCTTTGTCGCAATGAAGCTCACACCTACCGAATCAAATACCACGAGAGAGGAAAAAAAAAGAAAGTGTGAATACATTTCATCTTGTGGCTAGCAGCCCATTCACATGGGAAGCTCAGCCCTATCACCCAGAACCGTACAGAATTGCACAGCGATTCGTTTCCTGGCACAGGTATCGGTCACATCCCTGCTGTGTGTGAGTGGTGCCGGCTCTCCTCGCCTTTTGTGCCAAGTTCCCAAGGACCCAATTCCCAAGTAGCATACAGACCTATATATCCCCTTCCTCCCCGTCCACGGAATCAGATATTAAACTGATTAGAAGAGAGAATCGAGTTGATCTTGGCCAAAAGGCTGAGAAAGGCACATCATCTCATGGGTTTTCACGGTCATCCTAACCACTGGATGTATGAATCCTTTCGGGAGCAACCCCATCTGCTGACCCTATGTTCCTGTTGGACTGCATCTGCTTGTTTCCACGTTCCCTGTTCACCCTAACGAGTAAAACAGAGAAGCAAGGGCATGATACTTCATAGTCCCAATTCAGAGTTTGCACAGAGGTACGTCAACAGTAAACCAGGGAACCTCAGGTGATGTATGCCTCTTCATCAACATTACTTAGGGACACTTAATCTCTTGTGAAGTTGTGACATTAACGGCCTGCTGCCTACCCTATTTCCCCTTTACCCTCACAGATGGTGAAGCAGCAGCACCCATACGCACCGAAACCTGGTGCAGATAAGAGCAGACCTTGAAACATGGTTCACATAGGAGCATAGACATCCCGTGAAAATGACAGTCCCGGCACGGTATGTGCCACGGACAGGGTTCTTTTGGACCATTTCTCGATTTGTGTGTGTCATCCTCGCGCAGGGGCCATGTTAATCTTCTTTGTGTGCAGGGGCCATGTTAATCTTCTTTGTATCGTTCCAATTTCAACGGATGCCCCGAAGGACCGGACAGGGTTCTTTTCATTCCACTGTATTGCAGGTATTCAAAACATTAAAAAGAGTATGATGAATGATGTGAACAACGAACAGGGCGCCACCCTAACACATGCAGCCCTGGAGACCTGGGGCCAGCACGATTGCAAGCCTCGAATGGCATCGAATCAGCCGCGGTGCATTGCTGCATGAAGCTGGAGTACACTGAAACACTCACTTTCCAGAACCATCCTTGGTCAAGTATCATCCATATGATTCTCTCTTCTGTCATAAGGTATGAATGTCCACATCACAGCCAGATGTGCAGACCGGGCATACACCACATCCAGCAGAACCGCGGTCAGCCTCCTGAATTCATGATGTACATCGTGATTCAGCGGAACAGGAATGAATCCCCTGATTACGGCTGTATAGGTCCATAACAAAACCAGAACAAACAAAGAAGGCATGCAGCACAACGCACTCATCTAGTCGGAAATGTAGGCTGTGTTCAGTGGGAACATGCAGGGAAAGGGAAAGCCTGGTGGCACGCAGCTCAGAAAGAACAGCTTTGCAGAGAGGAAACAGATAATGGGTAGATAATGGGTAGAGCAAGAGAACTCAGTTCAGCAGAGCTACAGGAAAGCAGATAGCTCTTCTGGTCAGTGAACGAAACGAGGGGATGGTAGCCAAGCTAAAAATCAGCAGGCTGAGCATTGGCAACCACATAGAAGGCAGAGTGGTGATGAAGTCAGTTCTTCAGGTGGTTCATAACAATGAAGAGCCAGGGGAGAAGAGAAGGGCCAGCAATGCCACAAAACATGCTGACAAGGAGCAATGATATCATGCTTCCTTATAAATCTCTTGCTTCAGAATCAGGAAAAGATTTTATGTCCAGCTGCATCCACCTTCTTCTGAAGGACAGACAACTCAGGATTTTCTCGCATTAGAATTAGAAATGAACCAGCAGCTCCTGTGGATAACTTCTCCCAACCAGGCAGCCATGGGACTTTGTAGGAAGTTCACATTGGGGTCAGTCTCGAAATCCATCGCTGGCACATCATACCAAGCCTGAGACGGCAACAAAGAAAAAAGAAAATCATGGAAAAGAAAGAAGAGAGAACCAGAAAAGGGAAGGAGGGGGCACAGGTGTGTGTGTGGCTGTCAGAAATATCCATCAGAGGAAAATGTTCGGAGAGAATAAACACGAAATCTGATGGGACTGAGCACTGGCATCCACCGTCTGTAGCTCCGAGTGCGTAGTGGACATCAGAGCACGAGGAGAAGGATAGATAAACTTGGCAGCCTGCTGCCTTGTACAGACAATACAATCACAGTAGCCCTTCCGGGAATATGCCCCGAGTTGGACAGCCTGAGGCATCTGAATTTTTTATTTTTTATTTTTTTTTGTTACAAAATTTGGCCCATTTCTCGATTTATGTGTGTCATCCTTGCGCAGGGTGTGTCATCCTTGCGCAGGGGCCATGCTAATCTTCTCTGTATCGTTCCAATTTTAACAGATTCCTTGCGCTGAGGCATCTGAATTTGATTCATCTGTACTTTGCAATTTTGTCGTCTCTGTCCATTTTTTTCTCCCTCCTTTTCATTTCTTTTCTCTTACTAAAAGGGTGATGGCCTCAAGATATCACGATCGAACTAACCGGAACCAGGTAAATTCAGAGTTATTTACTCGTCCACATTAGTCGGGATTCAATCTGAGGTCCATAGTTCAATTTCTTTTCCGCCTCTGTTCCCTTTTTCTCCCTCTTGTTTTCTGCCAACAAGCAGCTCATCTCAGTATGTGCAGCTTTCCAGTGTGTACTTCTGGATCAGCAGGTTTCACACTCACGACTGCTTCATCTGCAGGTAACCGGCACCCTTCCTTCCCCCCCCCCCCCCCCCCCCCCCCCCCCCCCCCCCCCAAACAACCCCCACCCCCCCCCCCCCCCCCCCCCCCCCCCCCCCAAAAAAAAAAAAGGGCCCACCAGCACCTGATTGCCCATACTCCAATCCAGTGCAGCGTTAGCGAGATCGAAACAAGAGGAGCAAGACCTTCAAAAACTAGTGATCTGAAATGGGAGCCATGACGCTGACGGTAAATGATGACATTCTGACATGTCGTAAACCACGAGAAAACATTGGTCTACGTCAAATCAGGGAAAAACAGGACAACCGCAGGGCAGAATCGCTCTCAAGAAAATGGTTCAGTCATCGCATTAATATTTGTCGGAACGTTTCTTTAAATCTGCACGACCAGTGGTAATGCTGATTACGTTCCTTTTGCTTTCTCTCATTCTCAAACCTAGGATGGCACAGGCCGTCATTAGATATCCATTGCCACGACAGATACAATGTCAGTGACACAGAGCAAACTCAGTCCTGTCCAGTAACCGTGCTGTGCCCTGGTTAGCAAGGGGAAGGCTGGCAGGAATGAAAATTACCTCCCTCCATTGATTATTACGCCCTGGTCTTCTTTTCCTTTCCCTTTTCTCTGGCCTTGTGGGGGTTGAGACGACTCCACTATCAGAGAATGGACATTAGAAAAGTAGAGATCTGGACGAGCCGGTGCAACCTCCTCTGTGCCAACTGCGATCCCTCTCTGCAGACCGGGGCTGGTGTGTGTGTGTATGACAGATGTACACATCATTGCTTCCTGGGAGCATGTTGCATACATTAGTTTGTTGGTTGGCCAGTTCATCATGTATAACCAAGGTTCCGCATGCATACTGCATGTTCTGGCCTTTAAACCAACAGTACCTCCACGTTTTTAGGCTGTTAACGCGGTGCCTGAACCGGTGCGCCGCAGGGGTCGATGTGCATTTGCATAAGAACCTCCACAGAGGGGGGCTAAGGCCCACCTGGGTACTGGTGGTTTAAGATGGCACAAAAACAAGCAATATGCAGCCACATGGTACTAACTTCGCTGGTTCACTGGTCACGCACCCTTGGTTCTACCCAATCGGTTGCACTTCACTCACAGCCAGGAGGTGGATGGGACTCTAGCAACCACTTCCACTCCTAAGGAGTACCCTAAAGGGGTTCCGGACAGCGGTGAAGGAGATCTTCCCCCTCCTAGGGAACACGCTGAAGGGGTTCCAGATAGGGGTAAAGGACGGGAGCATCCAGAAGTGGGTTCAACATGATGCTCACAGGATATCCACTGGCCTGGCAAATCATAAAAGGTGAATGACCAGTGGACCCAGCTCAGTAGTAACCATGCTTCTAAATCTGCTCCCCATCTTGGCCTAACATGGAAACCGAAGAAGAGGAATGCACCCTGTCATGTGACTAGTCCTAAAACCTCTCAGAAAGAGAAAGTAGCACATGTCCACTATGTGCCCATACATGTCGCTAGTGTCAAAAACCATACAACCGACAGAGCCGTCCTTACGGACATCCGCTAAAATGGGAACAAAACAGAGAAGAAGATTAGCACGACCAGTGCACGAATGAAGCTTCTTTCCACCGCCACATGGTTTGCTACACCAATGCGGCGCCTGCCCAACCAATTTGATGTCTGCTCAACCAATTATGCAGAATCATGTCTTGCAATAATTGTCGTGCACTCCAACGTATATTTAATTTGGTGGCAGAGGAATGAGAGAACACTCTTGGACAGCCTAGGGACAAACAAGATTTGAAGTGTTGGTATGAAACCACACCACGCACTAAGGCAGCAGTTTTACATCAACGCAACCTCTGCTGCTGATCCTACCACACTTTACTACCACACCTACAACTACAAGTAGTACTGATGATAATGAGACATGATTATATTGTGAAGTTATATAAACTACGATGATGCGAGTCATCACTACACCCTACAGCACAATTAAGACGTTGAAAAAGACACACCTATTCTTCGGAAGAAGAATATAGAACCATGCAAACAAAACCACCTCTGAAATCTAACGAAAAACATCCATGTTCATAACAGTAATATCATTGTCGTAGAATTTTTCAGGCCCAATCCTGGAAGTAGTCTATTTTCTATCGTTCAATGCCTCGAAAAAAAAAGTGAGCCATCCACTCCTCAGAAAGAAGCCCCCACGTGCAACACCTGCTTGGTTTTGCTTACGATCAGTGGCAGCAACCAACATAGCGATGGCCCCTTTCAAAGCAAAGGACTACATGTATTTAGCAGTATTGTTCACACCACCACTACACATATATTAATGCACTGCATCGAGCAGCCAAACAGACAATCAGGAGCCGATCAGCGTCCCCATGTTCGTCTATCTGCCTGTTCTCCTCCGCAACGAGCAAAATGAGACGGAGGGTCTGCCCACCACATTCGATTACAATTCTGAGCTGCCCACCCTGGAATACAAATTTCAGGATGTTAAACGACCACTTCTTTTCCCGGCCGTTTTCCTCCAACGGTGCTGTGCACGCACTGCAAATTTCGGGGCACAGCCTATTGGAGCTAAATCTAGACACATCAGCCAAAAGGAAACACACTGGTTCGTTCTTTTTTTGGCGCGAAGGGGGAATCCGCTTCAGTAAAAGGAAGGCCCTAAATACTGGTGGGTTAAACATATGAACATAGCCTACCTGAAACGGCTACTTGAAGGCAATCAAAGAACAGGTCAAACTATGGCTGACCCATTTGAAGTTTCAACTCTGTAGTATTGAGACAACTACCGTCTTCACCCGAATAGAATGCCCGGTCATTAGAGCTGCATTTGGCCCAACTTTCAGTCCAGATGCAGCGATAATGACTGGGCGTTCTATTCGGGTGAAAAACGGTAGTTACACCCAGTTCCCATAGACTGTGCATTCATGTGCAGTGGCAGTCCCTCGTCCGTGCAGCTACGAACTCAAGCCAGAGAAAGTTCTACAACTCAGGGGCCCCTCAATCAACGGCACACACCAATCTGCTTGTGAAGAATGTTGAAATCCATCAAAAGACACGCTGGAAAACGGAAATACAGGGAAAACTACAAGCTGCCATTTCGAGTAGCACAGCCAGGAATATGTACCTAAAGCCTGCAAACAGGCAGGGGTTGCCTGGAGTTCGCCAAACTTTTGCCCCCCTTGGGTGCCTGCTTGTGTACCTACCGGTTGGTGCGGCCGTTAATGCTGTAGCCGAATTGGACTGCCCCTCGGGTCCATATTCATTCGATTCGGGGGGGTACGGAAAATGCGGTAGGTACTGGTGGTTTACCACCAGTTCACATGAAGCTAAAAAGACGAAAAAAATTTGGGGCACTCGTACCAGCCTACCTTGAAACTCAAGTGCTGTCCCTCGTGCCAGTGGATAGTACCAAAAAGACAAGCAAAAAAAAAAAAAAAAAAGTTAAAAAACGAAATCCAGATCAATGATGAACAAAGGCCGTGGCCCTTTCATGAAAGAAACAGAAAACAGATAAGGGGGAAGGCATCTGACCTAGGGCATACTCACAGTAGTACTGTCCAGAATGTATCTGACCACTATCACGGCCAAATCATTTGTCTTTTTTTTTCCCATTTGTCTCCCCCCTCCCCCCCCCTTCTTTCTTGTACTGCCCTGCCAGAGGCAGGGCGTTTTCCACCTTCTCAGGAAAGGGCCTCACTGAGGGCATACTCACACTAGCACTGTCCAGACTTTATCTGACTGCTATCATGGCCATATCTTTCGTTCCTTTTGTATTTTTTTTTTTCTTTCCCTATTTGCATTCTTTGGAATGCCCTCACTCAGGGCATACTCCCACTACTACTTCCGAGAATGTATCAGATGAATATAACGTCCAAATCTGTCTTTGTGTTCCTTTTTTTTTTTTTTTTGGGTTTTGTAACTTTTGTTTCTTTCTAAGATTAGTGCCCCGCCAGCAAGGCAGGACGTCTGCCCAGACTGCCCAGTTTTTTCTCATTTGTTTTCTTTTTCTTTTTCCAATTTCGCTTTCAATCCCTTCTTTTTGGGCCCACCAGCCTTTTCCCTCCAAACCTGTGCCATGCCGGATCACTGTTCATCTTGCCACAATCGCAGTGTACTGCATTTCGGTGAATAGTTGGGGTCCGTGAACTCGTGGTTTAAACCACGAGTACCAACTGGAGAATTCGAATGAGCCTCTACGAAAATTTTGGGGACTCGGGACAGGGCCCACCTGGGGGCTGGCAGAATCTTTTTTTTTTTTGGTTCAGGGCTGGGCATAGTGCCACCACACAGCATGGGACAATTCTTTTCCCTACTGGCACTTCGCACGCCCTGTCCCAAGTCTCCAAAAATTTTGGAAGAGGCTCAATCGGATTCTCAGCTTGGCTGGGGCCAAGAACTGGTGGCGTACAATAGCTGTACATCCTCTAGCATTCCCAACCAAGGCACAAGGGGCCACTAAATCAACTAGTTTCCGATTTGTTGCTATATATTAATATTTCACCTACGCATATGTAGAGTCTACACACACACCATGACAGACCAATACGTGTGCCCACTCTATATCGTCAAACAGAACTGCCCTGGAGGTACCTGTGACGAAAATCAAAGCAGACCATCACTCACCCACACCAGATGGAAAACTCCCACTATATATATCGTCAAATAGATATATATAGTCAAACAGAGCTGCCCGGTAAACGTAGGCAGAGTGGGAGAAGAGGACAACAAACAAGGGGCTGTGGCAAACTGTTTCGTCGGAGTTTCACCGACTCATCAGGAGGCTGAACCTATACATATATATCGTCACAAACAGAACTGCCCGGTAAACCGTAGGCAGAGAGAGAGAAGAGGACAACAAACGAGGGGCTGTGACAAACTGTTTCATCGTTTCACCGACTCATCAGGAGGCTATCGTCACAAACAGAACTGCCCGGTAAACCGTAGGCAGAGAGAGAGAAGAGGGCAACAAACGAGGGGCTGTGACAAACTGTTTCGTATATATATATATAGTCGGTGAAACTCCGACGAAACAGTTTGTCACAGCCCCTCGTTTGTTGTCCTCTTCTCCCTCTCTGCCTACGGTTTACCGGGCAGTTCTATTTGACGATATATATATATCTATATATCGTCATATATCGTCACAAACAGAACTGCCCGGTAAACCGCAGGCAGAGAGAGAGAAGAGGACAACAAACGAGGGGCTGTGACAAACTGTTTCGTCAGAGTTTCACCAACTCATCAGGCGTCAAACAGAGCTGCCCAGTAAACCGTATTGATAATGCAATATTTTCACCTATATGGCCTGCACACACGCCATGACGGAACAAGGTCTGTGCCCAATGTGGTAGGTGTGCACCACACGTAGATAGTCTAAACAAAGATGGGCATAGGAATGTGAAGACTATAGCAGAGAGCCCAGCCTTAGGGTCTCGTTAGACACTCCTAAAAGTTCCTGCTTTTAGGATTGCGTCTTGGTTGCACGCAGTCCTAAATGGGACGCGGGAATCGAAAATGTGAAAACGGCGTTAGGACTCGTCCTAAAAGATTTAGGATTCCCCAGCCAAATCGTCCTAAATTTTCCAGTAGCCCCSGACCTACTGAAAAATYTAGGATTCCCGCATTTCACGGAGTCGTCGCGTCGTGAGAATGGCACCGTCGACACGGAGGAGCTGGTCCAGGAGAGGTCCATCGGGCCGGTGGGCGGACATCGGAGGTTTTCTGGCGGTCGACGACGGCAACGGCCCCGACCAGTAGCCGTTGGACGGTGGGGCGGAGCAGGCGGGGCGAAGCGTGGCCAGGCGGGCGGCCGTTGCAGACCGTTGGCTCGGGTGCAGGCAACGGAGGAGTTCCCAGACGTCTGCACGACGACACACGGAGGCGGCGTGGGCGCCAACGGTCAGTTTTTGAATCGGRGGCGCCAACGTTTGTYGTCTTCGHTGGCGGTCGACGGCATATGAAGGTCYAGCGGCCTTGTCCGYGGGCATGCAASGAGAAAGTTCAGCAGGACGTCACGTGCAAGGTCGCCTSTCGACGTCGAATTCATGGCAGATWTGCAGAGGAGATTGCCTCTGCTGCTGCTCGTGGTGGTCGTCTTCCTCTTTGTCGTCTTCCTCCACGTGTGCTTGTCGTGCCGGCCGTGGAAGCAAC
>BFEA01000030.1:3293950-3308815 GCA_003427395.1 Chara braunii
AAAAAAAAAAAAAAAAAAATCCAAAAAAAATCCGAGAAAAAAACTATGTTATGCAGAAAAATAAACTGAACAACTTTTGTCTCATGGTCGCATCGAAATTCTTCACCAAATTAAAAAATATATATATCGTCACATATATATCGTCACAAATAGAACTGCCCGGTAAACCGTAGGCAGAGAGAGAGAAGAGGACAACAAACGAGGGGCTGTTATTATTATTATTATTATTTTTACTTTTTTGGCCCGGCCGGGCAATTGACCCCGGGCCACTCTGGTAGCCTAGAAAAATACTGATTAACATTTTTTGACAGAACACGCTCGGGAGGCATTCGGCCAAACACCCAAACATGTTTGGGGGTTCGGAAAGGCTCCTCCGAACGTGTTCGGTGTGCTACACAGCTGGAGACCACACAACACACAGGACCAGCCTCATCACAGAAGGCCGGTGGAAGCGCCAGACGAACTGGAGAGATTAAATTTACCGTTACTGTTATCGAGTATAAAATTTTACCCGCAGGGTTGTATCAGCATCGACCATGGATGCCAATCCCTGGTTTAGTTCATTCAGCAATAATAACTTTTTGACTGTGGCATGTTATCCTGTCGGACTTACATGCCGGTGTACTTCGTATTTGCTATTTCTTCTTTAGATGTCAATAGCACTACAACAGTAGGTTGGCCTAGTACTTCCAAATATGCTTTTCCAGATGCAGCTTGAATGGTTACCTATGAAGTTTCTACACTGACAACCCCTGGCACCATTTTACACAGGGGATGTTAAAACATGTGTTGCTTATGCACAGTAGGCAGGGGAATATCGACAGAGGTCACGCAATCTTTTGACACATTGGGGTTTGAAAATGATGTTCGGCACGGCGTTGAGAGTTCTTTAACCCACCAGTACTCCAGGGGGTCTTAGGCCCCCCCTCTGAGGAGGCTCTGAGGCAAATGCATATGGACCTGCATGGCGCACCGATTCAGCCACCGCGTTAACGGCCTAAAAACGTGGAGGTACTGGTGGTTTTAAGTTGTTGGGCCTCCTCTTACCCTGGAAGACTTCTCCCTTTATACAATGGGTTCCCCCGATCGCGCTAGTGATACTGTGAACGATAGTCCAGTAAGGTCCTCTCTTCTTGAGGTGGATGAATGCATGATTGACGTACGCCAGTTCACCATTCATATTTGTCCTCATTTCTGCGACTTGTTCTGGATTTGGTCGACTTGACGAGGCTTGTCTGAAAGCGCTTGTGGGAACTTTCCTTCGCCATAACCTGGCATTTGAAATGTGACTTGGAACCCTCCTCTCGTCTCCCAAAATTATTTACACTCTTATCTTATTCACAGAATTCTCCTTTGTCCTTTTAGACGAAATCTAAATGATTCTTGGTTGTCAGCATCCTGTCTGCCTTAGGGCCTCGCCACACCACCTAACAACGAGTGCATTTCCACAGCAGTTGGCAAGATACATCCATCACTATCCATAGTAACGGACGTATCATGCCGCCTTCTGTGGAGAGATACGCGCTTAGTTTTTGAGTTTGGTGAGTGTTGCACAAACCCTTAATCTGACTGGGCACATAATTCACTTGAGAAATATGTGTGACTTCTAGGAACGATTCTGGCTTCTTTTCACACTCTCCTTCACATGCACTCCCTCAATTTGCATGCACGCCCTTGCCCTGACCGTGAACATCCCCCATTCTGAGAGTCTGAGACCCTGACTGACGCCTTAGGACAACCCTTACCTTGACAGGCTGATACTCCAGCATTTGAGATGGATGGTCTCCCCCCCATCCCAAGGGTCTGAGACCCCAACTGGCACCCAGGACACCCCTCTCTTATCCTGATACACTGTGGCTTCAGGATATAGCTCAACAATCTCGCACAGGGTGTGAGTACAAGCACACCACCCTGCATTCAGGCACACATAACTGAACCAGCGGTCCAGCTGGGGTTGGCAAGCCCTAGACTAACTTTCCCATTTATATCATAGACCTCCACAATGGATGTCCCAATCCCAAGCTCATATGGTCGACTCAATCACAAAGACAGGATTTTCTTTTATATGTTCCAACGACCGCACCGTCCTGCCGTCCAGAGGATTTATTTTTTTTCTGTTCCAGCCTCAACATCGAATGGGAAGTTATCACCACCCTTACCGAAGCCAATCCTACAGCGGCCTACAACGACACTGCAGAGGAAAATTGGAAAAGGACGAGGGATCTAGCCACAAATTCGATGACTAAAAGACAAAGGAGTCCAGGTGACGTGACTAAGCATTTATCATCATGCCGTAGACCGCAAGTTAGAAGTCTTGGGATCTCGCTACACTACTTTCGAAATGTAATAAATGAGAACGAATCTTCGCTAGAACTTGAAAATATCACCGGCATGTTTTGTCTTTTGTGCACGTCGAGAGTAGTGGGGCGAGGCCCTTGGACACGTAGGCCGGACGATGAACAAACCAGGTTCTCGGCACATCAGCATCTGATGCCGAGGCAACTCATCGAACCGGCCCGGGAAACTCACGAAATGGTCACTTCCAAAAGACTGATAAAAAAAAAAAAAAACGTGTACACAAAAGCCTTCACCATCCTAGCACTCCACAGCGTTTAAGATCAGGTCAATATGTCACAGTGCACAAAATTGGGCCAGTGAAGGAGCACTGTATGCCCAATGGACAAGTTCAAGGCCAATTCTAGGACGATGATCAAGATTGTGACATCAGTCCTCTGCCGAGAAAAAGAGAAAACCAACTTCCTTTCCGTCTCCGCATAATGATAACCACGGGGGCAATCAAAGGCACTCACCGTCACCACCAGGCTCCGTTGCTTGGTTTCAACAGTCGGACCGTGCATGATGAGACGGCCAACGCTTCCACGTGTCCATCACTAATTCCCTTGCAAGATTGTGAAATCAATCCTCTACTGAGAAAAAGAGAAAAACTACCATCCTTGGCACCTCCTCATAGTTATCACCACGGGAGCAATCAAAATCACTCACCGTCACCACCAGGCTCCATTATTTGGTTTCAACAGTCGGACCGTGCATGATGAGATGGCCAACGCTTCAACGTGTCCATCACTAATTCCCTTGCAAGATTGTGAAATCAATCCTCTACTGAGAAAAAGAGAAAAATTGCCTTCCTTGGCGCCTCCTCATAGTGATAACCACGGGAGCGATCAAAATCACTCACCGTCACCACTAGGCTCCGTTGTTTGGTTTCAACAGTCGGACCGTGCATGATGAGATGGCCAACACTTCAACGTGTCCATCACTAATTGCCTCGACGAGGCCTCCATCAGTCAATACACACATGTACATAGTCCAAATCACTCACGCAAAAAATATCCTCAATGAATGGATGACGTAACTGATTCCTATTCAATCCTTTTTGTCCATCCATAAACTGATAACCGAATACAGAACCAAAACCCCCAAAAAAGGACCACCAAACTTAAAGAGCACAAAACAGCTTACCCAAAAAAAGGACCAAACTTAAAGAGCCAAAAACAGCTTCCTATCCACAAGGTTCTCGGGCGGTGTCTTTTTGCATGTCCCGTATAAGACTAGAATGAGATGGGCAGCTGTTCAGGGTCCCCATTACAATGACTGATGAATTTGTCAGTGCTTCCTCTTTTCGGGAGTCGTCCATATGCATTCTTAGAATACTACCTAACATCTTCCACGGAATGCACCACACCCTCATCATGACCGTATGCGATCAAAATGACACCTTGTAAGCGTCTATGATCAAGATGCGTTGTGTTTGGGAAGAAGACGGAAAACGAAATCGTTATGGGACCCAGTCAGAGAACTTGTATATGTCCATGACCATGAGAACATGTATATGTTCATGACCATGGTACAATGTGTTCGGCAGGGAAGACGGTAGAATGGAATCAGTATTGTGCAGACGTGTGAACTCTCCTTCCAGTTGGTGCGTTGTGTTTGGGGAGAAGACGGAGAACGAAATCGTTATGGGACCAGTCGGAGAACTTGTACATGTCCATGACCATGGTACAATTTGTTCGGCAGGGAAGATGGTAGAATGGAATCAGTACTGTGCAGACATGTGAACTCTCTTTCCAGTTACAGAAGAGATTTGTCAATAGACATTACTACGGTGGGTACCCTCCGGGTTAGACATGCGCTATGGGTTCTCTGGCTACCACTACCTTCTTCCCCCAGATACAACGTACCGTCATTGATAGAGCCTGTATTTAGACTGAAAGATACTACACATGCACTATGGGTTCTCTGGCTACCACTACCTTCTTCCCCTGAATACAACGTACCGTCATTTATAGCTGTATTTAGACTGAAAGATACCCCAGCAGATACAGCATTAACGACCGTACATTGTATTTGGGGGAGGAAGGTAGGTACATCAAAATGCATCGGTTGGAATGTCCATGGTGTCACCTATATTCACACATAGACAGGTTACAAAATCACCGAGCAATTTCCCCCTGTTTAAGAGGGCGATGGCCTTGAGATATTATTACCATTGAACTGACTTGCCCCAGGTAATTCAATTCAGAAATGACTTTGTTCCGATCATCTGGTCGCATCTGGATTCTAGCGCGGGTCTGTATTGCAACAACAGTTCATGAGTGTACCAGCTTTTCCTTTCCTCTTTGGGCCTCGCCACACCTATCCCGAAAACACCGATTTGGAGAGGAGAAGCATCGCCATACCAACTCTCCAAAATCGGTGTCAGAAAAAAATTGGAGAGCGGCCAGAACGCGGGTTTCGGGAGTGCTCTCGAAGTTTGTGGATCGCCCCGCCTGCAACACACCGGTTTTGAGGAGTGGTCCGAGGCTCCTCCGATTTCGCCCCCAAATTGGAGAGTGCACCTCGACCGATAAATGTCTGCTGCCACCGTTTTGTCTGGGTTCGCCACACCACTCTCGAAATGTGAAAAAGACAAAAAATGTGGCGGGTGCATCTGGCCATGTTTTGGCGAGAAGTTCATTCTCATTTTGCACTTTTCGAGAGTGGTGTGGCGAGGCCCGCCACACCGCTCTCGAAATGTGAAAAAGACAAAAAATGTGGCGGGTGCATCTGGCCATGTTCTGGCGAGAAGTTCACTCTCATTTTGCACTTTTCGAGAGTGGTGTGGCGAGGCCCGTCGTCTGCGCTCTCCAGAAAATGCCGGGCCTCGTCTGAAGAATTGGAGACTGCCGCCTTGGAGAGCGCAGTGTGGCAGCGAGCCCTCTCGAACGGAAAATTCACATCCTCCTCGTTGGAGAGTCCTCCCGAACTTTTTTGCGTTTTCAGGATAGGTGTGGCGAGGCCCTTTCTTTGGGAGGCATACGTACCACTTTTTTTTTTTTTTTTTTTTTTTTTTTACCACTTCTACATCTGCCTAAAGATTGGAAAAGACTGAAACTACGGCACAAACGCAAACGTGTCCTTCTAGACATCTGCCTAAAGATTGGAGAAAAGACCGTGAAACTACGGCAGAACCCCGAACGTCCTTCTGGACATCCGTTCACATTGGAACGATACAGAGTGTAGCCTCCGTGTAAAGGCTAAAACACACACAACGAGAGACGGTCAAAATCTTCGTCAGCATTTTCTGTCTTTGTTCGTTTGTTTGTTTTATGTGCACACACGGCACAAACGCAAACGTGTCCTTCTAGACATCTGCCTAAAGATTGGAGAAAAGACTGTGAAACTACAGCAGAACCGCGAACGTCCTTCTGGACGTCCGTTCACATTGGAACGACACAGAGTGTAGCCTCCATGTAAAGGCTAAAACGCACACAACGAGAGACTGTCAAAATTTTTGTCAGCATTTTCCGTCTTTATTCGTTTGCTTGTTTTATGTGCACACACAAACTGAGTCCCCGCCCGGCCAGAGGAAGCCAACGACCAGCAGGCCTACCATCTTCCTCCGAATACAACGTGCGGTCATTATAGCTGTATTCAGGATATCTTTCAGTCTAAATACAGCCATTAATGACCGTACGTTGTATTCGGGGGAAGAAGGTAGCTCAGCTGGGACCCTCATCAACTGTTGAAATACAGACCTGAGTTCAAACCTCCATTGAACGAGATGAGAACAAAAAAATAGTTCTGAATTACCTGCAGCCGGGGGGCAGTTGGATGATGATATCAAGACCGGCATCCCCTTTGTCCAAAAAAAAAAAGGAAAAACTATAGTCCTCCGCTTGATAGCCCTGATCGGGAGAAGTAGGGTCTTTGGCCCGCACGGGTGTGTGTGAGTGTGAGTGGGTTGTGTGTGGAGTCAGGGAGCGTGTTGGCCTTACGGGACGATGAAAAGGGGGGCGCAGCAACACTGGCAAAATGCAATGCTCGGTCTTTGCGTTAGCCGGACCCCCACGGGCGGCCCCGCCCTACTCCCTGACTACCGCTGTTCGGACTGGGGTCAACATGCACTCCCTTCATTCTGAGGTAGCTATACTTGCAGGGGGGCCCTGTACAGCCCCAGTAGTACTAGGGCCCTGTATAGCCCCAGGAGAAGACCAACGGGCCTAGCTCAGTCGGTACACTCATGAGCTGTTGAAATGCAGACCCAAGTTCGAATCCAGATGCAGTCAAATTAACAAAATAACACTTCTGAATTACCTACTGCAGGGCCGGTCAGTTCAATGATGATATCTCAAAGCCGTCACCCTTATTTTTCAAACAGAAAACAGAAAGAAGAAAGAAAAAAACAACAAAAAACTTCAAGAGAAGAATATAGTTAAAAAAAACTGGTGGATTCCTCATGCATTGCAGACCTTTCCCTTTTTTATTCCTTTTTTTTTTGGAGACACACATGCACGTGGTTCCTTTCCCTTATCCATGTTGCATACACCGTCACACACGTTCTGTTTTTTTCCTTTGTTTAGTCTATAACTTTCTTCAGAGTGTTCGGGCCTCGCTCCTGTTTGAGCCTCGCTCCACTGCGCAAAATTCTGCATGTACCAGGACTGTATTTTGGACAGGATGCCTTCGGACTGATCGAACATATCTTGAATGTCTTTGGACGATTACCTGATCCAGATGCATTCAGAAACACTGAGCAGCGGATCGAGGCCATTTAGCTCAGAGTGGCACCTCTTGCTTTTTCCGTTGTGCACAAGGAACAAAACGGAAAACATAATTAGGGCAGACCCACACCAGGACTTCCCTGCATGTACCTGACCGCTTTCTTGGGCAATGCCTTGATGCACCTGACCGAGATTACGTGCATAAGTTAAAAAGGTTTCGAAACAGTCTTAGTGTGAATATGCAAGTATGCACTCTTTAAGTTTCTTTTTTCCCTCTGTTAGAACGCCTCTGCCGAGGATAGGCCGGGTCCGGACCAAGGTAGGTCTGTGTAGTAGGCAAGTTGTTTTAGGAGGTTGGAGAGTAGGTGAGTAGGAGGATAGGATGTAGTGAGTTAATGCAGGTCAGATGAGAAATGTCTTCTGGAAAAATGGCAACGCATAAGCTAAACCGATTGAAGCTGTCGGGATAACTCCGGGTTGAATTGTGAGGTCCCCGGCCTCGTTCTTTTGATGATTGGAAATGAAGTAAGAGAATTAAAAAAAAAAAAGAACGCCTCTGCGACAACGGAGTCAGAAGTTGAAGACAACAACTGCTTCGTCTGAAACATCCATTTTGATACCTTTCTCGGCCTTTTGGATAGGATAAAAGTGTCCGATTCGTCTGAAACATCCATTTTGATACCTTTCTCGGCCTCTCGGCTAAGATAAAGTGTAGTATCTGTTTCTGATCACTTTCATATCTCATCCGTGGTCCATCGGGCCACTTAAAAATTAAAAAAAAAATAAAAAACACAAAAAAAAATCCACTATGTAGACAAGACTATACCATCTATCCCTGAACACACGCGTAATCGTCATCAATGTATGCAAGCGATATTTCCGGCTCCGAGTAACACGGTACGAAACTGCAAGTGTTAAAAAAAATAATAATAATAAAAATATAATAATAATAATAATAACAATAATAATAACATAATAAAAATAATAACTGCAAGTGTGAATATGCCCTGGACGATGCCATAAAATTGAGTGGTAACTTTGAATTGATTTACAGACAAACTCGTCGACAGATGGGACAAAATCACTAAATCGGATAAATTAAAATCCTCGATTTTCAAGTTATTAGTGCTTATTGTTACTGATCATACCACCCACACAAGTAATCTCTTTTTATTCTTTTCATCATACCACCCACACAACTAATCTCTTTATATTCTTTTTTCCTTTCTTTTTTTTCTTTCTTTCTTTCCTTTTTCCCTTTCAAAAACATCATCCAAGGCGATCCTTCATTTGATTATTAGGGAGAACAGCCCATCCCTGACGATGAAGATGTCCCTAGCATCTTCACCCGAATAGAACGCCCCCCATCATTACCACGGCAGTTGGGCTGGAAACTGCGCCATCCCTGACGATGAAGATGTCCCTAGCATCTTCACCCGGCTTTTTTCTTTTTTCTTTTTTTTTCTTTTTTTTCCTTTTTTTCTTTCTGTTTCTTTTTTTTTCTTTTTTTTTTCTTTTTTTTTCTTTTTTTTTTAGTGTTCTGTTAACGTGAAAAGGGGAATCATATGGTGCAGGAGTCGAGGGGAAGACGAGAGGAATCATATGGTGCAGGAGTCGAGGGGAAGACGAGAGGGCAGCATGCGTGTCCTTTTCATCTCCATTAGATTCCTCTCTCGGTATTAGTGTGCTGTGTATCTGTAAGGAAAGAAGGCATGCAGAGGAGGTGCAGGAGTCGAGGGGAAGACGAGAGGAGCACACACAAGTCCATTGATACTCTCCTCGAAGCAGATTCCTAAGCAACAAGGGAGAGGCACTCGAGGTTGGAGAGGGGAAGAGGTGAGCACGGAAAGGAAGGGTGATGTTCCAGCAGCAGACACAGCGAGAGTTCGCCTGAAGAGGGTTTGAGAGGCGTCGCCGGCAGACAGCAGCAGAAAGAGGAAGAGAGGAAGAGAGGAAGAGAGGAAGAACACACATATTACTGCTGGCAGCAGAGGAAGAGAGGAAGAACACGCATATTACCGTTGGCAGACAGAGTTCGCCTGAACAAGCAGAGGAGATTTCCGTTCAAGGAGGGGCATAAAAGAGGGTTTGAGAGGCGTCGCAGTGCGATCCCGCTCAAGGGAGGGAGGAGAGGACGCAATGCTCAGAAAGCAAGAGCGAAAGAAAGGGGCATGATGTTCCAGCAGACACATCGAGAGTTCGCCTGAACAAGCAGACGAGATTTCCGTTCAAGGAGGGGCATAAAGAGGGTTTGAGAGGCGTCGCAGCGCGATCCCCCTCAAGGGAGGACAGACGACGCATATGCTCAGAAAGCAAGAGCGAAAGAGAAAGCGACATGAAAACACTCGACGGTTCTCAGCCCTCATCTCATAACGGTCCCGGAATCACCAGGCCAATAAGCCTTACATAAGGTTCAAAGGGCGTTCCAGAAACCTGCCTGTATACAGTACCTACCTGGCCGGTGGACGAGATGAAGAACACGCATATATATTGTCACATGAATATCAGAGCGCAAATGCGAAAAAAAGAAAAAAGGAGAAAAGAAAACCAGGGAAAATTGAGTTCAATTTTTTATCTTCTTCCTTATAACTCCCCCTGTTCAGAACCTCTTGCGTACAAGGCCGCCCACGTGGATGTAGGTATATCGTCACATGAATATCAGAGCGCCAAGGCGAAAAAAACAGAAGAAAACAAGAAAAAAAATGAATTCCTTTTTTCATCTTCTTCCTTACAACTCCCCCTGTTCACCCACTTGCACACAGCCAAAGGGCAAAGAGGCAAAGAAAAGAGGAAGGGAACAGCCAAATACAACAAAACAGGGGGCAACAAGCAATAGCACCAAAACGGATCCTAGATGACAAGTCCCAGATGCAAGCACCGCCCCTCCTTCACAGGCCAAACGACAGGACATTGGCTAATCGATCAAGAGTCCGAATCCTGTTGGGTGAACCATGAACCAATAACTGTACGTATGTATTTCACGGGTGATTCAGAAACGCCGTACACAGCAGCTAACACAGTAGCTACCTGCGTACAAGTGGAAGAGAGGAAGAACACGCATATATTACCGTTGGCAAATCCATCACGCGTTCGGATCCTGTTTTGGATCAACCACGAACCAATAAATGCACGTATGCATTTCACGGGTGTTTCATAGTGCCGACTGCAGTCGGCACCTGCCCCGTGACTGAGAAGAGGAACACACGTACTACTGTTGGTAAACAGATCAAGGCCATCGCCTTCAAAAAAAAAAAAAACGATCAAGAGTTTGAATCCTGTTCAATGAACCAATAAATGTAAAAAATAATAACAATAATAATAATAATAATAAAACCCGATCAAGAGTTTGAATCCTGTTCGATGAACCAAAAAATGTACGTATGTACTCGAAGGGTGTTTCAAAAAAAAAAAAAAAATTGCCGACTACAGTAGGCAGGTGGGTGGCTGGCTGAGAGGAGGAACACGCACGCATAGTGCTGCTGTTCGCAAACAGGTCAAGAGTTTCAGGGTCTAACCCACCCCGTCTTAACGAAGACCAGAGCTAGGCCTCCAAACAAGATATAGCAATCCAAACCCTTTCCGTGTGAAGCACACATGACGGTTAGTGCAAAAGATGATAGGATCCGTGAGCGAGCATGATCACGAGAGAGAGAATTACGATGGCCGACTCGATTTACGATAGGATGATTGATTGTTCGGCGAGGATCCCTTTCCTAGGGTGAGGGTGAGGTTGACACCCTCACTCTCACCGCATCGGCGAGATCCCTTTCGTTTGACTCTATGATATGAATCATTGAGCTGTATGTGCAATGGCCAGTGAGTTACTCCCCCTTGAAGCTGCTGCTGCAGAATCTGCTATTGGGCGAGTGACTTACTCCGTGAGCAAGACAAGGACGCAGTCTACGTGTACACACGCTTTCGGTAGCGGTATGCTTAGACGATGCTTGCCAAGCGTGACAACGGATGCCACCACCTCTGTATCCGGCCTCCAGCTATGGCTGTCTCCGTTCGGCCTACCGTCTACACCTGTGAATAGAACGCCCAGTGATTAGCGCTGTATCTAGACTCAAAGTTGCCCTAATACAGTTGCGATGAACCGGCGTTCTATTCGGTTGAAGACGGGCAGCTCGCCACACACAAGCGTGTGTCAAAATCAAAAGCATCTTGACCATTGATAGACAGCCACGACGATACGAAAGAATGGACCAAGTGAGGGTCTGGGGTCTCCACAAGTTGAAACGCCCTCTCTTTCCCCTTTGGAGAGCCATCAATTAAATTACCCTTCGCCATCCAACGTCATCAATCGAAAACTGAGGGATGAACGACAGCAGACCACCAAAAAAAAAAAAAAAAAAACGCAGGAAGAAAGGCAAAATCGACTACATATGTCATCAATCGAAAACTGACGGATGAATGACAACAAACCAAAAAAAAAAAAAAAAAAAAAAAACCCGGAAAATGGAAGGCAAAATCGACGATATATGTCATCAATCGAAAACTGAGGGATGAAGGACAACAAACCAAAAAAAAAAAAAAAAAAAAAAAAAAAAAAAAAAAAAANAAAAAAAAAAAAAAAAAAAAAAAAAAAAAAAAAAGCGCAAAATGAAAGGCAAAATCGACGATATATGATACCTTTCTCATCGTTTTCGCTAAAATCAAGTGTAGTATCTGGTCTGATCAGGTTAATATCTGGGGAGAAAAAGAAAGATCGACGATAATACAGTACTAGATCACAATTGCTACCTAGTTTGCCAAATAAAAACATCAAAAACGAAAAAAGAAAGTTATCTTGCTCTCGCTTGCCTTTTACGTTATCCATTCATTATCATATTAGTATCATATTAGTTATCCACTCATCATCCTACTAGCTATCCATTCGTTATTCTATTACTACGGTCCGTCCGATCATAACATCCCATCATTCAGGATCCATCCGCCGATCATCCATCCAGCCATGAAGCTGCACACGTGTGCATAGCTTCATGGCTGGATGGATGATCGGATCCAATGATGAGATAATTATCAATAATAAGATAATAATGAATGGATAATGCGTGAGGATACTGAATGGGATAATTATGAATAGGATAATAATGAATGGATAACTAGGCTACCAGCCGGGCTGCCCGGGTCGCCCTATTCTCCCGGGCGGCCCGGCCGTGCAAGGACCAGGGAAGGTCCCAGCCCAAAAAAAAAAAAAATTCCAAAAAATCCGAAAAAAAAAGTATGTTATGCAGAAAAATTAACTGAACAACTTTTGCTTCAGGGTCACATCGAAATACTTTACCAAATTTAAAAAAATGAAAAAAAAATAAATTAAAAAATATTTTGTTTTTTACTTCTTTTATATCTCTTTGGCCCGGCCGGGCAAGTGGACCCGGGCCACTCTGTAGCCTAGATGGATAATTAATTAATAGGATAATGAATGGATAATGCGTGAGGATAATGAATGGGATAATTAATAATAGGATAATAATGAATGGATAATTAATTAATAGGATAATGAATGGATAATGCGTGAGGATAATGAACGGGATAATTAATGGGGGGGTAGATCGACGGCTGAATGGATAAAGAAGCGAACGCTGGACTAGTGGATAAAGAAAGGAACGTCTATGTACTTCGCTTTAGCAGCAATTTATTATTAGTAATTGGCCAGAGAGAAATTGTGGTCCCATCAATAAATCCCTATATACTTCTACTGAATGGTTTCAGCTCGGCTCCTCTTCTTCGCATCATCATGATCCACGATCTGGTCATGGTCGGTCATCATCGCCGTCGCTGCCGTTATCATCCCCATCAGACATAGATGCAGTGGCTGACGACTAATCACCACAACTCGCATCGTAAGAATTAACAATCAGCCATATATAGAGTAGTACCACACCAATCAATGGGCCTAGCTCAGTTGGTATACTCATGAGCTGTTGGAATACAGACCTAAGCTGCGATCCCGACGCAATCATATGAACATAACCGGAACGAAAGTAGTACCACAATTACCACCTTAAACGTCATCGTCCGAATGATCACGCCCTGCGCACTATCAACATAATCTTCATCGTTGGCATGCCAATTCCCAATGGACTATGTGATTCATTATATGATTCGCAGTGGTGCTTCCATCACATTGCTACCGTCTTCCCCCGAACACAACGCACCCTCACTTTGGCTGTACCAGACCGGAAACATAGCTTGTATACTTTCATTTTCAGGGTACGTTATGTTCCGGGGAAGACGGTAGGTATAGGCACGAGCGCAGGAGAGAACAGGTGGACTAGAACAAGAAGTCGTCCCGAGGTACCGGAAGAAAAAAAAAAAGTGTCTGGGAGGCGACGGGAAAGCCGATCAGACGACAAGATCGGAACGCAAACCCGTTAATCAGGGTATATACTCGGCCCTTAAAACAAAGGAACAAGAATGAAGGCATATATACCCTCCCACCTCACGCAGGAATATTGGAGGCCTACCTAGCGCGTCCCTACGAGCAGCCTCACAGCCAGCAACCGTACTCTGAGGGCCTCGCTCCACTACTCACCACATGCACAAAAGGCAAAAAATGTGGCGGCGTATGTTCCCACGTTCTAGCAGAAGATTCATTTTCATTTTGCACATTTGGTGACAACAGTCTTCACCCGAATACAACGTACCGTCATTATAGCTGTACTTGGGGCAACTTTGAGTCTAGATACAGTGATAGTGACCGTACGTTGTACTCGAATGAAGACTAGTAGAGCGAGGCCCTCAAGAGTTTTGCGACGTTACTTTTTGTTACAGCAGATGGCTGAAGATGAGCCTCACTCCCCTGCACAACCAACATTCCACATGTACACGAAGATGGTAATGGTCCCGATACATTTCAAAATGTTGGATTACTCCGAATGTACCGGGTCCACGACGCAGTCGAGATACCTGTAGAATATCTAGTACATGAGCGAGGCCCGATTGGCATCATCAGTAAGAGGCGGCGAAAAAAATGGACGCCTTACGAAGACGAGATTGACCACGAACCATTTTTTTGTCATTTCTTCCGTCTCTGAGGGCATACTCACACTACGACCTTTTACGTGTTGCTGGACGGACGTGTGGCCTGATACATCCAGGTATGGCCGTAAATGCGGTCAGATCCATTTGAGATACTGCTAGTGTGAGTACGCCCTGAAGGAGAAAAACGAAAATGACAAAGAGGTGCTACAACAGGTATCCTGGAGACAGCGAGCAAGTGGTATCCGTAAACAGTATTCACAACCGGATTGGGGTTAAACGGATTGGCTAACGGATTGGCTAACGGATTGAACTAAGGGATCGGATAACGGATTGAGTAAATGATAGTAGGCACGGAGCCTCACAGAGGGAGGAGGTATCAAGAAACGTTGATACGAGACAGGAGCCTCATAGGGATCCGTTATAATGTGCACGGATGCGCCAAGATGAGAAGAAAGCTCGATGCAAACCAGTTTTGCTCGTGGGAAAAACAACTAAACAATGCGGTGGCTTGAAAAAAAAAAAGAAAAAAAAAAGAAAAAAAAAAGAAAAAAAAAAAAGAAAGAAAGAAGGAAATGCGCTGGCTGTCCGGTGGGTAGATGATTTGACAGATGGACATAATAACTCCCAAGGAACACGAACGGCCGACACCCTTCTTCCACCTCCATGAAGGCCGTTTCTCGGCTCACCGTTTCCCTGGTCCGATCATCGGCTTTCCATAGAACGCCACTCCTCCATTCAGCCTTCTCACCACCGTCTACTTTGTCCTGGAGCAACCTCTCTGGTGCCATACGGCGGCTCTCTCGACACACTCCCCTCCTCCCCATGCAGACCGCCTTCCCCTATCACACGCACATCTCTGTTCCGCCTAATCTCG
>BFEA01000030.1:3308830-3332742 GCA_003427395.1 Chara braunii
AGCCCTAAACCATTCCGTCCTCCCTTCCGTTCTGCTCTCTATTCTTCTCCGCCTCGTTGCACGAGACTTATCGCCCCCGTTCTTCTCTCATCGTTGGAGGCAGAGAAGGTTAGCCAATGTACAACACATTTTTCGCTCTCAGGGGGGAACCGCCTCCCTTCTTCTCTCATCGTTGGAGTCAGAAAGTTAGCCAACGTACAACACATTTTGCGCGCTCGGGGGGGAACCGCCTCCCTCCCTTCTTCCTCCCCAAGTCGGCAGTGGTCCCTCCCCGTCTACCCCTCAACCATTCCGTCCTACTTCCGCTCTCTGCTCTCTCTATTCTTCCGCTCGCCTCGTTGCACGAGATTGATCGTCACCGTCATCTCTCATCGAGGGTCAACAAGATTAACGAGAGAATACAACACATAGACACAAACAACATATTCCCATCACCGGAAGCTACGGTGGTGGGGTGGGGTGGTCCATCCATCGCGATCGACCGATCCGACCGATCCGACCGATCCGACCGATCAGACCGATCAGACCGATCCGAGATCGGGCGAAGAAAACGGAGAGGGCAACGGCGAAATTACCGACAAAGACGAACCTAACGGCACGAACACAAAGGAAGAAATACGTGCAATCACGCTAATAAAGGAAGAAACTGAGTAACAATCTCTCGCTAATGAAGTAAAAAAAAAATGTGCAAACGAGGTCATCGAGACAGGTACGCATGTCAGAGAGCACATAACAATCCCGAGCACAAGAAAGGCAAAGAATCGCGTGCAGGCATCAGAGTCCTGGAAAAGAAAGCAAGAAAGACACGAAAAAATGATCTGCTAAAATGAGCAACGCAGGCTCAGAAAACGCGTATTAAAAAGGGGAAAAAAGAAGAAAATACTGTAAAACGCGTGTCAAACCGAAAAAAGAGAAAGCTAGACGAAAAAACGCAGGTGTGTCAAAATAGGCACGGAGGCGGGGATATGAACACTCTCGAGAGAGTTTGGAGGCTGCCTGCAGAGTCGAAAAGCATGACACGAGGCAAACGGTGAGACACGCATGAAAGAAAGACACCACAAGAACACGATGAGATGATCGAGGTAGTGGATCCACGGTAGGAAGCCAGGGGGGGGGGGCCGGGGGGRGGGGGAGGGCCTATACTGTAGCAATGTTCTGTTTGGAAAGCATGAACCTGGCCATGATAGCAGTCAGATTCGTGCTTTCAAGGCATGAACATAGCACCAATCAGGTCTGGCCCCAAGAAAGATGACTTCGAAGACGACGGATCGAGATAAGATCTAGACAGACACAATTCAAAAACAACAAGAAACTTGTTACTCACCGCTTTTCAATCTTTTTTTTTTTTTTTCTGCTAACCGTTCTTCAATCATCTGATCGAAAAAAAAAAAAAAAAAAAAAAAATCATCTGATCGAAGAGACGCTGTCGTTTCACTGACGATGCGGGAAGAGTGGAGCGGCGGATCGTCGTTACCAACTGCTCAAGTGGGAATAGAGAATGAGACCTATGGGATGAAAATGAGAGGTAGGGCTGGAAGCGAAGCCATTGGGGCGGAACTAAGCGGGGCATATCACTCGCTTTCTACCGATACTCAGTGACATCGGCCATGACAGAGGACTAAGAAGGTAGGGTAGGAGAAGTGTGTGTGCACAATGAGACAAACGTAGTCCGTGAGAGAGGTAGAAGAAAAGAGGCACAGAGAGAGGGAGAGAGAGAGGGACATAGGCATTACAAGTACGGAGAGAGGAGAAAGAAGGACGGGATGTCGAGAAACAGAGAATAAACGAGACGAAGACTACCTTCTTACCCCGAATACAACGTACGGGCATTATAGCTGTATTGGGGGTATCTTTCAATCTACATACAGCTATAATGACCGTACGTTGTATTCGGGGGAAGACTGTAGGGCACCCCATGAATGAGATGATGAAGAAGATGTTATCACAAGAGAGCCAAGGAGAGGATAGGCTGGCGCAGTGGAAGATCTGCTGCAGAGGGAAGGAGACCAACGAAGAGCGGCACAGAGAGAAGGGGAGAGCGGTACATAAGGGTTAACAAGTACGGAGAGAGGAGAAAGAGGGACAGGATGGAGAATCAAGAAGAAACGAGACAAAGACTAAGCACCTCATGACTAGGAGGATGAAGAGACGAGGAGAGGAGAGGCTGGCGCAGTGGAAGATCTGCTGCAGAGGGAAGGAGACCGACGCGCTCAGTCGGAGAGACAAGAGGAATACATTGAGAGAAAGAGAGAGAGAGGACAAGCAACAACGAGTGGAGTGGTACAAAAGGAGAAAGAAGAAAAAGAGCGGCAATATAGACAAACAAACAGACAACAGACGGAGAAGCAAAAGACGGGGATGGTGACAGACGCTATGTAGGGAAGAGAGGCATGACGATCCGCGAGAGTGGGGGAGCACGAAGGAATCGAAGTTATTACATACATACCTGATCCTGAGCTGCGTGCTAAAGATGACATCTCCTCCTCCCCCTGTTAGCGTGAACTCCGGTACCGTGAATTCATACCCATCGAAGTAGAAATCGCAGTAATCCAAGGGTTTCGTGTCCAGAGGCCGCGAGTTCACCACCGACGCAAAAAATAGCCCAGCTACGAGCACGACCAGGAGCCGACCGGCAAGGACTCGATCCCGGGCCATTCCTGATATGCAAAAAAATCTCGCTAATAACGATATGATGGCAAAGCACACACCTGTACCCGCCTTCCCAAACATCGACCAGCAGACTCAACGTATCCGATGCTACCTACCTAACCGCTCTCACAACCTCTCTCTCTCTCTCTCTCTCTCTCTCTCTCTCTCTCTCTCTCTCTCACACACACACACACACACACACACACACACAAACACCGAGAACACCCTCTACCCAAAAGACATGCACACAAAGAATCGCACTACTGTAGGCCCCAATTACGACTGCCTCTCTTCCTCACCCTGTTTCTCCCTCCTTTTTCACCTCATCCTCTTTCGCCCTCTTGTTCTTCCGAACCCCCTTTCTCTCTCCCCGTCGTTGTACAGACATGTAATTCACGGTAGCGTCACCGTGGCCCGCCTCTATCTCCTGTGGCTCGGGTGTGTGTTTGTGTTGTGTTTGTGTGTCTGTGTGCGCCGCGCGCGCGTCCGTCGAAAGTGAGAAAGCGAGCAGCTTTCTCCAACCTCGCAATGTTTTCCCGCTTCCTTATAAACACAACCGATCAACACAGGAGGGTCATATCGCTGACGAACGAGCGACCTGACGACTACCTCCTGCAGAACGACCCCGCATCCGTTCCCCGCGACCGACTGCAAACGAGCAACAGCCGTCTAATCCTGACACTGTACGATTACATGATGATGGCACATTCACCAAGAGCTGAAAACATACCATGCTGCAAGTGAGCAGGAAACTAACAAAGAGCAGGAGAGGAGGCAGCAAGCAGACGGCAGCCAACACTTTTCACCACCCAAGCAAGAGACAACAATGCTCAGACAGGGACCGCGAAACGTAGGTAGGGACAAACGACGTGTGTGTCAGGACAGGACACCCGATCCCGGCCACACGAACCGCCTCCAAATACTCCAGAGAATGCTCAGTAGTATTTACAAACCTATCACCCCAGCACCTGATACGCATTCGCGCTTCTGATCAAAGCACTTACTCCCCCTCTTCCCCCCCCCCCCYCTCTCTCTCTCTCTCTCTCTCTCTCTCTCTGTGTGTGTGTTGTGTGTGAGCGCGCGCGAGCGCGTATGTATCCTCGGTCGCGTTTGTCTGGACACGGGAAGCTGTCTGTTCGCGATGCACGCCAGCCAATCTATAGATCGATGTTTGCCACTGCCGCACACGATTACCGACCTGTTACTCAGGAGGTCTGTATCTGCCTGTCTATACGACTTAACAGCTAAACAACAACAGCTCCAGGCTGACGATTTGCACCAGTACACCGAATCTGTGTACCACGGGGCTTCATGACGTACCACAGAGGACGACCTCTCTCTCTCTCTCTCTCTCTCTCCAACCCTCCGCACCCTTTTCCGTCACCACCCACCTTTCTTTTCCCCACCACCACAGCACCACTGGGTACGGCGCGCTCCTCTCAAGCAAACACACCTATCACATTTCCAGCAATGCATTAGCTCGTCGGAACAAAGGTCATGGCGACGCCACTGACCAGATAGGCCCAATACCCGCGACCTAAGAGAATAATCGTTCCAGTTAGAGCCATCAGCGGCGCAAGAGGCTCGTGTCATCGGCCGATGGGGTACGGTAATCGAGATGCACGCGAAGGGCTGATCGATGCTCGCCACAGACTAGACTACGCTCGTATTGCACGCATGCATGCTATTCACGTCAGTGTCAAGGAAGACAAGAGTAAGCAGAGCCCGGGCTGCCACCTAAGGTCATAGTCCTACCGAGTACAACGCGTATGCGTTCTGTTCAAGGAAAGACAGTAGCAGTCCACTTGACGAGACGCATCACCGTCGAAGGCATTACGATCCCGCGGCTAGGAAACCGGTCCTGCTGGTAGTGATACCTATGGGTCTCCGTCTTGCGCCCACACTACGGCGGCCGCCTCTCCCCTCCCCAGCGCCCGACACTTGTCCGAGAGTAAGAAATCACTGACTCCCGCCGGTGCCGTGCTACAGCACGACAAACACGCCTGCACACTCTCCGGGACTTCCGCTGCAGCCCGCTGGCCCGCCTCCAGTCCATACAACAATGTCGCCGTAACAAGAAAACACCATTTTTCCTGTCGCCTAACTACCAATAAGCAATAGTGGTAAGCCACTGCTGTCTGGCTTTTGAACGGAAGAATACAACGACGATGACGACGGCCGGCGGACCTCTGCCCCTCTGCCTCCACTTCTGCGTCCATGATTCTCAGTGTGCAGAAGACTGTTGGCGCCAATAATACCATCCAGTCCAGGCTTTCTTCGCCCTTTTGCCGAAAACGAACAAAAAGAGCGAAAAAGTCTCTGCCGGGGGCAACGGTAGGCATGGGTGATAGAACCGTCGCAGCGGGCCCGGGCTGGCGCTGTCCACGCGGCGCCGACCAGCGAAAAGAGAGAGCGGCAAGCGACGACTCCTCGCGGCAGCGCCGGCGCCAACATGGCGCCCACTGGGAGAGAGTATCCTTACAGGATCCGCTTCCCCTCGTCGTCCTGCTCTAGCACCCTTGCGCGTGGAACTCTGGATTCGAACCCACGATCTCCTTGCAATAACCACATGCGTGGGACTTTTTTTCTTTTTTTTTTTTGCGTGGAACATTTCTGCCATGCGGATCAAGACCGGTTCCGCGCATGACAACTACAATCCAGGGCTCCTCGCTCCACTACACAGAACTGAACATGGACAGCAGAGGGGACCAGGAGCACTTGAACGGATCATAAACATAAAGTATCGGGTCTCTTATTATGTCCAGATGCATTAAGAATGCATGGTGTTCAGTGAGCGAGAGGTTCTCTCGCTTTCCCTCTGCGCCACTCGCCACCGTAGCACACCACTCGCCAAATAAACAAAAATAAAAATGTGAGAAATGCAAACAAAATGACGAAAATTTTAAGCCGAAAGAGGGACTGTGTTTTCTCAACAAAAAAAAAAAAAAAAAGAGTATAGTCGCACGCACAGAACTTCTATTTGACGATATATATACACTGATCGATAAAAAAAGGGAAAAATATATATATATACACTGATTGTTGGTTTTTATTTAATTGAATACCGGAGGCAGCGGGATTGAATCAAATCCGATGACTGAGGGCATACTCACATTAGGACTTTCCCCGATGCATATGACCGCTTTTCAGACACCGACAGGATGCACCTAACGTGTATTACGTCCACAGAGGAGTGGAAAAAGTCCTCGTATAAGTATGCCCTGAATCCCCCCAGCTTCTGTATGAAGATACGTACACTAGGAAAAGAAAGAAAATTACACATTTGGCGAGTAGCGGAACCAGCCCCCTATTTTGACTTTTACGCGCTCTTTTTCCTCCGTCGCTCCCTGTTTTTTTTACACTTCTGGCGCCTCTGCGCGGCTATGCACTACGTTTCTTTTCTCTGGCGCCACTGCGCACGGTTGCGCCCACACGCGCTCCTTTCATAGCACCACCGCGCGCTCACGTACAAAGCACGCGACTCTTTTCTCTAGTGGCAGCGCGTGCGCTCGTAAAGCACTGCGCTTCTTTTCCTATTCCGTTCCAGTTTGTCCCCCTGACGGACTGCTCTGCCGGCCTTTCCTTGCCCGGGCCCCGGCTACCGGTCGCCGGCTGGGCCGCGCCCCGATGAGGAGCTGACTTCGAAGGCGAGCACGCGCTCGGTCAACGCTTGGGACGACCTCCCCGCCAAGCGACCCCAAAGAAAATCTGAGCGCGCGCCACATTGGCAGCGCGAACCGCCTTGCGCGGCTGCTTTCACGAATGGCAAGCGTTTCGTTTCCGCGGGCCTCCGCCGTTCAATCCAGGGACTCTCGCCGGCTGCACCAGTGGGTGGACTGCACGGCTGGCGAGCGGTAGGCACATTTTGCCCGCGGAGACGACGATGCTTGGACGATACGTACCGGCAGCCCACAGCACAGAGAAACCGAGGGAGGCGGTGGGAGGGAAAGGGTCGTCGTAACGTACGGCACGCTGCTGCGGTTCTTCTCTTCTCTATTCCAAGGAACCCAAGAGAGGGGGCACAGCACCGAGAACGCTGTGAACGGGAACTGCCATTCCCGACGGGAGTGCGTAGGATAGACCTGGGCAGTTCACCGAATAAGGGCCAGATCCCACTAGCCCCTATTGTTCATTTCTGACCGTTGATCTTCGTAATCGAGGGTGAAAAATGAATGAATAATCCAGGGTGCGTTATGGTTGCTGCTTATGGTTTCCTTCCATTTCGATTTCTCAACTGGAGCGTTTTTTCTGTGGAGCGCTATTTACGGGCAGTTGTTATTGAAGTGGATTACAATTACCGACATGAGGTTGTTCGCATTGTTTTTGAACCTTACGTTGCTTTCGCGCTGTTTAATGAGCTGAGTTGTTTTTATACTTTTGTGGTGGATTACTGACGAGAGTACCGTGTTTTGTATTTTCGTAGCATTGTACGTTGGGTTTTATGCTCGTAGGACTGCGTGGGTTCTCTATCTTGAAATTGGAGCTCAACTTTTTCGTTGTTATTGGAGCACGGTGTGATTTTAAGGCAGCAACAGCAACTGAGCACGTGGGTTGGGTTACTCGCCAGCACTAGGCTTTAGTCCATGTCCATGAATGGGGAGATCACGATCCAGATCCAGATCTAGATCACCAGACTGAAGGAGGAGGAGAGAGGATTCACGCTTACCGGACCATATTAAGCGACGTCCCCATTGCTTTGCAGAATCGACAAGCTATAAATCCATCCTCAACTCCAAATGTTGACAAGAAAGGAAACCAATCCGATTAGCCGACAGACTCCGGTTCGAGGCCTCCATCAAATCATGTCAAACACAACTATATGCTGCCAGGATTCTAACCTGGGTCTCCATTGTCCTGACACTAAAGCGCTGATGTACTAGGCATATGTACTACAGCATAAGTTTCGGCAGCCCTCTCAACCGTCCCCATTGTCTTAGACAAATGTTGGTTTCTCGTTAAGTGTCCCAATGTCTCCACCCTACAAGCAGGGCCATAACTAGGGACACGGACCCTAACCGAGACCTTCGAAGGCATTCTTGTCTCCCTCCAACAATTCCCACAATCAAACAAATATATATACATAAATTTTATCTTAGACTATTCCTGCAGTTTAATACAGGAAGGTCAGGTCTCCATCTTGGCCCACCATAGTCTGGGCGACCGAGCCAGATCTACGGCTCACCACGTTGTTATTTTAGCGGTAGTGTCCTCGCAGGTTGCACCACGATAGACTTTCTCCTGATAAGCATTCAATCAGGACTCAAAAAGACTCAATCGACTCGACTCTTCTCCCACGCCGTTCCGCAGGAATAAAACCCTCCTAGGTGGCCACACCCCTTTAAGTCTTTACTCCCTTGGCAAGACGTAGGCCCGCTACCAGGTTACGTTGATCAGCAACCAATACTTGGGGAAGCGCCCTAGCAATGCTAAACTTCACCGTTAGCTTAGTATTTCTGCCAATGTCTTAAAATTAGCAGAAGTGACTGGACGGTGTGTCGCAACAATACAGGCCTATTGCGGGACTACGCAAAGGTCTGTCACACATAAAAGGCATTTACCAGTCCTCTGTGGGACAACACAGAGAGCACGGCATCCTCTTCACTTTCACAAAACGTAATCACTGGCAGATTCACAAGGTCGTTACCTCCCAACTTAATCAGAGTAAGAAAGCCACACGTCTCAATGACATCTCTTGAATGAATCAATCTTGCGATATCTCAAGAACTTCACCAATGGCCAAACAAAAATTTGGTTTTTCTCGTCAGATTCTATCATTCAAAATCAATTTTTCATACCATTAAATTTATTAAACACGTTTCGTATGAAGGAGGTCTCACTCAATAGGTCTCCCAATCATCCCCTCTCTTTCTATGATGAACTCTCACGCGACCTTTCCATAAAACATCTTCCCTCTCTGAAGATGAATCTCCAAATAAGCATACGACTATCTTTGAAGATGTTTCAACCATAAAACAACTCAAACTGAGAGACCAACTTATGGGTCATCATCACAACTCAACAATAAGCATCTGGCATGGTAAGCATTCGAATCTCAAGGATTCATAAATCCATTAGGATTCCCACACCCTTCACAAAGACAGACTGCACTTCCTCTCCTTATACCCGGCCCTATCATCTGCCCGTGGGCAAACCGCACGAGTATACCGAAGAGTAGACAGTTCACAACCATTCATTTTCCAATATACACAATACAAGAGATGTTTCCCATACATCTCTCTCACAAAATCATCATTCATCAGGATAAAACTACACATGCGAGAGTGACTGTGATCATCATATAAAGAAAATAGTCTCAGGTAAAATCTCAACTCAATATATACTCAGGGGTGTAATATCCAACTCAAAAAACGAACAATCATAGTCTTGAATTACATATGTACAGTTAGAGTTAAACAATCTCAACTCAGAATATCACACAAAGATCGGGGCCTCCTTGACCAGAGTTAGACTGAAGCAGTTTTAATCAGGATGTAATCACACCCCCTAACCCAAGGGGAATCAACTAGACCCCAAGGCGTACCCAAATATCCGAAAAGTCACACAAAGCACACCAGACAATCACTGCGTTACTAATGTGTTCGACACAAATCTCACATACTATACTTCCAGGCTAAAGAGTCTATATTTCATACACACCGAAATCACTCCCTAAGCCTCCTAGACCTCTTATACGTGTACTACCATCTTACCCTAGACGGGAAACAAGTTTCAATTCTTCTCCTCTCAATGATAAACCTACGTACATCGATAGCTTAGAGAGGTCTCCACATCTACTCAAATACACAAGTGGAACAAATTTCCATTACGTAACAATACCCTTAAAACCACTCGTTAATTTACCTGCTCGTGGCATTCCAATAACGCGACTTGATACAGTCCTAACATATCCCTCCATATACAACTATCTTGTGAGGATTTCACCGTTACCACCTATACCTCCTGTCTATAACTCGGGTTATCTTACCGGACCATTATTGTGAAACCCCTTCCCTCCGTCCTTTGTGCTATTAAATACAGCTACATTATTGGGGTTCTATGCTTACGCCTGTGATTCACTCAAACCTTTAGGTTCTTCTTACACATCTTCATTCCCTCCAGAATCACGGTCAAGAGGCAGTGCTAGATGCTCCATTTCGCCGCAAAGCCTTTTTCTGCGTTCCGCCAGGGATGGTCGGATCAATATACTTCCCAGTCCTGTCAAAGACATCCCCTTCAATATTAGTCCTTATTAAGCCACTTGCTTCATCCGCTCGTCGTTCGTGACAAAATTTTATTATGTGTCCCTCTTTAGCACAATGTTTGCAAGTGTCTTTCTTCCAATCGGCTTTTCCCCCTCCAAATCCATTTCCACCGTCTGAATCCACATGAACTCGACTTCATGCTTTCCGCTGGGCTTCGGTTAGGTTAGGGTGCTCACGCCCTTTCTTCTGATTGCCCCTCTGCCCTTCTCTTTCTCCTCCTCGAGCACCAGGCCACTTTATCGGGATCTTCTTGTGGCGGAGGTGATCCCGCTCATCACAACCTTTCTCTTCCACATCTCCGCCTGTCGGCTCATCCAACATCTCTCTCGGAGTCTTCCGCTTGCCTCTCCTAACTTCCTCCGATTGAACAATTCTCTCGTCTAGTATCTTTGCTTCTCTTTGTTCACCAGCTATCCGTTCTTGCACTGACGCACCTTCAACAACTAGTGCAGTTTGACAAATCCCGCTATGCTGAATGAAATTGTCTTCTTCTGAAAACTTTTTTATCGGAAAGCTCTCGAGTTCACCCCATGTTCGTGACCTTAATACAAATCGTTCACTTCCTCGCTCAAGTTCTCACAGACAAATAACGGCAGCATACTCGACATGGCTCTCTCGTCCCACATCTTCGCGAGACTGAAGTTATGATAATCGCGTAGGAAGCTAGACAAATTTCTTCCCTGACACAATAGGGATTGGAGATCTAGGCTCATCGAGTCATGGCCCGACTCGCACAGCAAGACCTTCGTGAGACATAAACTCCTCCAAAGCAGTATCTTAGCAAAACCACTTTCTTCAGCCATGATGTCGATGCTGGCCTGATACGCATAGCAAGCAATAGATCATCAAGTTATACTACAAGAAGGCTCAAGACAGATAAGGGCAAATAACACTGCTAACTCTCAGATCATACAAACTATCTTCTTGCTCATATAACAAGACCTTAAATTTTAATTACCCTTGCTCTAATTGTTAAGGGTACTATGAACAATATACACTCAATGGGGTTAGAGCTTTCAAAACCCAGCTATAGACACACAGTAGCAGTGGCTACAACTGTCATTAGTCACCGCACTTGTACTACATAATGAGGGGGTCATACACAAGTTTGTGAGAGACGCACTTAGCAGAGTATGAGGGTACTCTCTATTGGTCAGCTACCACTTGAATCTCGTCCCAATCTATAACCCTTTCATCTGGATCGTGGGAGTCATCATAGGCATCAACAATGTTGACCATATTCCTAAGCCCTTGACTACGGGGTATAAACCTTTGGTCCACGTAAAGGCCATATATCAACTCACATGTACAGCATCCATACCCCCACTCTCGCACCCTCAAAGCGACTTCTGCTGCGGCCTCTATCCTCATCAATCCCCCAAAACGCTTTTCTACCAGAAATTCAGACAAGACAACTCGTAATGGGGCTGAAGGAAGTGCAAACTCTTTGACAGACTTGACTTCTATACGGGTCTCCACTTGTTCCTCTCCTTCACAGACCCTGCCTCTCGCTCATTTTGTTGCAGCCCCCTCAGCTACCCTCAAAGGCCTTGCTAGTAAGCTTCTATGCCCAAGTGCCAACTCAATCCCGTGCATGTCCCATAATGAGGAAGATGCATACAAGGTCACCCTTACGATCGCACAATCCCAATCATCATCAAATTCAGACTCAATCTAGACGAAGATACCCTTGCCTATCAGCATGTCCCACCAGGAAGAGATATATTCTCCCTTTTTGACCCACCTCGGCAAGAAAATTTCAAGCTCATCTTCGTTTTTGACGGGCGAGGTTACACTGAGATCTTCCCTAGCATAGGGCATCCTGAGTTGCCTTCGCTCTGGTCTGGGTTCTGCCCATCACAAAAAAACGTCCAGCATACGCCTTCTGTTACCATGCTGACAATCATCTTTTCATACTCTCTGCTCTGGAAACCTTAACCTCATGCTATCTTTCTCTAAAACTCATAATTTCCAGTGTTTATGACCACCCAACTTAGAGATAGCAAAATGTTATATATCCCAGTAATAACACGTTCACAGATATCAAAGTTCATAATAATAAACTCATAAACTATGATATATTACCTCATTATCTGACATCAATAATATTTACGATGATAAAAAACATTGACATTATACCCAAGCTAGTATGGATAGAGTTAATAAGTCTTGAAAGCAAAAGGAGAACAGTCCATGTAGGACAGATTCCAGAGCAATCGAGACAAAATGCAATTGAAAGATAATGGAAGTATTGTGATCATGGCGTCCCCAAGATCAGGGGGACATCCGCCGCCGTTCCCGTACTAACCAGACTTGTCCTCTAACCCACTTTCGTCCGCTGCCCCTACCAGTTACCGGACCTGGTAGGTCCACGGTCCGTCAGTCCTGATGTAGTAATCAATTGCATCTGAATGCATATATACTACTAGGTCGACCATACGGAACTATCAAACGACTACGACAACGCATAGCAAACCTCGAAAAAACATTAACCGGTCCGAGTACATGTCCCTGTGAGAATGTCCCATGGTCCTGGGCCAGCTACGGGCCTTACCATCTACAGCCTACATACACCAGTCCTACGGCCGGGCCCAGTCCTCATGTTCCGGTTTCCTTGGCAACGTCTCATGGGCCTGCCTTCTACAACACACAGTACCACAAAATTCCTACCATCTGACAAGCCCTGTCCAACCGAACTGCAAGTGGTCATACACGTCCGAAGCTACGAAAAGCGAAAGAGCGAAAGACAAAAACACACAGTACCATATCTAAACAGGTTAAATCCAGAGAGTCCAGGATTCCAGCCCTATCCCAATAGCGTGTGAAAAAACAACCAATAACGTAAAAATCACAAAACAAAATAAAACAAGGACAACAAAACACTAGCACCCTACCCACTGAGGAGGTCAACGGTAAACTGTCAAACTTTGTCTCGCCTAAAGGCAAATCTTCTCAAATTCCTCATGAATAAGTCACCCGGGAAATCCCTCTTCCCCAACTCACGTTTAAGGGTTCTAACCCTGCGTGGTATCTCAGATCGGATCGTCGCATATCTGTCAATACGATGCAAGTACCCACAAACCACGACACTCTTCTGCTTCTTGCAGCCCCACGACCGATAAGACTGCCCACATTGAATCCGTGCAGGGTTATCAGTCCACACCGTATCCTCATTCTTCGAGATCTGTATACAGCTCAAGTAGGGGTACCTCTATGTTGTTCGGACCAAGCAGACCAGAAATTGGAACTCATCCGATCCGTTGTCTGTGCGTTTTAGCGTAAGGGTCTTAGGATAGCATTTCTCGAACCTCAGCAGGATGCGCTCCTGTTTCTCCGAAGTTTTTGTCGCGACAGACAACATCACGTCATCCATCAATCTCGTCCCGTATACCAACTTTGAATCTCTCCCGATGTCCCGCAAAAACTGAAATTTTGCAAAGGCACAAAGAATGCAGGCCAAGGGCGGGCTGGTTGTCTTTCCCATAGGAATGCCCACGACCTGTTTCAAAAGAACACCTTTAGCCATGGTATAACTATGATTAAGCTCCAAGCGTACAAAGCGAAACATCTGATCAAAATCCAACGACCTCCAGTGGTCAGCTCCAGTGGTCAGTCCGAAAGAAACCCCTTTTCCTCTGCTGTTGACCCTAACAGCGGTACGACCCTTCGATCTATGATACTGAAATAGCCACTCAAGAGATCTGCCGATATCCATGTGTGGTAGTTGACTAAACATCTCCTTGATATCAAAGGAGAGAGTCGACACAATAACGTCAGAATATTTCAATAAGCGACTGTTGACTTCATTCAAACGATCAGCCAAACACGAGACCGACACCAAGTTGAAGTGTCAACTTTTAGGCAACCTGTTAAGGAGATAGTTTAGACCACGTGAGACCAATTTTCTTGTGTGAACCATCGGCTCCTTAAAGGTAGGACAGATAGGTCTATATCTGTCCAGGTCCTTCTGCTTAGGTAACACGTAGGCCGAACCAAACTCCCCCTTACTGTCCCAGCGTACAAACTTCGATAGATCTTGTGTGGCAACATCCTCCTTGATCTCTCTCAATACCTCACTTACCGTCCCTTCCACTACCCGGTAACCGGGATTCAAAACAAAGGTCGACATCATTGCCTTGAAATACACCAGGGGACACATCGCAACCGTCTCCCCTGGGTTGCGATCCAAAGGGGTTAAAACCAAGCCATCATATCTTCTCGCCAGACTTTTTACATGCGTGGTCAACAAGCAATCAGTAGGATGACTGCCCCCGACAGTCAGACAGTCACGTAATACTTCCAGCGAGATATTCGGGGGATCCCCTTTCTAATTTCTCCAGAGATGGAAGCCTTCACACAGTTCCTCCTTCAACAAACCTAATTTATCATGCACAGTCACTCTAGGTACGTTCTTCGTGTTATGCAGCATCGGGTGGATATCCTCCAGGTCGCTGATGTGGAAACGGACGTGACCTTCTGACCGAGGGAAGGGTAAGCCTTCACAGCTGCAGGTCAGCACTCCGCGAGTTGCGAAAGCTCGCTGGTTGTGCACCATATCAGCTATCGATGGATTTTTACTCCAAACGATACGGATTTTCTTCCGAGTCCGCCTCAGGAAACACTGGGGTAAGTCCCCGCTCATCAACACATCATTAACTACCTTTCTAACCTCGACCACCTTGATTCTCTCATCAAATTTCATCCGAAAAACAGGGTCAGCTCCCATGCACAAATCAAATTTATCACGAAAAATCCTGGAGATCAGTCGACGTAGGTACTTCTTAGTAGACTTTCTACTGAAATCCTTAATAGCCTGATATAGCCGTAACAGTGAGCGCAAGTTCCAACCTCGAATCTGCACTAGCTTCCCAGGATTCCGCATGATGCTAATCAGGAGCGCTTTCAAAAAATGACACTTCGGTTTCCACTTCCACAGATGAATAACTTCAAACGTCCCTCCCGATTGTATACGTAACTTGGCTTCCTTCAATGCCAATGTGTCCCCGTCAATCCTCAACTTCGTCTCGCCAAAATTTTTCTTCAGACGCTTCCATCCCGACTGCCATATATTACCCTCCTTAAAGGTGATAGTCGCGCCCCCCCGCCCTACTTTGTTTATGGCGTCAAGAACCATATAAACATCCACAAGCCATGGTTCATTTGTTGGCCTACGAGCACGCACAACCCTACAATCTTCGGCGTAACCCTGTCTTTTCCCACTATGCTTAGACCTCTCCTTCTTTCCTGGTTTCTTCTTTTTAGTGTTTCCCTTCGATTTCCCTCCCGCAGTGTTTGGAAAAGGAGGCCATAGCTTGATGTATACGCTCTCGAGTTTAGACAGTTCTTGACCAGCCAGGTGATCAATCGACATAAGCACGTAATTACCTACACCGAAGCTCAAGAGCCAACGATGGAAGTGCGAAGGGGTTCGTGATCTACAAACATAGACATGCTCGCGTCATCTAGTTGTGACATCTCTCGAAGTCTTGCCTACGTATAGGGCTTTACAAAAGGGGGACAGGCCAACATACACCACATCCGTAAGTTGCAGGAAGCCGATACCGTATTCTCATACATTCGTAGCCATGCCGAGATGCAGCGTTGGCTCCATTTGATCTCACCTTCCAAGGCTAGTCGCAGTACGATCAGGCGTAAGACGTCTTCAACACGACTGTCAATCAAACTGGATTGACACCGCAGCTTAGTAAAAAATCTACAGAGGTCCCACAGGATCGGACTCTCCCAACCACATCAGCCCTCCTGCTGTGCATTCTTGTCTCCTCCTCCAGTCACAGAGTCGGCAACTTCGATGATCTCGGGAGCTTCGTCAACATCCAATCCAAATCTTTCACGTGTACGATGCTCAGCGATCGCGAAAATTGCGTCAATTTTCCCGTCGTATGAGACTCCTTCGTCCTTACACACCCGTTGAAGCTCGGTCGCATCCAAATCCTTCAGTTCCTTCATCACAGCATCCTGGAACCTCAAGCGTCGTAACACTCCTCTGGTCGCTGGTGTAGCCACCTCCGGCGTCTTCTTGGGGGTCTTCTTCTTGAGTCTTGCAGTCAGCGGAGTCTTCACTGGACTCCTCCTCTTGATAGATCCCGGTGTCTTAGCCTTCGTCTTCGACCGAGTCAGCCTCGTAGAAAGCTTCGTTGGTTTCAAGTTACCTCGCTTAGGAGTGCGCTTCGGCTGAAGCTCCATAGGCGGACCAAAGTCGAAAACAGTCTCCGGTCCCCTCTTCCGTTTGTCCGATAGGCACAACCTTTCAGTTGCCAATCCCAGTTCCTGTGTCACACTGGTATCACCCTCATCCTCCACATCCACTTCTTTCGTCGAGCCGCCAGCAGAGGCATACGTCACCTTCTTTTTACCTTTCTTGATCAGCTCCTTCAGGGGTCTGATAACATTCTCTAATCTGTGAGAGAAGTTATCCTCCAGCTTGCTGAGACGAATAGCTAGATGGATATCATCGTCCTTACGTAACTCCGCCCGACGTTCGGCCTCTAACTCGGCTTCTCTTTTACTCTTCTCGGCTTTCTTCTTAGCCTTCCGATCTGCTTTTTCCTTCTCCTAGGCTTCCCGTTCTTCCGCTTCCTTCTTCTCTAATCTCTTCCGCTCCTTCTCTTCCTTCTTCAGCCTGGCCTCTTCGTAGAAGTCCTTCATAGCGGTCACGGATCTGCCGAGTTCGGCAATAGTGCTTCTGATTTCGCCTGTGTCTTTCGATGGCGATCGCTGCCTTCTGTAATAATCCCGTCGGCGTGGGGATCGTCCTCCTCTGGAGTCCACCGACGACGATGGCCTATCGGAGTAACGACGACGATTTCTTTCTGGGCACTGATTGGCATCGTGCCCCGGTTCTCGACAAACGAAGCGCGTTGGTGCTCTGTATCTCCGACGCTCCTCATCCCGTCGTTCCTCATCTTCCCGATCATCTCGTCGTCGACTATCTCCACTGGACCTATTACCATCCCTCGACTCGTGCCCAGACATACTGGATCAGTCGTAGGGATCAAACACCAAGCAGATACGCTCAGCGCTATACTCTTGCCAAGTAAGCACTCGCCCGCCCGTCTTACACGTCCGATCATCCAATCAATAGTCCAAGGTCTTCGTTCTTCAGTCTTGATCCTCAAGCCCTTAGGTCCAAAGACTTCACTCCCTTCAAGTAGGACAGTTGATGTCACCAGAAAATCACGGTCACTCTTCCCGGTATTCTTGACTCCAGGTAAGTTACCGTGCGCAATAGCAAGTATGGATAAAGTTAACAAGTCTTGAAAGCAAAAGGAGAACAGTCCATGTAGGACAGATTCCAGAGCAATCGAGACAAAATGCAATTGAAAGATAATGGAAGTATTGCGATCATGGCGTCCCCAAGATCAGGGGGACATCCGCCGTCGTTCCCGTACTAACCAGACTTGTCCTCTAACCCACTTCCGTCCGCTGCCCCTACCAGTTACTGGACCTGGTAGGTTCACGGTCCGTCAGTCCTGAAGGAGTAATCAATTGCATCTGAATGCCTATATACTACTAGGTCGACCATACAGAACTATCAAACGACTACGACAACGCATAGCAAACCTCGAAAAATCACTAACCGGTCTGAGTACATGTCCCTGTGAGAATGTCCCATGGTCCTGGGCCAGCTACGAGCCTTACCATCTACAGCCTGCATACACCAGTCCTACGCCCGGGACCAGTCCTCATATTCCGGTTTCCTTGGCAGCGTCTCATGGGTCTGCCTTCTACAACACACAGTACTACAAAATTCCTACCATCTCACAAACCCTGTCCAACCGAACTGCAAGTGGTCATCAACCGAACCCAAGCTAGCCAAATAGCCAAAAATATATATTAATACATCATAATGATACAGTCAAGATTAACATATAAAATCCCCGAGCCCCGCCCAAGGATCAAGCCTCATTGCTTCTCCCTCCGATTCCAGCACTTGCCCCAATGTCTCTACCCCTCTTTGAAGAGCAATTCAAACACATAAACTTAACAAACAACCATAAGTTAATAATTAGACTTGAGACGCTCATACAAATCCTTGTAGACTGGATAAGTTCAAATACATACTTCAAATACATAGCCCTTGTAAATATTCATGACAAGGATAACCGTTCAAATAATATAACATCAAACACATAGCCTCACATAATCAGACACTAGACACGCTTACTTATATTAAATCTAGCATATATGGATGAGTTCAACATATAACTCAAACGAAATGCCCTCATAAGAGAATAGTCTCAAGTTTTTAGTTTCAATTTCTATTGATATAAGTGAATGGTCTAAACATGGAAAGGTTCAAGCGAAGGTCTAATACCTTCTATATCTGGTTGCCCTTATCAACGAAAATAGAATTGTCTAATTGTTAGCCCCTTCACTGTTACCCCGACTGCCTCTAGGATCAGACTTCCCTTTCCCCGAAACGATGTCATGCAGATTTACTACTTTCTGTAGTCTTTTCTAATGAGGTCATAACATGATGTTTCCTGCACCTATCTACCGCCTTATACACCTAGTCAAAACACGTCACGCAAGGCAAACCTCATATTTCCTTGGCTACATAAGTCAAACAATCGCCTAGAACCCAGTTTAAAGGATCCCAATCCATGCTCATAAAGCTTTTAGCCTTCTTAGCCTATCTCTTGTCGGAGTCCCTCAATGACTCCTAACATAATAGACTCCCTTACTCGTCCTTCGCCTCACTCTAATGCAAAAGTATCAAGTTGCTCTCATAATCACTCAGATAATTTTTTGACCATAATAGGTACCTTATAGGGCCAACTCCTATAACCATCATACTTATTATGTAGCTTTGTTGATACCGCCTCATGCTACCTTAGCGGCATCAAGCATGTAGACCATCATCCAAACTCGTCAACTATTAGGGTCAGAAGGGGTAACAATTCCAACTTCCATCTTATCAGTCAGAGTACGTAAGCGCACATTCAAAACGCTTATCGCTCTTGTGTCACTCTTACCGCATCAAACAAAACCAACTTGCACAGTCAACCCTCGCTCGCTCTCTATCCCTCACCATCAATCGATTAGCCATACGGTCCAAAGAAAAATTCACATTTTGTCGAGTTCTCTCATTCTCATTACCCGGATGTCGTTCCACTAGGGACAACCGCAGGCAACCGTTATCCCCGGCAACGGCGCCACCTGTCGCGCGCATTGGTCCGGCACCGCATAAGCGGGGCGGGACCCTCCAGGTCACGTCACGCAGGAGTTGTTTTGATTCTCGTCGCAATGCACATGGAGCTTCCACAAACCGCTCCGGCTGAGTGCGTCAGCCATACCTCTCGCGATCCCTACGACAGGATAGGGCCTACGCGAGGCACGACTTACCTCCATCTTACGGGAGTTGTCACCTCCGTTCGGTGGGCGTATTTCCGCCGAGCTACCAGTCCACATTACGAAAGTTAATCAACTGCAACCGCAGAGGCGGACCAGCCGAGGGCATTTCTCGTTCGCTGTAGCATAATAGGGGGTACTCGTGGTTTTACGTCTCTATCAGACATGCACGCGAACCGACGCCTTCAGGGGCTGAGGTCCAAAGTGCGACTCGTCGTCGGTCGATTAGGACGTATCTCACACACCACGCGTACACCACTCTAAAGACATAAAAATTAAAACACGCGCGCACACACACATATACAGAACGACACAGAACAAACAACGTGACAACACTCCTAGCCCCTTAGTAGTCATCCCATAACTCTTCGATGCGGAAATTGGATAGGCGATGCACGCGAGACTTAGTATAAAACCGCGCGGACGCAGGGCTAACTCATATCGACTCGCGATGCATGACTACGCAAGCAGTCGCAATCATGGCGTACTATGTAGTACCCATACTCATGCGGTCCTCGTTAATCTCGAGGGTCGCATTCGACACTCAAGTATCAGCTGACACGCGCCTTGAGGGATTGGTCTTTCAACGTTGGACAAACGCCAAGTGCGGTTGAGAACGACACCCTCTTCTGCACCTTGCGGAGCGTGGGTGGTACACAGGTTCATACCTGTGTTGGCAATCGTCTCTTATCGCCCTGGAGACCAACTCCATCATTCAGGGTCTGTGGAGAAATCAAGGGGTTTGACTTTGACGGTTGTCACGGACTACAACGTCCAACTATAAAAACTCTAAAAAGCAAAGGATAACATAGAATCTCCCTTTTCTTTCAAAAACATAATATGTTTAACCCTTACGCGCGGTCACAGTAGGTCGTGCGCAAAACTCAAGATGTATGTACTTACATATAGAGAGAGGGTTATAATTATGTGACGATCACTTCTCACAATCACAGTGGGACTCCTCTCAGCCATATATATGTATATGATCGCAGACAGTAAATCCAAAGTCCGAACCACCAAACATACCTGCAATCACATCGAAGATTCGACCAAAAATTAATGCATTACACGGGGTCAACTTCAACCATTCTCTCCACTCACACCCCTCGCTTTAGCCATGCAAGCCTCACTCTTGCGCAACTCCTCAAAATAAAATACTCAGTACTTTTCTTAAATGACCATTCAAATAAAGTTCGGGCGAAAACACAACGAAACAATTCAAACTACAGGGCTAAAGCCTTTAGGTTGATCAGTAAGAGTGGATTGGAGTTGACTCGTAAACCGACGAATCAGCAAACAACCTGCTATGAGTGATAACAGACGATGATCCTTATAGAATCAAGCTGAAACTAGTCCAAATATTGAATCTAACGATCAAGAAGACCTGTAACACAAGGCAGGTCAACCCTAGACTAAATCTATAAATCTATGGAGAATAATCTTCATATCATAATCTAAAAAAAAAAATCGTTTTACCTAACTAAGCTTAAGTCTACCCCTAAGCAAGTGTCCAAAGAAAGGTAGACCCCGACGGAATCTCCTCTATACAGAGTGGATCGCCAGAATCGTCACCTGTCAAAATATAATTTATCTTCTCTTTAAACTAATAAAATTTCGGCAACGCTTCTCGTAGGAAAAATATTTTCACATAATTCATACTTAGCCTAAATATGAAAATTGGAATAATTTTCAACTTCCCAAAGCGAATTAGCAAAAATTCTGGGCAGCACCCCTTTTAGAAAAAGAGACTTTCCATATTTTTACTAAGTCAGATGAGAACTCAAAGCAAACTTGAGTTCAACCAAGACAAGATTTAACTAACTTCTTAGATTTGTAAAAATTTTGGCATCGCTTTCCGTAGGGAAAGTAACTTTCCAAAATTTATGCAAAGCTAAGTCTAGAATCTAGAAATAACTTTGACCTTCCAAAGTCCAAATTTGCCCGACTCCCTGAATTAGTAAAAATTTTGGCAACACTTTCTTTAGAAAATGAGGCTTTCTAAATTTTTACTAAACCATATATAATTTAGACAAGTTGAACTTTGAACAGTCAAAATTTGACTAACTCCTTCGTTTTGTAAAAATTTCGGCAGCGCTTCCCGTAGAGAAAGTGATTTACCAAGATTTATACAAGACCAAGTATAATAAAGGATCTCAGAGAATGCAACAATTGACCTAAGTAAAATAAACTTAGCTTAGAAAATGCAGGAATCGAAACTAAATTCGATAGCTCTAGCACGTGGCGAGTAACTATAGCAACTACCTATCAAATTGAAACTCAGACTAGGTAGTGATCTCACTCAGCCACATGGAAGGCCAAACCACAAAGGTAAGTACTCTCACCTACCCCAAGTCAAATTCTCATAAATAATTCATGAAACTTTCAGATGATTTATCCATTGTACCCAACTTACATATGACACGGTGCTAGACCATTCAGCTTATAAACAATGTCTAGCATGCCTTTAGGATATACATGAACAGTTGCACAACTACTTTTCTCTTCTTTGGGCATATGAGTAGACCATTCAACTCAGAAACAATGTCTAGTCGCCCTGAACTGTTTAATATCCAAAATTTAATAGTTTTGTGACTTTGTTCTAAAAAAGAAATGAAACTATAGGGAGGAGACTGAGTCATTCAACTTAGAAACAATGTTTAACTTGCCCAGATTTCTTCCAATTATTCTTAATAATTTCTTTTCTCTTCTTAATGATATGGCTTAGCGTTGGACCATTCAACTTAGAAACAATGTCCAACTGTCAGTTCTCATGCAAGTATAAATAAAGTATTTTCAGTTATACTCAGTTTATACTATGTGCGTGACTTCAGGCTAAACCATTCAACTTAGAAACAATACTTAGCCTTCGACCAGAAATCCTCTCTCAGAATGAAACAAGAGATTAAATCCTTCCGAGTCAGCCAGGCAAACCCTCAGAAATAAACAGAGCAACCAAACCATTCAACTTAGAAACAATGTCTGGTCCTTCAGAAAACAGTCAAATAAAACATAGCCCTGAGTCATTCTGCTTAGAAACAATGTCCAGTCCTTTGTTGACCCGGTCAAACGCATACAAACTGTCTTCCTCCCACCTTCCCCTAGTTTATCCCTCAGTCTGCTTTCAGTCAAAATAAATATTCCTTCCATTCAGTCTGATTAGATGTTGGAAAAAAGGCAAAAGTCATAGAGGAACTCAAACATATAGCAGTCAAACTAAAAGGAGATAGTCAAACAGGGGTATAGTGGATTCATACTGATAGAAGGAGATAGTCAAACAGGGGTATAGTGGATTCATATTGATAGAAGAAAATACATTTGTTAGATCCCTGCCTGCATAAATCCTTTTGAGTTCCGGCAGAGCTCTCGCAATCGGTGGGCGTACTCCCCATAGAGTCTTGCTGCGGTCCTACGAGTTGCAATCTCACTTGCCGCCTTCCTCTCTGAACAGTACTAGATTTAGAGTAAGAAGGGAAGGAGGCGTTTCAGACTCTCGAGATTCAAGAAAGGTGTTTTCAGACTCGCGCGAGAGGGCCTTGGTTTCTTGTTACGCCTGAGGGCCCCGCAATGGCGGCCAAAATGCAGAATAGCTTGATCAACTAAGATCAAGCCGCCGAACTGTTGATTTCTTGATAATCTCTTAGTTTGCAGAAAAACCCTCCTCACTCAACTTGATTATTAATCTAGATGCGGAATCCCCTAGCGTAGTCGTGTTCACTATCCTTCCAAGCCCCCGGCTTGGCTCCCCCAAGGGCCCAGTCAAGTCACGGTCAGGCACGTACCTATCCCGCAGTTGAGCCCGTGATGCTTCAACCAGCCGAACGAATAGTGCATCGGCCAACGTCCGAATCTACAGTCCCCGCGACATACCCCACTTCAAAAGTCATCAATAGGTTGGGCAACGCATCGACTAACAGTCAAGCTCGCTCCCTCATGGTCGGCCTCCTCGTGTACGCAAGTTGGCGGAATGAGCGGCACACCAACAATAAAAAGATTGCAGCCCCTTCTCTAGTACAAAGTCTGGTACATCGCACCAGCCCATCTCCGATTATTCCATGGTCTGGCACCATAGTTACTACTTCTACCTTACTCGTATTATACACAGTAAGCCCTGACTCTCCTCCTCAGCCCCCGGACATACCTGGCTAACTAGCGGGGGGTCAATCTTCAGACGAAATTCAAACGAGAGTCTGAGACACACGGGAGGCAGAAGGCTCAACGGCTTTCTGCGGCTCATCAAACGTGCGGGACGAAAGCGAATTTGTTCTACCCTGGGCAATTACACCCCTGTTCCAAATTGTTGGGAGAGGGAGAGATGGTTGACGGGTGCATATATTTTCAGGTCTCCTTTCCAGGCAGTTCAACCACTTTAGGTTACTACACCACTTTCAGATTGTGTGTGGATCTATACATGGGGTTGTTTGAAACCGCCTTCAGGCAGTTCAGCTACTTCAGGTTGATACACCACTTTCAGATTGCCTACAGATCCGTTGCAAATGGTTGGATGGGGGTACCTGAAACCCATTTCAGAAACTTCAGCCACTTCAGCGGTTTCAGGTCCCCACCTGAAATTCCTGAAATGAACTGAAGTGGTTGAAGCTTCTGAAAGGGGTTTCAGGTACCCCTATCCAA
>BFEA01000030.1:3333120-3345642 GCA_003427395.1 Chara braunii
AAGTGGTTGAAGCTTCTGAAAGGGGTTTCAGGTACCCTCATCCAACCATTTGGATGGGGGTACCTGAAACCCCATTTAGAAGCTTCAGCCACTTCAGTGGTTTCATGTCCCCACCGTAAATCCTGAAATGACCTGAAGTTGAAAAAACAGGGGAAAAAAAAAAAAAAAAAAAACATAAGACTTATCCTGCAAATCACCCGAAACTTCTGAAATGACCTGAAGTGTCTTCAGGCCATTTCAGCGGTTTCAGACCACTTCAGAATGTTCCATTCTGAAATTTCAGGTGGTCGTTAACCGCGAGTGCCCTCCCGACACGAGATGAAGAGGAGTGGATCAATCGGGAGAAACTCCACACAAAATGAGGGGGAGAGACGGGACCCCGTAATCAAACAGAGTCCTCATTTATATCCAAAACAATGACGTAGGTACTATACTTAAGCGAGAGGGGGGGGGGAGGATCCAGAAATTCATCAGCCGGCCTAAAGGTTAAGGGTATTGCAGAGTCGACCTCAGTCCATTCATCCAGTCTTCCATCTCTAATCTGCTGAAGTGATGGGGTTCCACCACGTCTATGCCGAATGGCCGAATCCCAACAAGCAGCTATCCTCCCGCCCGTCGCTCTTTTGATTCGTTCTTGCACTATCGTCTTCCCCCGAACACAACCCACCCTGAAAATGACTGTATCCAAGGTACGTTTCCGGCCCAATACAATGAAAACGAGGGTGCGTATTGTTCCGGGGAAGACGGTAGTGAGGCATATTGAGAAGCACGCCCAAGCCCATCCATCCCAGGGGTACGTTCTGCTTTCCGGTCCGGAGTCGCTGCTACCAATTCCCTTTGTTCATAACCAGCAGGACAGAGTGTACGTGTGCCCTTTTTTTTTGTGCTGGTAACACGGCGACTTTTTTTTGTGCTGATAACACGACCACGGGATTCGTCTCTGTGTTATGTCTCTTGAGCATCAAATTTGCACTAACTGGAGCCCTGGAGCACCTGTCCCTTAACCTGATTGGATGGCCAGGTAGGTGGATGCTTTTTCATCTTTCCTTAGTCTAGGAGTTCTGTCCTACCACCACTATGTTTCCCCCCTATTAAAACAAATACGCGGCTTGTATACCGGCGCAGCTTTTCGGGCTCAGCCTCCGGAGCAAAATGGTTGACGGCGCCAGCCAAAAGGAGGGCCACATATCTTCGCTTTTCTTGGCACACAGTGCGTTTCCAGCCCTGGAGAAAAGAGCCTCAGAAGTACTGGTGGTTTAATTTCTCAGTGTCACGGAATGTCACATGGCTCACATGCAAGCTGAAAGCATACTCATGCAAGCACTTTCTTTGCAGGAAACAAGGATCCCTTTTTTTTCATACAGAAACGTCATGATCCTTACGCCAACTTCTATACAAGGGCCTTTTTGAAAAAATCTGGTCACTGTTGGTGTCAGGTACACAATGGAAAGGCCTACTGTGAGTATGCCCTCACCCCTCTGCTGCCCATTTTGCCTGGATGTTTTTTTTGCGAACGGGTAGGCCGGATACCTCCCACCGGATGCTGTGCAATCATTGCCATGTTGTAGAAAAATGGGTGCTAAAAGTACTGGTGGTTTAAATCTGCAGTGATAGAAAGAGAGACATTTCAACCCGTTCTTTTCTTTTCTTTTCTTTTCTTTTCTTTTCTTTTCTTTTCTTTTCTTTTCTTTTCTTTTCTTTCCTTTCCTTTCCTTTTCTTTTCTTTTTTTTTGTTTTCATGGGTGCTAAATCTGGAATAAAAAGTGATGATCGCTGTGACCCCCCATATATTTCTGCAGTAGACTGTGACAACTCTGGCCCCTCTGAAAATTTTAGAATGTAACAAAAAGGATCATGCTCGGTGCTTTCCCCCGCCCCCCACCTGACCCTCTCCTAGTAGGAACAAAGAATGAAGGTGACTAACAACATTCAAGAAAACACACAAAAAAAAAAGGAGAGTAGGCTCGACATGACAAAAAGCAAAAGCAAGTGGACTGCGGAAACAGAAAATGCAAACCGATTAGTGTTCTGTGTGATTGCGGGAGCTGGACCCTGTTGATTGGTCTGAGCTTGGGTGACCTGTGTGCCCCCGTTATAACCATTCATGTAAGCCTTGGGCACCGCCCGATTCACAATAAATTTCATGTTTGTTAAAAATACATACAACCTCCACCTTGAACGAAAGAACTACACCTCCTCAAGTCAAACCCCCGAGGCAGATAATCTTGACAGCAGCATGCCACATGGCTCATATTCCTTCACTTCTCCATTTCCCAACACGTGTCCGGAATTGTCTTTTCTCCATTTTCAAGTCAAATGCTACCGTCTTCACCCGAATAGAACGCCCGGTCATTATAGCCGTATTTGGAGCAATTTTCAGTCCCGATACCGCTATAAATACCTGCCTTTCTATTCGGGTGAAGATGGTAGTCATGTGAAGTGTTGCAAGCCTCCTCTTCCTTGCTCATTTTCCTGTGTTTTCCTCCTCTCTCTTTCTCTCTGCTTCGGTCTGAGCAGCAGGCCCCAGTGGTGCTCAGGAGCATAAACATAGCTGCACTCAGAGGTGCACTCAGAGCAGTGAACTGCTTGTTCACCGGAAGCAGAGCGCTGCTCTTGCCAGTTCACGCGGTACTAAGAGCATTTTGCTCTGGGCCTGGGCCGGAAGCGAAGGCGGCAGGCCAATTTGAAAAGTTGCAGTTGCAAGCTCACAAGCCTTGGAAGGTAGCTCCCTCAACTTAGGCTCGTGCAAACTGGTGGCTGAGCCTCTTTTGTACGAGGCGGATTCCCACTGCGGGCCAAGCTTTGCTGAAATGCGAGCATGGTATTTTTTTCCCGTTTGGGCTGGTTCCACCAGCCATTTTGGCCCGGTTGCCCTAGCCTCAGATTTTTTTTGGAGAGGCTCAATCGTGATTCTCAAGTTGGCTGGGGCCATGTAGTGGTGGGGTTTTGCCCTCAAGCTCAGGCTCAACCTTGTGCTTTGCATGGCATCATTGAATGCTCAAGGCATACTGACACTACCGGTAGTACCTTTTTTAAGTTTTTTTTTTTTTTTTTTTTTTTTTTAAAAGAGCCCTTGTGCAAGGCCTCTATCCTGGTAGTGGTAAGAGAACCACCGAGATTGAGGCTTTGCCTACCGGGCTGCTCCATCTATTGGTGGAGAGCCACACCTGCTGAAAACCGGGTCCAGCACAGAATCCAGAGACAGGTGTGAAGATATCTCCCTGCCAGCATTGATTACCGTGGGCCTCATGGGATTAACTGAGCAGGAACAGAGGTGGCCGGGAGGGGGGCCAACGCCTTGGGCCCAGGGGGCACGGGGGCGCATGACATTAGGGCCACCCTTTCCCCCCCCTAGTAATGGATAATAAGACAAACTGAGTGGGCTCTGCTGATTCTTGAGTACTCTGTTGGCACCCTTGGAAGTGCTTTGGAAGCGCTACATACCGAATCCAACTGCACCCATGGTGAAACTCCAACCTTCCCTTTGCTGGTTCCTGGCCTTGCAGTTGCCTCCTTGTTCTGCCTGGCACTGTGCTTCCCCTCGGTCAAGCACCCAGTTAGACCCCTTCTTGCAGTATTTCCACCATTGACAGCTGGTGGGAAGGGAAGGGGTCCCCGAAGTCCTGCGCCGGTCTGAGTGGACACTATTACCTTAGTTTGCATTGTTATTACAACGGGGGAAGCTAGATGCACCATACAAGGGGATGGTGGATAGAAGAGGTGGTGACAGGACAATGGACAGCACAGTGCTACGTTTACCGTCAGGTGTTGAACTTGTGAACTGTTTATCAACAGCTACATGTGTGCACAATTCAGGATTTGAACTTTTGACGTGTTTATTAAGGGTCGCTCACTGTGTTAGGGGCATAGATGCATAGGATGCAAAGGAGTTCCAGCTCCAGCATCCCCAGTACTGATATCCACCACCCTTCTTCCTCATCTACCACCCAATGGACCATCTGAAATCTAGAATCAAGAGGGATCCAAATCGCAACTCCTGTCGACCCGGGTTTGGGAGCGTGGGCCCGTATAGCCGAGTGAGGCCAAACTTTCCTGTGGGCCCGATTGTGTTCCGTATGGTCTTGTAGATGGGTTTCCTGGACGCAGATCACATCCGGCCACCGCCTCCCTCCAACGCCTCTGAGTTGATCCCATAAGGCCTGAAACTTCTCCGGGGTACATGTCGCCAGGCCATTCACATTTATAGAGCGGAGATCGAGGTCTTCCGTCTTGACACATTGTTGCCAGGTCGGTTCCTACGGTATAGAGTTTCCAGGTCGGCCATAGACAATACTTACTCAATGGGGGTGCCACTGTTTGACATCCCATCTGTCAAGCTCCAGGACCTTCTTCCGCAGGATCCTACTCAGACACTTACACACATCCTCGTCGGACCAGCAGGGACTGGCTTTTACCTTTGCACATTGCAGATCAAGAAGTGCATTGTGGTTTAACCATCTCAGGTCAGTAGTCTTGTTAGGTTCAAATAGTAAATACAGGTCGTTCGACGCCATCTGTTGATCACAATTTTCAAACCTCATTCCTGCCCTAGCCCCAGGTGCGTAGTGTTTAGGGATGAAGGTTGTGCATAAGTGCCCAATGGCATCCCGTTGGTCATTGCGGGAGATTTTAATGCCGCCCTCGATAGGGGACGAGATAGATGGAACCCCCAAGGGTTCCCCACCGTCGCCGCCGCCGAGGACGAACAAATGATCGCAGACCTCTGTGAATCCCTCGCACTCTTCGACACCTTCCGTCGCCTACACCCCGAGGACCGAAACCTTCACATGTGTGAGAGATAACGACTAGGTCCGGCTATCTAAGTCCCGAATCGACCTTATCCTGCTCTCGAATGACCTCGACGACGCCCTGCGATGGGCTTCTATTCTCTCGCGCAGCCCGCATCTAGGACTAGACCATAAGACATGCAGGTTAATACTAACAATGAGAAAGAGGCCGGATAAAGGACCCGACTTTTACAAGCTTAACACTTCGCTTATGAAAGACCAACAATTTTGTGATATGATCCGACACGAGTGGCAGTACTGGCGCCTGCAAAAAACTCGGTTTGATTCAACCATTACCTGGTTTAACAACGGTCTGTTTTTTCTGGCCCGAAAATGTAAAGAACTCTCCAAGGCTAAGGCGACATTGAGGCAACTACATGAGTTTACCACTCATAAAGAGTTACTAAGCTTGGAAGATCAGGCAGAATCAGATCCTTCCACAATGCACATCCAAAAAGTTAAGGACCAGCTCCTTCAATATGCTCAACACAGGTGGCAAGGTATCCGAATACGAGGGATATTATCTAAGTTTACACAGGAAGCCACAATGGATACTCAATTTTTTAGTATGGCTACAGCCCGTGCAAGGCGGACTATAATCGAGGCGTTTTTGACCCCGACAGTGGAGATGAGATCATCGCAACTAACACAGCCCACTGCACACTTATCAATAGAATTTTTTTTTAACAACTATACACATCCCAAATTCCCTTCCCACGTGAGGAGGCATGGGCAAGCGAGGTGGAGGATTTCCTGTCCCCCATGGGCAAACACCTCTCCCCCCGACAGCGAGACCACCTGGAGCGGCCTCTGTCTAAGGATGAAGTGTGGGCAACACTTTTCCAGATGAGGAAGGAGAAGACACCGGGCATTGATGGATTCCCCAAGGAATTCTGGGAAGCGATGTGGTCGGATCTAAGCTCACACCTGTGGGAGTTCTATCAAAAGGTTGGGGCGGAGGGATAGATGGGAGAAGTGGTGTGAAAGGTGTATTGTCATTACTCTACAAAAAAAGGGACAAAATGAACATTAGAAATTATAAACCCATTACTCTCCTCACAGTAGTATATAAAATGTTTTCTAAAGTCCTGGCTAATCGTATGGCGGATGTCTTAGAGGATGTAATTCATCCGGCCCAATCTGGATTCATGGCTGGTAGTAATATTCAGGAAAATATTTTGTTGGTAAATGAGGTGGTATGTCTCGCTCGGCGATGCCAAGCAAACACGACCATTATTTTCATTGACTTTGAGAAGGCCTACGACCATGTAGATTGGGAGCTCCTGGACAAATGCTTAGATAAGATGAACTTTGGTCCGATCTTCTGACGTTGGGTCAAAATCCTGCATAATAACAATACCACGTGTGTTCAGGTTAATGGATCGGTGGTACCCCCCTTTATGCTCCAACGGTCGGTCAGGCAAGGAGATCAAATTGCCCCGCTCCTTTTTTTGTCATAATGGAGGCACTATCGACTAACCTGAGACACAACAAAGACCTCACCCGGATCAAGATTACAGATATCCCTGAAGAAGCAGTGCCCATCTACTCTTTGTTTGTCGACGACCTCACCATCCTGGTTGAGGAAACATCACAAAACATGGTTGAGATCCAAGCCCTGATGGGCCGCTTTTGTAAGATTTCTGACATGACTATGAATTGGGGACAAAAGACTGTTGGCTGGTGGATGCACCACCAAGGGGGAAGACCCCCTGAGGACCCACGAATTAAGTGGCTTCCTCATGATTGCCCTCTCAGAGTTTTAAGAGTCTCGATTACGACCAAAGGTAAGCCAGATACTAACAATGAATAGCTAGGAAGGCCGGCCCAAGCTAAACTGGCTAGTTGGAACCATAAGCATACTTCAATTTTCGGACAAGCCCTGGTCATTAACAACGTCGTCCTAGCCACTCTTTGGTACAAGGCTATCTTGTGGCCCATGAGTAAAGCGGGCTCAGGGCCCTCAAGCGTCAGCTGACAGCCTTTCTCTTGAGAGGGGATTATGAAAATTCTCACACCATTAGTCGGGTTGCTTGGGAATCGGTTATCCAGCCTAAGGTCGGTGGTGGTCTCAGAATTGTGGACCCTTCCACACAGTTTCAGGCACTTAGCATTCATTGGCTCCAGCACATCATCTTTGCTCCCTCTTCCCCCTAGGTCCCCCTAGCCTTGGCACCGGAGGCCCCTCCCGAGATCGCCCCCTTGGTATGGTTAGAGGACAAGTATTGGAGGTTACCAAGGAAATATAGGAATGGTGACCTGGCAGATGAACACTGGATACGTCTCCTCCGTACATGGAAGAAACTCCCAATCCCGGACCGTGCAATGCCAAGAAGGTGGGAGGAAGTATTTAGGCAACCCCTATTCGGTAACATATTAATTACAAACTCCCTGGGTCAAGTATTGTTGCTCGGAAACCCCATGGAAGAGTTGGGTGAAGCACGGAATTAGAAAGGTGGGGAACCTTTGGGATAAAGATTCAGGGGAGTGGAAAAAAATCAATAGAATGCGCGGATGTCTGAGGTACTGTCACCTCACGGAGTCAGCGCTAGATAGTCTGATTGAGAGTTTTCCGCTCCAGTGGTATGTCACACTTAAGAAAGGCCCCTCCCTCCAGGAGGGGGACTGGGTTGGTCTACCAGGTCATGGCACTCAGGTAGGCATGGTACACCTAGTCGATCACGTACAAGTGCTAATTGAGTTTTTCCCTCCTCTAAGAACGGCCAGCTACTGAGGAGCCTACTCCCGTTCATCTGGAAGGAGAAAAAGGAAGTCTATCGCATCAGAGTGTTAGAAGAGGCAAATTGATGGAGACCATACCGGCCAATGACCCCGATTAAAGACCTCCCCTTTGACCCCGAGGAGTGGACTTTGATGCAAAAAGGTCCACAAGTATCGGGAAGGAAAGGGAGGACGGTATCAGTAGCGTTCGCTAACTTAAAGACTAAATCGGTGTATCGCATGCTTAGACCTAGACGCGGGCTTAGAGACGTGGTAGAGGACAGGTGGCATCGTCACCTCAATATTGATAAAGGCCTACTCAAGCCTATCCAGTGGTTTAAGGAATATCGGAAAAGGCCCGCCAAAATTTATGCCCTACAGTGGCAAATTGCCCACCGGTGTCTGCCTACCAACGATTGGCTGATCGATCATACACGATTGGAACAACAAGTGAAGGCGTTACCCTGGTGCCGAGGGTGCCTCTCAAATTTCCCTGCCAAAAAAAGGGTCGAGACAGTGGACCACATCTTATTGCAGTGCCCATCTTCCGTATTCCTATGACGATGGTGGGACAGAATCTGGCGGCACATTGTTCCTGATTCCCCCTGGCCCTGGACTGGAGGACCATATTATTGGGCCACTTCCCCCAGTCTCAAGGAAACACGTTTCTGAGGAATATGTTTGCCTCGGGTAGGCGTTCCATCTTGTGGGTGATATGGTGGAGAAGATGCATTCTGGAATTGGAAGGGGTCAGGGTGGAAGAGGGGGAATCTATGGAGCAATTGCGCCTACTGGTGCAGTGCAAGATCACTGCACAATGACAGAGTACGAAGGACAATCTAAACCTGGCGCATACTGAGGTAGATATTGATAGGATCATCTCCCGTTTCTGTGAGGACTGGCTTGGGGGAAAAAGGGAGGGATGGCTGGCAAAGGTGTGCTGGTCGGGCGACATGACTCCGCAAGAGGAGCAAGGGGCCAACTTAAAAAGGGATTATTCACTACACTTCCATGATTGGACAAAAGTGGACCCGGGAGTTCCATTACGACCTGCCCAGGAGTTTGCTGATCCCTTTCCCCCCCATCCATGGGCCCTGGAGGTGCGTCTGGGGGATGATGCATGAGTCGATTAATCCGATATAATTCTAGGCACAATCTATGCTTATTAGGTCAGGGACGCTGAACCCGGTTTCCAGCGCTTTTGCGTCACTTCTATTAATATATGGTTTGAAATGATTCAGTTAAGGGATGTCGGGACGGGACCTGACTATCTGTTTTTTATCTTATGGGACGCTGAGCCCGATTCTCAGCATAAATTTCTCAGTACATTCTCAGGAAAGAGTCTAATGTTCAGTAAAGACACAATAGGCACCATGAGGATAGTAGGTGGATGGCAGGGGCTAGGGGACGGAGGGAGACTCCACTGGTGCACCCCGGTGTTTCTCCCCCCAATACCCGACCCTGCTGCAGGTTGGGTATGGAAGAGTAGATTGGATATGGGACGCTGGACTCGGTTTCCAGCACAATGGCGTCACTTCCAAGATGTACTGTTTTGTAAAAGATGTATTTAAGGGACGTCCAGCAGGTGTTGCTCCCCACCAATAGATGGAGCGGCCCGCCAGGCAAAGCCTCAATCCCGGTGGTTCTCTTACCACCACCAGGATAGAGGCCTTGCACAAGGGCCTTAAAAAAAAAAAAAAAAAAAAAAAAGTTTACTAAGGGGTAACTTCAGTAGAGTCATATAATTGCACTAGGGGGCATGATGCAGTTTGTAACTGCACTTCGGGCAACCTACCTGGCCAGAAAGTTGGGTTGTATACATTTCCCGAACTGCAGTTTGAAACTGTATCTTGGCCCATATTGCAATCATAACTCATTTGTGTGACTCCTGTGTAGTTTCCCCGTTTATTAATTATAGATGGAGTGGTCGTGTAGGGGTCTACTATGCGAGGCTGCTCTTACCACCTTGCCTCAATCATCCTTTGTGAAGGGAAAAAAAATAAAAAAATGGTGCACGGCCTTCCCCAACATGATCTTTTGGTTTTCATAAGCGTCTCGATGATAAGTACCCCGCCTTAAAAATACAGCTAGGGTCTGTGGTGGGAGAGTAGAGGGCGTGACTCACTGGTTGGTCTGCTGGGTTCTGACCGGTGATGATGATAGGCGTCTCGATGATAAGTACCCCACATTAAATATACAGCTAGGTCTGTGGTGGGAGAGTAAAGGGCGTGAGTTACTAGTTGGTCAACTTAGGGGGCTCACACACACACACACACACACACACGCACACACACACACACACACACACACACACACAAGGGTTGGGTGGAGGTCACGATCAACTGATAATGAAGATAGGCGTCTAAATGATAAGCACCCCGCCTTAAATATACAGCTAGGGTCTGTGGTGGGAGAGTAGAGGGCGTGAGTCACTGGTTAGTTTGGTCGGCTCCAACTGGTGATGATGATAGGGGTCTCGAAGATAAGTACCCCGCATTAAATATACAGCTCGGTCTGTGGTGGGAGAGTAGAGGGTGTGAGTTACTGGTCGGTCAATTTAGGGGCCAATAGGTGATTGCTTGAGCCTGGCGTCCGCAGTACCCGTACAACGAGGCTCGTTCGACTATGCTTCAACCAGGGCTGGGTAGCTAGCCCTGGTGCCTGTCACTACTGTTCGGTCCCAGTTCCCCTTGATACGTAGGGTGATGGTCCTGAGTGCTGGTCACACTGAGGTAGGATAGTAGGGATAGGGGATGCGCTATGAGTATTGACGCGAGGATGGGATGGGTGGTGGCCTCGCCTCAGAGTGACCACGGTTGACTGCTTCCGGCGATCAATGTGTGCCTAGTAACTGACCTCTACAACACCCTGGACTATATTTAAAAAAAAAAAAAAAAAAAAAAAAAAAAAAAAAAAAAGCATGATCCTCTCCCCTGTGTCTTTTCAGTTCTCTCTCAAAATTTGGTAGGATGGTTTTATGGAGGGGGTGAGCTCTGCTTTGCAGGGGGTTCACAAGGTGGGTAGTGAATGCCCTGGAGGGGGTATAGGCAGATTGTGTGCGATACTCTGTTTTTGGGTTGGGGTAGATGTGAGGGGACGTATCGAACCTCAACCGGGACAGATGAGGGTAAGGGGTAAGCAAAGGCAAACTTTGCATGGGAACTGGATGCCTCCGGGGCCATAGGGGGGGCGAGTGGGACTGTTTCATGTTGGGGGCAAAAAGGAAGGTCTTCATTTGGGACTGTTTTTCGACGAAGGCAGCAATGAGGCAGGGTGGGAAGGAGGACGGGGGAGGGGGAGATTTAGCACAAAATTAATCAATCAGTACTATGTAAGTGCGTGGAGACATACGGATGTCTTTAAAGAACCAGGACATGCATAGTACATCGCTGATTATGCATTTCAAGCTTATCTGTCTTCTATATTTCGTGGGCGACATCTGGTTTTCCTCTTATATTGGATACAGGATTTCAGAGCTGGCTGCATCCTGGCTGATGCCTGGTAATCCTGTGATGTTTAATGCTCTTGGTTTGCCAATGCCAGAATGACGTTGGCTGGTGCTGGGGCGTTTTGCCCTGTGACCTGTTTGTAGCAGGAGCGTGAGGCCTGGTTGAGAGATCTGGGGATTTGTCGCGGGAGGAAGGCAATCCAGTGGCGAACTGGGGAGGGCTGTCAAGATAACCTATGGGGCCAAGTATAGTCTTGGTAGTGAGACAACAGCTATGGCTGGTATTGGTAAGGATGATTCCATCCTTGGAGTGTTGTGTCTAGTTTAGGGGAGGCTTAGCCTAGGAGTTGTTCAATGATTGTGAGGACGGGTTTTGCTGATGTATTCCAGAGCTTTTCTATAGAATACCTTAGATTAACATCATCATCATCATCATCATCATCATCAGCAGCCGGCCTATTATCATCACTATCGTTATCATCATCCGAACCGTCATGAGGGACGCTTGGCCCGGTTCCCATTATGTTATGATTTATCATCTCAACATTGTATCTCAGTTGACACTAGCCTGTGATGAACTGTTTTCTGTAACCGCGCGACTTTCTGCGCGTGCTACTTCGGGGGCTGATCAAGAGGGGCCCGTCCAATTGCATGAGTGCCCTCGCTTTTTCAGGGGGGCTGGGGGGTCCCACGACGGTTGGTAGTTGATCGCGCCTTAGCGAGCGCGGAAAATAACTGTTGCCATAGCTTCTTTCTTGTTCTGCTGTGGGGAATGGGAATTTTGGCACGATTGTCGCGCGAGAATATCTTCTTTAATTTTCAACAAATGTTGAGCCCCTCCGGGCTCTCGGAATTTCTTTTTCAAATTTCTCTTTGCAATTAGGCTAGGAATTTGGGTACATCGCAATTTTGTCGACAACTGCACGACGCTTCTTGCTTGCGCGCGCTCTGCCGCATCAGGATCTATGCTCTGGCTTTTTCGCGCCTTAAATCTCTCGTGTAACTGTAATTCTCTTCTTGGCAGAGCACAAATGTAACTGTAATCCCCTCCTTCTTGATATCTCTGTCGCGCCCCTGCGCGCGCTTATTCTTTCCAATCTTATTGGCCTTCGCGATGCATGACTGGATCGATGCGTGGAGAGTGGTTACGTCCCCCACGTCGCGGCCAGCCATGCAGTCGTTCCTTCTTCCTCCCTCCCATTCAGGCACAATCCCTCGCGCGGACGCTCACGCTATAAATTTGGCAAGCGCAATGAGCTCGCTCTCTAATGAATTTTGGAGTTGGCGTGGTCGCGCGGATCGACTAACAGGCAGGAGCAGAAGGTAAGTGGAGAGAGTTAGGCGATCCGACGGGTTGGTGCTGGGTATGCGGGGTTGACGTGTGGCCGCGACGGACTATGGCACACAAGCGAACCTGGCTTGCATATTCAGACCAAACAGGGTGACAACTCTGTGTAGGTGCGAGGCGACGGACTGCCCGCATCGGGATGGTGAAAGAGAGAGAGAGAAAGAGAGAGAGAGAAAGAGAGAGAGAGAGAGAGAGAGAGAGAGAGAGAGAGAGAGAGA
>BFEA01000030.1:3353016-3372664 GCA_003427395.1 Chara braunii
AAAAAAAAAAAAAAAAAAAAACACAACAACGAAACAAAGTTTTGGCCGTGATTGCAGTTGTATACATTTTGGGAAGTGGTATTGTAAGTGTGCCCTCAGTGAGGGCATCTCAGCCCCATGGCCAGGTTGTCAGATTCGAAAAGAGAGAATAGAAGGGAGGGGAAACAGGCACACAGATCCGGCCGTGAAAATGGTTGGATACATTCCTCTTAGTACCAGTGTGACGAGTGTTGCAGTCCTCTGACAAAACACAACTTGAGCAAATCACGGGCGACTTGAGCAATTCACAGATTCCCCCCTGCCTCATTCGCAGAGGACTTATAAAAAACACACGAGAAAGAAAAAATAAAATCAGTAACATCGAGAATGTGACCGCCTTAATGGTGAGGTGCATTCTATGGAGGAAGGCTCAGAGCACGGCCTCCAAGACTACGCTGCCCAACATCATTGCAGTAGAGATAATACTTTATTTTTTTCCTTTTTCTTTCACTCGCGGACAATATAAAAACCTGATTTATGGGACAAAGCCGACCTTGTGTCCCACACCCGATAACTTCGGGAACTGACAAAACATCATAATTTCTCAACACTGGAGGAGGTACTAGTGATTTAAAGATTTCATTAGTCTCTTATAAGCTTCACAACTTCACTTGGCACTCTCGAGAAACAAACCCTTCTCCTATTTTAAGAGACGGATTCAGATGCAAAAATTGCGATACTGACCTACTAATTGTCTGATGTGTTTCATCTTTGAATTGTCGTGCTTGCTAAATCAAAACTTCATTTTGTTTTTTCAAGCTGTTATTTTTTTTATATAATTTACAAATCTCTGTTCAATTATAGCTCTATATTTTCTTCCATTACACACAACCTTCATCTTTATTTCCAACTTTTGTATCTCTTCCTTCAAGTAAGCATTCTTAGTAGATATTTTTTGTTGCTCGTCTATCTTATGCGTAGATGTCACTTATACGGTCGTAATCCCCGTCAGTTTAACTCTATTTCTTTTATTTTTTTCAATGTCCGATGATCCACAAATATGAAACTGATCAGAACAGAAATAAAACTCAATTTACTTTCGAGTGTGCTCCCCACATATTGTTTAAATTGTTCGAGTTTTTCTTCGATTGTACTAATTCTTGTCAATATTTATCTTCCTTGTTCTAATTTTTTTTCTATTTCTGACATTTATTCATATAGCACCACAATACTAGTACAACTATCGTTGGTGCAGTCAAATATGGAAGGGCAAAAAACAGAGTCGAGTTTGAGGCAACTGGAATCACATAATCCACGTATGTTGTGAAAGGAGGAGGAAAGGAAAACTTATTGGACACTCACATAAAAATTGTCCAACCTAATAACACATAAATCATTATCTAACTGTAGAGGTCGTGACTATCTTTGCCCAATAATGTAGTTACTCTATCATAGTGTGATCTCTACAACGGTTATCACAAATCTAAAAGGTAAATATTAGGCAAACATAACCTTCATAATAATGTCAAAGTCACAAAAAAACAAAAAAACGTGATTGGACAGAAAAAATAGATTCATGTAGATCTATACCAAACAAAACATAACTCCGAAGCTGCCAAAAAAATGCGAAGTTTAAAACGTCAACCAGATATAAAATATAAGGAGAAAAAAAACTTATAATCGTTGCCTAATGGAAGAGTTTTCACGCCCTGATTCCATCAATCGCCTAGGAGCTTACCCGAAACTGTCCGTACCCCCAACATAACTTATGTCCCATCATGTGTCTTGTTGGTCTAACATCTCATATGTTTATAAGTGTGCGCAAATTTATTATCGAAGATATTATTTATGGTGATTGGTTGTTTATCATGAATATTTATATTCTTTATAGGATTTTGTAATTTATTTGGTTCAATGTAAAGGTTGAAGACTTTCTATTTTTATATATTTGGTTTCGTACAACGTTTCCATGATATATCATTATGATTTAAAAAATTATAAAATAATTGTTACAAACAAAGAAAACTTATATCGGGAAGAGTTATCACAATTGATCAAGACTGGTTGGAACCAACTGCAACAAATTCACTGGCAAAGAAACACAACCTTGCTCCGACTCCTATCCATTTTGGTCACTCCCTCAATTGTCTAGTTGAACGAAAGGGGAATACAATTTGATCTCACCTGCAAACGATGTAAATTGTCATTCGAGTTCACCATTCAGGTTTAACGTGCATACCCCCTGTCTAAGAGGCTTAAGGATTGGTGGATGTACCACTGGGATGATAATTGTGATAAACATTTGACATGGAACGAGGACTGTATTCCTTTTGGAGCCGTTTGACTAAAGATCGGTCATTGAGGGGCTGGAAGTACGTGACCAAGATTATTAGAACACTTATTTCCTTTATCATTTATGAGAGATGAACAACTTCTTATTCAAAAGAAAGTTCCTCTCAGGCCTAATTTTGAAATCGAAGGTGGAACAAAACTTTTGGTTGGCTAATATGGCTATCAGGTCATTCTGGCAGAAGAAGGTAAGGAAGGCACAAAATAACTAGGAGGGGTTTTATTTGTTTGGAAACACCTAGGTCAGGAATAAGAAACTTGGAAAAATCAAAGATTTCAAGTTGGTATTGTACAAGTGGATGTTTAACATTTAGTAAGGACTTGGGTGTTCGGTTCTCTGTTTCGCTGTAGGCAAATGAAGGGTATATGTGGCAGGATGGAGCATGAGTTATAAAAAAAGAACCTCCACTATCCCATGCATAGAGATAGCCTTCCCTAGATAGCTTAGTCTGGATAGTGACATTTAGCCTTAGGAACGGTAGTGGGAGTGTTAGGGGGCAGACAGCCAGAACCTGAATGCTCGGTCCCCATTTTTGCAATGGGAAGGCAGCAGTTGGTGGGTATGTATGGAAGGATTGAGCATTAGCTAGTATCGGAAACCGTGTTAGGTTTCACTATCCTATTTATGAACAAAAGACTTAGGTTAGATAGTCTAAGGCAGCTAGGTTAAACTGTCATGTCATCAAAATTGACATTTTGTATTTTTTGAACGAAATTGAAACCGAGTTTTTTAGCAATAGGTGTGTACGTCCTAGGTAGTATATCTCGTCTCAAGCTCCTAAGTCCACATACATCCAGGGAGTCCATCATTTTAAGAACGCCGGACCCTCAGAAGCAGCAAATTTTGATGAGTTTTCGATAAAAAAAACTCGGTTTCAATTTCATTTAAAAACTAAAAAATATCCATTTTGATGAAATGGTAGTTGTTAGGGGCAGAGTTAGCATAAGGTTATTTAAACCACTAGTACCTTTGTCAGTTTGGAAAATAGTGGGCCTTTGACCTTTCAGGAGGCCGAAAGGAAATGATGATCGTCGATCAAATTTATCAATGGCAGCCGTTGTCGGACCTGGCCTCCTAAAATTTCGTGAATAGACTAAAACTTGCCGAAATGCAATGACAAAGGTACTCGTGGTTTAAGGGGTAAGTGTTAGTGGGTGGCCGCATGTCGTGCAAGATCTGGCTCTGTAAGCTAAGCAGAATGATGCTTCGTATGTTCCATTTCCCGGGTTGTTGTGAGGTTCCCTAACTTGGTTTTCATTTCCGTAATGAAAATTCGACGTTGTATTAGGGGGGAAAAAAAAACAGGGCGCTGTTAAGATTTTTATTTAAAATGCACTTCAATCAAGATTTCGCGAATGTCATGCCATAACAAGGAAAGTCGTGAATGTATACAACCCAACTTTAGGGTCCAGTGGGGATATGTTGCATTCGAGGGTTGCTTAAAGTGAATTTAAACTGTAATCGTCACTGCACCCTAGTTACCCCCTCAGAAAAACGAAAGGAGAATTTATCTATCGTGAAGTGATTTCCCCAGTTGTTGCTCAGACTTGCCATAAGCCCGTCATAACAGGGAGAAGTGAGTGAAAGTCATTGTGGTATGAGTTCAGAGATTTATCAGATGACACTCACTTTTCACAACCACTCTATTTGAACTCATACCCCAAGTACTTGGCCAGTGTCCGACCGCAGATTGACGCGGCGACCTTCGAGGTTTGGGGTAGTTTTAGTGGTCGCGATGAAAATGGCATCCCTAATCCTCGGAGGTTGCATGACCCATCTTGAAAAGAATAGCTAGGTCAAACACACGTCGTTTATTGGTCAAGCTGTGAGAGGAAGACCTCCCCAAGTTTGTCCACCTACACAATGAGGGAGTTTGCTCACCATAGTTGTAAGGTTGTGGTAACCAAAGTCAAATGACATTGCCGAACTACAGGGCTGAGCAGGCTGTAACCGTGATGTGGCAATTTGTAACCTGTGGTGTAGTCCAGGGAAGCTTCATGATTCACCCTATTGTCCTATGGTTTGATTGAGATTGTAATCGGCGACAACATCATGATGTTGGTTTTCTTTGGGGGGCGGGTAACTTCACTAGAGTCACGAAAACGAGTTGTAATTGCATTATGGGGCAAGATACAGTTTGCAATTGCATTTCAGGCACCGTACCTGGGCATAATGTTGGGTTGTATACATTGCCTGAACTGCAATTCGAAACTATATCTTGGCCCATAGTGCAGTTATAACTGATTTTTGTGACGCCTACATAGCTTTCCCTTTTTTTGGGGGGGGGAAGTGCTCCCGAGTCAACTTTTTAGTTTGAAATAGGCAAGAAAAAATAAAGTGGTGACGATGTCATTGTTTTGGTTTCAGAATATGCAAGTTTAGCAGGGGGTTGAAATTATAGCTGTTTTTTTGAAGTGACGTCAAAGCAGATGCTAGAAAGTCCAAACGCTATGTGTGACCTAGGAGCCGTTGCCACCCTTTTTTTTTTTTTGCAAAAGCAACCGAGTGCGGAGGTTTACCCATCGGCATAGGGCTTTGAAGTAGGCGCATGCCCGCCCTAAGTGAAGGTGGGCCTCCTGAACCCCGATGTACCCTTAGTTCGTCATTTTTGCAGATTTTGGTGGACCCAGACAGTTGTCACGCGCTAGTTGGTTACATCTGTTTTGCTCGTGGACATCAAAAATACTCGTGAGCCATCCAGGCTCTTGCAACAACGTGGTCGAAGCAGGGAATACTGTACGTTTGTGCCTTGGTGGTTGGGCATGCCTAACCAATTCGGTCCCAGACCACTGTTTGAACGGGCCTGGGCGCAGACACTTTGGTCGAGACTGAAGCTAGTGGAAACTCGACCCTGACTGAGAAAGGCAGACTGTGTGCCCAACACTTTCGATATAGGAAAATGTTGAGCGCCAAAGGTGGCATTTGGACACTTGCACTTGTGGGCGGCAACGCTACTGGTGCGTAAACTCGCGGGCGCGCGCGAGCATCGAGAGGATACAGGGCGCTGATAAGGGCAACGCCATAGCCCAACCTTCATAGCCAGGTTGGGGCTTGGTTACAGGCAGCAGGTGGTGGTGGTCTTTCTGTATGGGAAGGGAAGACGTGGGTGATGAAGACGAGAGTGAACGAGAGAGAGATATGAGGTTGATGATGTGACGTACCTAGTCCTGGCGATGGTCTACAAGGTCGATATCTTAATGCATGGTTGTTGTTGCTTATGTTAACGAGATGCATTGTCAATTTGTAGGCTGCTAGCAACTCTGTAGAAGTAGTCTGGGCGCTAAGCGCTAAGTAGGAGGAAGGACTTTAGATACATATGTTGGTGGTGGCGAGATTATGCTCTCATTGGCATTCGGATTCAGTGCTTTGGTTCTCCGTTGGTGGAATAGAAGTGACATCTGCTTTTTTGACAGTGTCGGACTTTCTGGCTGCCAATGTGAAATTGCATTATGAAATTTTGTCATTTCTTTATCACTCATGTTCCTTGCAATTCTCCACTGGTTCCTTCACAATAGTTGTTTAATGCTTTGCTGGATATGGTGGGGCAGTAATAACGCTTGTGCATTGGTGTTTGGGCATCCCAGTGTCATGTGGGCACGCCAAGAAGGCTATGTGGTGGCATAGGTGTGTACGTTGGATGATGAGAGTTTGCTGACGGCGCAATTTAAGTCGAGGTGGAAATGCATTCCATTGTGGGTTGTGTTGAGGCATCGCCCGATGATCATGAATGCACGCCAGGTTACTGGTGAAAAAAGTTAGGGGCAACATTATGAGATACGTTGCTCCTTACCTTTTCAACCCTCTTCGTTACTTCTTACCGTGAGGAAGTGCGTTTTGTCTTGAGAGTCCTCTCATTGTAAGGTGTTGTGAACGCTTAACCTTGAGAATCGACATTCTTCATGGGAAGCAAGCTGGTGGGAGACGGGCGTTGTCTCTGAAAGGCCCTGGATGAAGCACTCGGTTCAAGGGTCACCATGCCAACCCACTGGAGTAGTACATGCATGCTTTGTCGCTTGTCCTTTGTTATGCTTGTTGCGTTGTAGAGGGAACGTGGATCTGATATGAATGGTGGTTGTGATCGTCGTCCTATTTGTGATGTTAAATAATTCTTGGGGACCTTGGGGGTTGTCCTTAAACTGCTTCTTGATCAGCCAGATCAATCAGATGGAAGGCTTGTTGCACGCGGGCAGAATTGGTCATAAGCGATTTCCAAGGCACAAAGGTGGGTCGATTGCACACCTTCAGACACGACGCTGAACCATAGCTTCATGACGTTGACATCAACTGACTACTCAAAAGGGATACAGGGGAGAGAAGATTCAAGTGAACAGTTCAATTGATTATTAATATAAAATTTTATTCTACATGCACAACCAAGAAATAATTTTATTTTTATTTTTGATTAGTTAGTTATGATGGACATTGCTAACTATCGACAAATAGCTGCAGATAGTAATCATTCCTTGCTGCATTGCAATATGTTTCAGACTAGTCAAAAATTGGAATCAAATTGATTGTAAGAGTCTGATATTATTTGTTGTTACCGCATGACTACTTTTGTACAAAGCTGGACCAAACGTTTATTTTATTTTATATTAAATCATTTGGGTGCTATGTTGCGATAGGTCTCATTGAGGACTCTAGTATAGATCGTAGGCCACGCATAGCTCATGAGCAAAGATGATGACAGTGAGGTTAAGGAAGTAGGCCAAGACGATAGGAGGCTTACTCGGAGATGTGCACTCTATCCGCCGACCACTTTCCTAGTGCTAGAACAAGGAGAGGAAGGGGGACTGCAAAGAGAAGTCATAGAGAGGACGATATTGAAGAGGGTTAGGGGAAGCAGCAACCAACGCTAAAAGGTCACTAGTAGCAGCATTAGTAGCAGATGCTAGGTCCAACGTTGAGGCAGCCATGACTACCGCCTCTACCATGTCACAAACCTCATCTCAGACCTCTTCGCCAGGTGTTAGTTAGGGTGTCTCCCAGGTTTCCGTTATGAGATCTAGCAAGCGGATGCTCTCCACATAAACTTATATCTCTAGTTGCAAGAAGTAGAGAGGAGTCAATAAAAGAGAGAGAGAGCTAGGATTAGAAAAATCAGATTAGAGGCGAGAAGAGAGGACTCGAAGTTAGGCAAGTTAAAAACTATAGATGAGTCGAATCTCGATCTTGTAGTGTTGTCCCTTCGGAACTCCCTATTGAGTGTAGCCGAAGTGCAAGTTGTGCAGCAAGAGATGCCGACTCCACTGATAGTTTGTTATAACCAGATTTTGACCTTATTGTGGGCGCCTCGACCACTGGTCAGGCAACTATAGTTTGTTGTATCTCCCCCTATGGTTGCAGGTCAAGTGACGACGCTACCGTTGACAGGGCAACCCTTTTCCCCTCAGCTTGGCATACCCCCATTAGGCGGACCAATAATAGTTAGCAATGGACAGATTCCAGTACAACCTTCTCCATTTCCCTAACCGCTGGTTGCCACTACAGGGCAACCACAAGTGCAACAACCCTTGCAACAGAGTTAGCTGCAACAACAACAACAACAAGTGTCACCGGAGTGACTGTTCCATCGGTTACTAAACGATGCGGCCAGCACAGGGTGTTGTACATCCTATGTAGCGGACCATTAAGATACCCTTGTTGAGTCCTAAACCCTTCTCTAGCGACAAAAAGAAGGACGAGGACCTAAATACTTGGGTGAGGATTGTGCCTACTTATGTGAGGCACAAGCTCACTAGGACAGAGGAAAAAGTCATTGTCGCTGCGTCTTTTCTAGAAAGATCTACAACAAGGTGGTTGAATGGATTAGTACAACAACAAGATTACAATTATAACTTCGATGGTTGGGCACATACCAAATCATTGGAGGGATTTGTACGATTAGTCTATAGCAGGTGGTATGATCCTTAATGGGCTCAGAAGGTCACCGCCCCGTTGACTAGTCTGCGATCGAAGAGATACCGGACAGTTCGCTAGTTAACAGACGTTGTAGAGCGACTAATCGTTGTCTCTGGCGTGCGGTGCGAACCGCAGGTCCTCTTGACAACTTATTTGCGATGCTTGCCTACAAATGTAAAAAATAAGTTGATCGATGAGATCTCCATCGATGTATATGACTTTGCTTCTTTTAACAAGAAAACCTTAGACATTGAGGCTAGGTTTGGGAGTGCCCAACAGGGAACGGTAGATGGGAGAAAGAAGAAGACCTCTAAAAACTGGAGGAAGAAAGACAATCTCATGTTCGTTGACCATGATGGTCAAACGACTGAGATTGATGGCTTCGTCGACTTTAATGAAGAAATAGAGCTAAATGAGAGTGTAGAGACTTCAAATGGGGGAGTTGTCGCTCCTATTAGGAAAAATGCCAAGGGGCCCAGGAAACGAAAGGTAGGTCGACCCAAGGGTCAAAGTGACCAAGGACCACCATATGGGTGAAGCTTGATCTAGAATATGACGTGAGGCGAGACCGTGTTGCGAGAGGCGCTTGCCTGAACTGTGGCCAGTATGGGCGTACGATAGCTAAGTGCAAGAGTAAGCAGGTCGCTACAAAGGTTCCGTCCTCAATAGTGACGGTTGGATCTTCCACCTCTAGTGGTGCTTCTGCGAGCACTTCCCACGGAAACACCTCGGACCAATATGAGTGTTAGTCGCCCTTACTCGTGCTGAAGTGGTAACCTTACCTTCTCCATTTTAAACGACGGCCAAAACTATTGACCCCATGATCGCCCCGCATACAGATCACGACCAATCGATGCTCTATTCAAGGAATGTGTCTGAATCCTAAGAGAAGTTAGAAACAAAGTGGTAAGAGAAAGACCCTAGACATTCCAGGGCGATGTTCAATCAAGGTCCAAAGGGTGAACATTTTATGGTAGAAGTCAATGTAGGTGGCTAAAAGGTTGGCGCCTTTGCAGACATAGGTTTTACGCGAAAATTCATTAGTCGTGCTTGTGGATAGGCTGCGCTTAGGGGCCCAAATGCAGCCGCTTAGCAGATCTGCAACATCTACCTTACCCAACAAACCCTCCATGGTAGTAAGAGACAAGGATGTAGTCTGCACCTTTTTCTATGGAGGAGGGGAACTGAGACACAAAATTTCATTCCTTGTTAGCGACGAGCTGCTATTCGACATGTTGCTAGGCATGTACTACCTTGAGGTTGCTAAGCCTCAGTTTGATTGGGATAGGAAGGTGATGATCCATAAGTTGCCAGATGGAAGAACCGTTAGGCTGCAAAAATTTAAGGCTAGCAAACTAGTGGGAAATTATGGTCGCATGTGTGCCTCATTTTTTTATAACTACTACAAGCAGAATCACAAGGAAGGTATGTACTTAGTCTTTATTTCTGAGAACAGGGGGGACCGTAAAATCAACCCCAAAGATAGAAGCAGTCGTCGCGCAATATTCAGACCTCTTCGAGGAGCCTAGGAGTGTGGTAGAAAGGGAGATTGTCCACGTGATAGAAGTCGGTCCCCGGTAGCAAAACACCTAGAAGTCGAATTTATAGGATGTCTCCTTTGGAGTTAGATAAGCCCCGCTGCTAGCTCAAGGGGCTCACAGAGAAGGGCCGAATTCGGACAAGCATGTCCCCCTATGGAGCGCCAATTTTATTTGTCCCAAAGAAAGGGGGACACTAAGGATGTGCATTGACTATAGGGGCCCTAATGTCATCATTGTAAAGAACGCAAAACCCCTACCACGCATTGGCGACCTCTTGGATAGAGTGCAGGGATGTCGGTACTTCACTAAGATAAATATGAGTCCGAATATCATTAGATTGCTATTAGACTTGAGGACCAACACAAAATCGCCTTTCAGACCGATTTGTACGAGTTTGTGGTGATGCCCTTTGACCTATGCAATGCTCCTGGGACGTTCCGACACGCAATGAACTGGATCTATCATAACTTATTAGACAAGTTTATCGTCGTGTACCTCAACGATATCCTTAGCTTTAGTAGGACTGTACAGGAGCATGTTGAGCACACGAAAATAGTGCTAAGGCTCCTAAAACAACTCCAGTACAAGATTAACTTGGAGAAATGCGGGTTTGGTCGCACCAAGATCTTGTATCGGGGTCATGAGATTTCTGCAGATGGATTGAGGTTGGATGATGACAAAGTGATCAACATACGTGACTAAACCAAACCTAAGTCTGTGACTGAGGTGAGATCGTTCTTGGGGATAACAAGCTACTACCGCCCGTTTGTTAAGAATTATAGTACTGTAGCCCCCCCTCTAGCTGACCTCACTCGCCTTGACACCCTATGGGAGAGGACTGAAGAGTGTGAGGCATCCTTCAAGAAACTGAAGTATTCCCTGATGCATTATGAAGTCCTCAAACTTCCGGATCCTGAACAACCCTTTGTTGTGACCACAGACGCCAACCAATACGACATATGCGTGATCCTTGCTCGAAAGGAGGGGAAAAAGTTGAGGTCGATCGAGTACATGAGCAAAAAAATGTCGTCTCATAAATTAGCTAAGTCCACGTATGAGTGTGAGCTCTATGCCCTCTATAGAGCGCTGGTCCACTGGAGGCACTACCTCCTAGGCAAATTATTTTATGTGAGATCTGACCATGAGATGCTGTGCTGGATTAAGACACAACCCATGCTCTCTGACGCACTCAAGAGGTGGATTGAAGTCATAGACATGTATGACTTCAAGCTCGACCCTCTAAAGGGAGAGTACAACAAGTGGTTGATGCATTATCGCGTTGGGAATACTATCTGGGCGCACTAGTGACTGAGTTTGTAATTTCTGACGATGTAACACGATCTATGGTGGAAGTCTATTGAGAGTAAGCGATCATGTCTGACTCAGTCTGAGATCATTCACAAACTGGGAGCTAAAGACAAGACTACTTCCGATAAGTTTGTGCTGGTTGATGACTTGCTGTTCCTTGAGAAGGCTGGGAATAAACGATTATGTGTTCCTTATAGAGAGTCCTTGTGTAGTCTATTTTTAGGTGAGTGTCATTATGCAACCGGACATTTTGGGTATAAAAAGACGGCAACAAATCGAGTGCAAAATTTTTGGTGGCCCACAATGATGGATGATGCGAAAACGTATGTCGAGACTTGCCAGGCAACGTGACAAGCCAAGGACGCAGGCACCGCTTGGGCTTATTAAGCTCTTGCCTATCCCTGCTGGACCCGGTCAGAGTGTGTCCATGGACTTCATGGATACTCTTGTGACCAGCAAGAGCAGTAAGAGATGCATCTTCGTCATTGTGGACAGGTTCAGTAAATACGCTAAACTTATCGCTATGAGTGTGAGTTAAAAGAGAACCAAGCCTAAAAGTAATAGTTTCTGCGATGAAACTCAAAATTCCGTCCGTTGGAATGCAATAACTTAGCTCAAATCATGCATCAGTCGCGGACGTGTGCTGCTACCATGGTCAAAGAGGCCAAAGCAGGGGTCATAGGGCACACCCAAGTCTTGCAACAACCCATGAGGTGGTCTGCCGCTGTGGGTACCCAAAGCAAGGCCTGGAAACTGGCCTTCAGAGGGCCAACGTGTGACAGTTGACCAAAGAAAGTCAACAGTCCATAGCAGTTCGGAAATTCAGATTCACGAGTCAAAGTCAACTCGGACCTGGTCCAGGCCGTCGATCAGACACACACCTTTGGCTGTTTGCAGGTATCCGTTAGGGGTCAAGACCAGGTGGAAATCTGCAATGTAAGGGATCCAAGCCATTGGCTGCAAAGTAATCTGGGTCATCGTATCTGAGAGACCAGAGGCTGGTCAACCTCGAGTCAACACTATAAGCTGACCCAGCCCCAGTTGACCGACATTCCATCTTGCACTTGCTGCTCGACGCTGGTTGGACGCTAGCACTACGCTGACACAACGCTGGTTCGTCGCTGGCTCTGTGCTGACATTGGACGACAAGGCGAGACTGCTCTGCGACTACTTGATGCTGGCACCCTCTGTCTTTGGCGGCAGCTGGACCAGAGACCATGCTGACGTGGCATTGGCCACGCTGTCTATGAGATTGATGAGACATCGGCGAGGAGGAGGAGGATCAGGGCTGTGAGATTGTGGGAAGCTTACCTGTCTGCGACCAATCATTGTTGCGCATTGCTGTTCATCTTCAGATGCTGTCTGCGCTGGCAAGCGCTATGATGAGACCTGCTCTTTGTCAGATTGTGTCAGAAACTGCCATTTCGTCAAAATGGACATCTTTTATTTTTTGAACGAAATTGAAACCGAGTTTTTTGGCCAAGTCAAAATTTGTTGTTCCTGAGGGTCCAACGTTTTACAAACGCTGGACCCCCAGGCTGTACATGGACCTAGCTTGAGACCAGGCACCTCCAGGCAGTCCTGCCTGAAGGTGCCTGGTCTCAAGCTAGGTCCATGTACAGCCAGGGGGTCCAGCGTTTGTAAAACGCTGGACCCTCAGGAACAGCAAATTTTGACGAGTTTTCGGCCAAAAAACTCGGTTTCAATTTCGTCCAAAAAATAAAAAATGTCCATTTTGACGAAATGGTCGTTCAGAGGGGACTGTCTGCTGATGTGGCAAAGGGAGATGCCCGAAGGAGAAGGGGGTTCTGAGGGAGACCTATTTGCTAAGCTGATGGTTACGTTCTCTTCCACCTTCTAAGCCTCCTCTCGCTCCTCTCATCTTCTTCTCTGGTGAACTTGAAGTGACATTGGGCTACCTCATTACTTGTACGATTTTTGGAGACATTGTATTTGCGCTGAGACATACTGCATCTTGATATTAATGAGCTTCTCTCCTGACCGGTTCATTGCAACCGACCCTTGAAGACATTTTTGTTCCTGGCTTCCCGAATACCGATGAACAGACAGGCCCTCAAGGCTTGTACTACGTATCCCCAGCCTTTATGCTGGGTGTGGTCCTCAGGCACCCCGCCGAGCAATTTGTCGTCCCACTGGGATATAGTCCCGCTAATGCGGTCCCAGTGTGTTCGGCACCATTCCCAGATACGGCGGGACAGCAGACAGGAAAGCCACAAATGTGCGGTTGATTGGAAGGGCCATCTGCATCTGCCGCACTTCAGTCGGAACTTCACTCCCCTTTCAGTGAGCCACACTCCTGAGGGTGTGACTAACAAGGACAGTAGCCAGAGCAAGGCTGCTGCTCTTGGGATTGGCACATTCTGGAGCTCCTCCCAGCAGCGCAGTATATCAGCATCAATGGAGAAATAATAGAAAGAAGCTACCTGTGACCATCTGCTTACTGCAACTGACAGCGGGGTGCAGGCTGGCTGACGCAGGGCGTATGCACCTGCTGCTGTAAGATCTGTGAGCCAGGCCTCTTCTGAGAAATGAGCTGAGCCTCTCCATGACCATAACTTCGGATCCAGTCTGAGATCCCGTTTGCCCACAGTATGCATGTCCACACGCCATCCTCATCGGATACTTCGATTCTGACTTGAGAGAGAGGTCCTCGTGGAGGACTCGCTGGTGAGGAGGTAGATTACATGGCAGCGCTGGGGATGCACCCACTGTCTCCCAGGCTTGAAACACTCGTAGACTGCCAATGGCCTATTTCTGAGCTTGTCCTTGTCGGGTGACTATTAGTTGGCCCCCACAAGAGAATACAAGCGTCCCGCCAGTAGGGCGACTACTGGTTCTCGGTTTCTCACTCACTAATAGCTCATAGCAGCAGCTTCATCGCACCATCTCTCGCTCGCCATACCTGCAAAGAGACAACCACAAATTTCCGAGCCATCGACGGATCGATGGTAGGTTTTCTCACCGACCAACACGGGTATGATCTCCCCCAAGCTCAAAGTGAGCTGCGTGAAAAGTTATTCATATAATTTAGCACAAAATGTGAGGCTTTACTCTCGAGGAGGACATAATGTGCTACAACAATAATGTATTGGAAAGCGTGCTGCATCAATATGCAGGCAGCCTCCAGCATCGCCCTTTTGCCTCGTCCACTCAGGCGACGTCCATCTTCTATGGCTCTTAATATATAGTTGTTTCCTAGGCTCCATCCGTGTCCAAAGTTCCAAATACTTTTATTCACCCACCGTGCATCCTCACTCCTCAGTCGCCCCCAATCCTACCGTTTGTCCCCAGAGCTCAAGGTAGCCGTAGACCAATCCCGTATAATCGATGGCCCCCTAGCCTTGTCATTTCCTCGTATCCCGGAGATACCCGTAAGCCAGTTCAGTGGAAGTGCGTATTCTTGAGAACACGTCCTCGTACCCTTTATCACGGCTAAAAAAACAAGGGATCCTTCTGTGTCGCGCGAATACGTGTATACTTGCTTCGCCGAGGTGCCATAAGAGTGCTGGTGTCGTGCCCGTTCGACGGTTAGTGCCAGTGTCAAAGAGTCTGTGTAGGCCCTTCCTCTGTATGGATTCTCCGGCCGTCAGTTCAAAAAGACGGGTTAAAACCAGTTCTGATGGCTTTTGTTTCAGCGTTGAATCAGGATGTTGTAGCCAGTTCTCCTTCCATTATTTCATATCTTTATTTATTAGAGAAAACTACGGCGCATTCAAGGTTAGAGTTTGCAATTGCATTTCGAACTGCGTTTTAGCAGTTTAGATAGGGCCCAAGTTTCAATTGCAGTTGAAACTCGGGCTCGCCTTTTCTAGCAGTTCAGTCAAGCACGTGGCCGGTTTTCTTTTGTTTTCTTTTCTTTTGTTTTCTTTTCTTTTTTTTTCTTTCTTTTTTTTTTTTTTTTTTTTTTTTTTTTTTTTTTTTGGTCGCGCGCCATACCGCGCTGCGCTGCGGGTGGGAAAAAAAAAAAAAAAACAGCCGCATGGTTGGGCCACGGCCGAGATGTGTCGGCCACAACCTAGACTGGCCACGGCCGAGATGTCTCCGTCACACCCCGGATTCGCCACGACCGAGATGTCTTGGCCACACCCCAGATTGGCCACGGCAATTCGAACCTGGTTCTGTATTTCAACAGTGCAGCGATGGGGTCAAAGTTAAAATCGGAACGATACAGAGAAGATTAGCATGGCCCCTGCGCAAGGATGACACACATAAATAGAGAAGTCACACCAGTGCTTTGAGGAATGTATCTGGCCAGTATGTGAGGACCATGAGACATATCATTTTCTTTGTTTTCTTTTTGTCGTGAGGTCCTTCTAGCGCCCTGCCAGCCAGGCAGGGCGGATTCCACGTGAGGCAGCTAACTGACTCTTTTCATTAAGTTCCAGACAAGTATTGTAGCATCCTATATCGGACCGCAATCACAGCATAAGGGATGCTTTTCGTTTTTTGTTTTTTTTTATCTGCTGTTCGTGGATGGACGAGGGCCCTGACTGAACTGCTACCTGAAGGCAGTCTGAGTTTCAACTGCAATTGAAACTCGGGCCCTGACTAAACTGCTAAAACGCAGTTTCAAATGCAATTACAAACTGTGGATGGACGATCTTGGCGGCTGTCTTTTTATTCATTTTTGTTCTCCGAATGGCAAAAATTGCGTGCCTTAAAACGTTTATTGGATATCCTAGCTGCCGAGCTTCTACAAAAAACCATTTGATCACATCCACCGTGTCGGACTGAAACGTTGAATTCGCCAAAATTCGGTGTAGTGTGCCAAGTATCGTGATCTCCTTAGATCTTCTAGGACCAAAACTCGTGTGGAAATGACCAAAAAAGATGAAAGATGATGAGATGATGATGAGGACCTCCCCGGTGATGAGGATGATGATGTTGAAGAGAAAGGTGATTATCGAAAGCAAGCCTCACGTTGAAGATGACGTGTGTCCTCCTCTAATGTCGTGACTTATCCTCCCATCCTCAATGTGATTCTGGACAATCGAGAGCTGCTCCCGTGTGATCCGGACACCAAGCGCCATAACACCATGCTAACGCCCCTCCAGGTTATGCAAGGGTTCGTCCTCCCTCACATTTGCTGGCTCGTTCCCATCCCTGTGCCAGAAAGGAGAATAGCGCCTGCAACCCTGTGTGCCTGACACGGCGGTCACAGGAGAACAGCGCCCTCATGCGTGCCACGTGGCAACTCCAGGTGTGCACCCCAAGGGGTACTTCCAGCTGCGCATGTGCACCGGGACTCGTGCTAGTACGGGGCGCGCAAGTGCACGTATACGTGCGTGAGCGCAACCCCACAAAACAGCGCGCGTTCGCCTCAGGTCCGGCCATCGGAGAAGCAGCGCTAACGCGCACCCATCTTCGTTGTACGCACATATGCATGCATACACGCATGAGCGCAAGCGGGGTTCCTTTCTTCATCTTGGGCATGTTGTCGTCATCACAATCTTCTCTGATATGAAGGAAGACCTGGAAGAAGAAAAAGATGCAAGGCAAACAGGATGCCATCAGGTCTTTCCAAGAAATCTGGGAAGGCCCTTTGAAAGCAGCATGTGAGATAACAAACACTGGAAGCATAATTTAGGAAAATTGGAGGCAAGGAGAAGCAAGCAGAATGCACAGACCCAGGAACAGACAAGGTCTCAGGGTAGGTGATCAGAATGCACAGTACCAGGAATAGGCAGACTTGATCTGGCAGCCAGCTAAGGATGAAGAGGTACTGGTGGCATCTGCAGAATGATACTCTCAGATTCCAAATCAGTCTCAGTCGCAGGAATATCAGAAAATGTTCCAATGTTCTTCAAATGGGATGCTGGACCCGTTTCCAGCAGGTGAAGCTCCCCATCAATAGATGGAGCAGCCAGCCGTAGGCCCTACTTGGGGAGGATGCTCTTTTTTTTTTTTTTTTTTTTTTTTTAACTTCGTATTCGGGAAACCTACTTAGCGAGGTGATAAGAGCATCCCCAGGATGCTCATATCACCCCACCTAGTAACCGCAGCTGGCATTATCCAAAAAAAACAAAAAACAATGCCGGTGATGGCTGGTGTGTTTCCACACACCGCTACCAGGAGACAGTTCCAGACTAATGCAGGAAGCATTCCCCAGACTGATAACAGATCCACTTCAAGCCCGCTCAAACCCCTTCAACTCCACCTCTTCCTCCCGGCAAGTCTCCCCTCCGCCCCCCAATCAACACCCTCCCCTTCAGCCCCAGCTGCAAGCCTCTCAGCACCGTTCCCTTCGGTAGATACCCCTCCCTATATCCCTCCACCACCACTCTCAGCCCCCTCCCCCCTTGGTTCTACAGTCCCTTCCCCCCCAACCCCCCTTCCCAACTGCGCTCTCCCATGCACTCCGCCACCACAGCCTTCCCCCCTCCCCCCTCCCCCCTCCCCTCTCACCTCTCGCTATCACCCCATCATCCTCTACAACAGCAGGCCACAGTTACACAGATGGGACAACAGACGTAGGGACAACAGCTGGTAGGAGGTTTAATTTAACAATCACGGTCAGAGGACAGTTAATCCCCTGGCAACAGGGCAGTTAATGCTGTCCAATAATCAGCTATCCAAGTCCTTGTACTTTTTTTTTTTTTCAACTTCGTGTACTGGAAACCTACTTAACGAGGCGATAAGAGCATCCCCGGTACGGAGGTCCCTGCGTCGACGGCTCCGTCTATTGGTGGGGAGTTGCACCTGCTCGAAATCTGGTCCAGCGTCCCTGTACAATTATGTAAATGTATCTGCTGGAAATCGGGTCCAGCGTCCACTTAATGGGCCACTGGAACCACTTCCCAGCAAGTGCTGCTCCCACTGATAGACTGGAGCAATCATAAAGTGGGGAGCGCATGCTTGTATCACCTTCTATTGGTGCACCCAACTGATGATGTTCAAAAAAAAAAAGAAAACGAAAAGACAATCTGCTGACAGACTGGCCTATGTCAGTTGGTGCACCCCTGAATTGGTTGAGGGCTGGTCGGTTATGCACCTTTGTGGCTTAGGGTGTGGGTTCGAATCTTCGAGCCTGCAGTCTGGTGCGCCGTGCTGGGTACTGGGATTCTGCAATACACACACCGTTGTGGCTTAGAGCGTGGGTTCGAATCCTCAAGCCTGCACTCCAGTGTGATGTTCTGAATATTGTGGATTCTGAGCGCCGAGCTTAGGGCCATTCGCCCACTGCGTTTGCATTGTAGCCCAGATGGATTGGGTGCCTGTGTGTTCACTACCACAGGTTGCGGGTTCAAGCATTGCCTGGTGGGGCACCTGTGTCGCATGCTGCAGGAGATCTCGAAATACGCCCGTTCTTCGGGGACACAGGTTGCAGGTTCTATCCCTGCCATGCCTGAGTGGATGCTAGTGTCAGATTGCCGGTTCCTTGTTCGAGCCTAGATGGGAGGGTGCTTGGTCCACTGGTGGGGCGGCTGAGCTCGCTGTCTTGTGGCAGGATAAGGTTGCAGCTGGCACTGCTCTGAAGCGTCTGCAGTTGGCGGGCTGGGATTAGATTTGTGCCTGCTGTCTGCGCCCCAGAAGCCGGGCTACAGTGCATGCGCCTTCCAGGGTCAGGCACCCCATGGGGGAATAGCCCGATAAATTGTACCCGTTGGGGGTAGGCAGTCCTTGATGAAACCGAAAGGGCTGCTTACAGCACCTCAGGGGGACTAAGGGTGACGCCTGCGCGCCAGGGTACCATAAAGGTCTATGGGTGGAAAATGCTCTTAGCCATTAACCCTGAGATGAGGTGGGATGGTACCTGCAATCTTGAGCTGAAATGCCAACTGCCCCACCTGGTATGTAGACAACTTTTTTATAAAAAAGAAAAGAGAAAACTACGGTGCAGCCAGGGTTTGAGTTTGAAAATGCACTTTTTTTTATTTTTTTGGTGAACGTATACAACCTAGGTTTTGGGGCCGGTGGGGTCACGTGGGGATGTGTTGTGTTCGTGGGATTGCGTGAAGTGCATTTTCAAACTGTTTTCGTGACTGCACCGAAGTTGCCCCCAAAAAAAAAGAAGAAGAAAAAAAAGAAATCCAGACTCAAGTCAGTTCAATGATGATATCTCATGGCCATTGCCCTTTCCAAAAAAAAAAAAGGAAGGGATGCTGGACCGGTTTGCAGCTGGTGGAGCTCCCCACCAACAGACGGGAGCCATCACCTTTGAAACTAATAAATAGAAGGAAAGGATTCGCACCGAGCGTCTGCAGGACCTGTTCAACAAGCCTCGCACGGCAGTGCTTCAGCTAGGGCTGGGTCTTCCTACCCAGTGCCGGTGCCCTTTTTTTTTTTTGAAACAACGGCGGACGCGGCATGTTTTGAGTTCCTAAAGGCACGAAAAACAGGCCTTCGGCGTCTGTGTCAGGGCCTGAGTTCGGAAAGGCGTTCGTACCTCAAGGCCGGCAGTGGTGTCAGGGCGGAGTTCGGAAAGGCGGTTGTGTTTTGTTTTTGTTTTTTTTTTTTCGGTTGGTCGTGGTGTGCTGCGCCGCGCCGCGGCTGCAAGGAGAAAAAAAAGTTTGTTTGTTTGTTTGTTTGTTTGTTTGTTTGTTTGTTT
>BFEA01000030.1:3373197-3392318 GCA_003427395.1 Chara braunii
CCGCCCTGACACCACTGCCGGCCTTGAGTTACGAACGCCTTTTCGAACTCAGGCCTTGACACACACGCCGAAGGCTGCTTTTTGTGCCCATTACAAACTCCCATGTGACATAAACATACTTCCCCTTTTTTTTTTTTTTCAAGCCCAGGTTGTTGTAGAAGCCGGACTCCGGACACACGGGGTTACTGCCACAGCTATTGCCTGTCCGGACACTCCCTTATACTCCGTAAGGTCACGTCCCTACCCATCCTCTCGGCAATTCTCCTAGGGCACCCCTATCCCTAGTATCCTACCTCTGTATTGAGTACTTAGTACTATCACCATGCTATTTCAAAGGGCGACTTGGACCAGACAGTGGTTCTAGGCACCGGGCCTAGGCAGGGCCAAGCACGAAGCCTGGAAAGCCCCTCCCAGCCCCAGTAGAGGCACAATCAAGCAAGCCACATTACTTGGGTACATTGGGCACCAGGCTCAAGCATTATGTCTACTTCACCTACCAACCCCCGTTCTGACATGTTTTTTCTCCTTTTTGTACAAATGTCATATAACCAGGTTGGACAAGGCCAAGCGCGATGCCTTGAAAGCCCCAGCCATCCCCAGTCGTGTGTGTGCTATATTTGTAGTACTAACTATGTGTCCTACTCTGGCATGTTCTTTCCTTTCTACAAATGCCAGATACCGAGGCTGGACAAGGCCAAGCGCGAAGCCTTTAAAGTCCCAACCAGCCCCAGTCATGTGTGTGTGTTATCTCTGTGCTATCTATGTGTCCATGGTTCTAGGTACCAAGGCCGAACAAGGACAAGTGTTGTTGGGCGCGGCGGTCCCACACCCAAACGTAAAGTATTTAGTGTCGAACCTCACGGTCGTATGACGCAAGAGTTTTTAAACGTTTCAGTTGAAGACCACTTCGACAGTGTGTGCCAACTATACCTCTCGCGGCCCCTTGTGACAGGACAGAGACCCCGTGAGGTACAACTTACCTCTCCCTAAGGAGTTGTCACCATCCTTAGGCAGGCGTATCCCTGCTGAGCTACTGACCCACCTGCGAAGACTTTTACATGCAATCGCAGAAGTAGGTCAATCGATGGTATTTTCCTGATCGTCATAGCATAGGTATATACGCGGTAGAACGCCTTAAGACTGACCTGTATATTCGTCACATACCGGGGTGTTGATCTCCCAAACCGACTTGCGAATCAGGTTGACTTTTTTAGACAGTCTTTCACGCTCAAGACAATCTTAATTAATTGTTATAATATCTCGGTTGAACTATTATGAGATTTATAAAGGTTAAATGTCGTAAGTCCAATTCCTTGGGTAATTTTTAGATTGTCGGTTTAGCTATCCAATTAACCTTTCCCTTACTTGAAGTCTCAATTAAACTTAAACTTCATATAAAATTATAAATCATGATCCATTACAGTACTTCGCGGACTATTCCAGACCAATTACGACCTACATCTGTACCAATGCAAGAATCGCTTACACACGCAGATGCAGACACAGTTGCACTACAGACGTCAACTTTGATGCATTCATGACTTGTCTCCCACTCTCCCGAAACTTTGAACAACATTCCTTCCTACTCCTGACTCCTTTTCATCCAGCGCCCCCCACTAGATTCAAAGTACACTGAGAGTGGTTAGGACCATTTAAGCTTAGACACAGGGGAAGTTTCATTCGTTCCTTTTTCCCTTTTTTTTAGGTGTGGGTATCACGCCATGTGGAGTTGAGTCGGAAATCTTACCGACCTTTTATCCAATAATAAAATAACTCCGGTTTCGTACGGATTCTTCTGTAACTTTTCTCCAAGAATGATGAAGACATGTAAGCACAACATAGTCCAATACAATTTTAACATCCCTTTTTCCATACCATCATCTAAAAGATGTCCTCTAGAGAATGCGACTCTGAAGGTCGCAAGACTCGCAACCACCGGTCCTTATGAATGTTAGAAGTAACTTTTGTTCTAGTTCTAACTCTAGCTAGTTGCAAAGTTGTTACCTCACAGTTTGTGCAATGTACGTATAATGAACAATAATTCACTCTCTTAATCTTGGGTAATGCTCAGTTAACCCGTTATAATATTTATTGCCACCAACCTAACTTTCTCCTTTTTGACTTTCTTGGCACGGTCCCTGTCTTCCTTATTTTCTTATAATTGATTCAATATTCCGTATATGCTTCTTCTTTTACAATTGCACAAGACAACATCATCAATCTCATCTACACCATAATCATAAGATAGAGATCAGTCAAGATGTTCCAAGATCGTATGACAGGTCACACAAGGCCTACCATTCCCACCTATATAGGATCAAATAGTGATTGTCGTCAATTGATTAGTCTTTTGCGGGACCTTACTTTTTCCCGATCACGGAAAAAGGTCTTTCGATAGTAAGGTAGATCTCTCGGGATCTACTCATCCTGCTATCGCCCAAGTCGGTCGACGATAAGGTAGACCTCACGGAGCCGTGCCCCTCCTATCACCATTAATTGGTGCCTGTTGGTAATGGGTCAGGCCTCACGGAGCCTCACTCCTCCTATTCACAAACTTTTATTTGTGTAAGGCTTGCTGGTAATAAGGAAGACCTCACGGGACATCGCTTCTCTTACTACCACATCCCTCTCTCAAAGCAAATAGTTAATAGGGCATAACTCACGAGGTCTTGCTTGTCCTATCACCCTTGCAAATTTTTATCTCGAAGAACTCCACCACTTTACTTCAACTCTCTCATCTTTGAAGTAAGGGCACATCCATGTCATAGATGATTTGGAAGTTTTTAAGTAAGTTCGGTAGGCCACACAGACCCACATCCCATGACTGAGGCAACTCAAACCTAGGTAATTCACTCAGGAACTTCCTTTTAATGTGCACTTCCAAGAATCTTTCGAGTGACCTTTGATCCATGCTAGTTTAGCTTAAGAAGATGCGAGTGTTAGTTGAATGTTTGACAATAAAATACTTAGTCAAAACTTTCGCATTCATAACGCTATGGTCAATATAAAATAATCTCAACAACCATAGCCATACACAATCTAATAACCCTCACACTATTTAACTAATCTTTTTATGATCCAATCTTTATCAATGCAAGAAGGATCTACGAAGAAGCCTCACGAAGTCCATATCCCCACCACCACATCCATCCAAAATAAACATGCACATAGTGAGATAGCTCATACGAGAGCTTCTTGTTTTCACTATGTTTTCTTTCCAAAAATAGTTCGACATACTCAATCCATATCTGAATCGTTTTTCATACGGCCAGACCCTCCTACGGCGGATCGAACCGCTGATTTTTCCGTATACCAACGGACTCGGCGTCTGTGGACTCCGACCGATTAATTAATTCCAGCCACATGGCCAAAATTATGACTAATGCTGAATTATCGACGTTGTACTTTGTACGACTTCCAACACTCGACTAACCCTCTACCCTTTTGTGGTAGGAGGTTACAACAACTTTAGATGCGTCACGACGGCATGCACGACCATTTATCAAACTCGTTTCATCTTATATGCCTCGCCGTTAACGGTCCAGGGTCCGTCCAAGATGTCACACTACGACACTCAAGTCTTTTTTACTCTAAACCGGCTCCTTCATAGCGGTCGTCACGCCATTGTGTCCATTGTAAAAACATGGGCAAATACCCTAATAAGGTTAGGAGTATTTGCTCTGACGACGCGAAGCCTTGAGAACCCCTGCTTTCCCCGATCGTGTAAGTATATATGCCATGGTTTCAGATATTGAGGCTGGATACAGGTAAGCATGAAGCTTTGAAAACCCTGCCAGCCCCTGTTGTAGTGTGGACCGCCACCAAGCCCCAGATGACTTGCGTATGCATAGAGTTGTACTGCCATGTGAATAGTGAACCTATCTGTGAAAGACCGCCCCCCCAAAGTCTCTAGCCAGACTCGAACCCATGCCCTTTGTTATGTAACAGCAGTGCCCTACCATATGTGTTACGCTGTGAATTGATGCCAACGTATGATATCCCAGAACAGGGAAGAACACCAGAGCAATCAATGACCACATCAAACAACCCACACATAGTCAAGATCCAGCATACAACAACCCGGGCCAAGTCCTCGACCAATACAGGCAGCGTCAGTGCCTTGACCGAAGTCCAAGATGGCTCTTTTTTTTTTTTTTTTTTTTTAAAAACAACCCGGGTGGATGCTAGGGGAGCTGATATGAGCAGACACCCCTAGCACCTCCTGGGAGCAACACCCCTAGCACCTCCTGGGAACCTCCATCTATTGGTGGGGAGCAACACCTGATGGAAAACGGGTCCAGCATCCCTCAGATACAACTTTCAAAGCACAATGAATGTTTGGGCATTTTGGTCGTGGTGTCATTATTCTGGAGCTACCTCCTATCCCTCCGGGCTGCATGTGTTTCCCACTCCCTTTGTATAGCTCCTACTTACTAGTGGCCAAGCCCCCCGGGGAAGCTGCCTGCCCAGTCTTTACGTCTACATCTACTCTCCCCCTACTGCTGACGGCGGACCACTATCCCAGGTAACTAGCATTTCGTTAAAATTGACATTTTTTACTATTTTCACGAAATTGGGCATCCAAGAAAAAAATGAGCTTTTTAGTGTGTTTTTGTGCCCACGACATCGGACCATTGATGGTCCGGCGTCCTGGGGACTTCGGACCATCTGATGTATCTCATCGTAAAGTACTGTCGAAATACATCCGAGGGTCAAAAAAAAAAGAAAAAAAATTGAGGCACATCAGATGGTCCGACACCATCAATGGTCTAACGTGGTCGGCGCAAAAAAAAGTAAAAAAACATTGTGCTTTCTTGGAAGTTCAATTTCGTGAAAATAGTAAAAAATGTCAATTTTAACGAAATGCCTGTTAGGTGTGTATGCAGCCCCCCAAATGTATTGACCGTGAAGATGGTTGTGATACTAATTGATTTGGAGAGGCATAAGCGGACCACACCTTGTACCTCTCCCATTGTCTTTACTATCTTGTCAAGATCTATTATGTTGTCCTTTTCGTCATAATGTCGGCCCTTGAACGCTGTTGAAGGGAATATCATTTTTGCTTTGTCCCCAGATTTATTCCCAGGGTGGGGCAGGGTATGGCTACGCATTGTGGAATGCAGCTCTCCCCTCCCCAGGGTGTCCTTGTGAGAAACATCCTTGTCCAATCGTTGTGAGATGGCAATGTCCCTCGCCTCTTGTGTATCCGTCGGCGCCTCTTTTGTCGTTCGCAGACGCTCCGCTTCTTGGTCCTGCCTCGCTGAAGATTGTGACTGTTAGATCAGAGGGGACAGGATGGGGGGGGAGGGGTGGGGGTATGGGGCAATGGGGGACGGATGAAGGGTAAGGGGGGAGAGGAGGGGGACGAAGCGGGTTAAGAGAGGACGGAGCGGGGTCAGGGCCATAATCATAAGAAGTAACCTTTAAGCGTGCAGCGCGTATCCTTTTGTGGATGGGGCCCCAGGTGGAGCCTTATTGTGTCACGAGAACGAAGTTGGGTTGCAACTTGCAAGAAGGGGACTTGGAAGGCGTGGAAAGGTCTCCTTTGCCATAATGGTTATGTGGCTCTCCATTGCTTCCAGCGAATGTTAAGCTGATTGTCAAGTTCGAAAAAGATTTGGTGCGGATTCTGCCACAACAGACAGAAGGCTGTTTTTAGCGTTTCCCGAACCTCAGGGTCCGTCTCCTCCCTATAGTCTCGGATGAATTTCTTCCACGCATCTTGCGTATGAGACCTGATATCATCTTCCAGGGCTTGTTGGGCTTGCTGCAGACCAAACTGGTGGTCCCTTCTTTCGAACGAGCACCTGGCTCTCCAGGCCAACATGAGCAGTTGCAGTCTCGTGTAAGAGAAGAGATTAGTTGCATAGGGAGACCACTTAGTCATCAGGTGCTGTTTTTAACCCGACAGCAGCAGCCCCAGGTCCCATGGGATATGCTCTCCTGTGAGGGATCGGAAGGCTGCATCCCACCATTGCCATAGTTGGGTGACCATGGGGCAGGCCAATAAAGAGTGCTCCAAAGTGGCCCTGGCCGGCGGCATTGTCCTGCCACAGTCCATGATGACTTTCTGCTGCTTTCCAGAACATAGAGCTCCAGAATAGGAAGATTTAAACCACCAGTACCTCAGGGCAGTTGTCGAACTGAACCTATGGCTATCGATACGCCGACCCTTGCCGACCCTGCAGCTACAGGTGGTGCAACGTGAACAACAAAAAAAAAGAGAAACAAAGAAAAAATGATATTCTTCTTTTAGAAAAAAAAAAAAAAACAATACCCGGTTTCTCTTTTTTGCACGCAGGAGTGTGTATGTGTGTATGTGTGTTTGTGTGTGTGTGTGTGTGTGTGTGTGTGTGTGTGTGTGTGTGTGTGTGNGTGTGTGTGTGTGTGTGTGTGTGTGTGTGTGTGTGTGTGTGTGTGTGAGAGAGAGAGAGAGAGAGAGAGAGAGAGAGAGAGAGAGAGAGAGAATGTCGGCGAGATTCGCGGAGCAATGTGGCGAACTCGCCAACATAGGGCCTTGTCACACCACTCTCAGAATGTGAGAAAGAAAATGTGGTGGATGCATGTGACCGATTTTGGTCATGTTCTAGCGCGAAGTTCATTCTCATTATGCGCATTTCGAAAGTGGTGTGGCGATGCCCATACTCTCTCTCTCTCTCTCTCTCTCTCTCTCTCTCTCTCTCCCCCAGCTGCACAACTCCATTGGTTGCCAAAGGAGACTGAATCTTGCCGCGCCGAGCCGCACCGCTGAGAGAGAGAGAGAGAGAGAGAGAGAGAGAGAGAGAGAGAGAGAGAGAGAGAGAGAGACGACAGTATAGTCAGCTGGCTAAATTATGGCACTGTCGGCTTTCGACAAAACGCCCCCTCAATGTTTCCCTTCGCCGCCCCACCCAGCCAAAATAGCGGCCAAATACATGTGCAGCACACATGGGAAAACTGTAGCGGACCTCTGGTTGGCCTGTGAGACCAGCCCCTTGGCCTGTTCTCACATGCCTGTGTTCTATTCGGGGGCAGTCTAGTCTAGTCCAGGCCGATACCTCTGTCGGTACAAGCCAGTCCAGTCCAGTCCCTTCACTCCGCTGGGGTATACCCCAACAGTTGTCTGTTTTCGCTCTCATTCTACACTTGCACATTTTGAAGTACGTGCGTTGGAGTCTTGCGTGGGGAGCTGCGCTGTGCATCTTGCTCCCCTCTTCTTCCTCCATCTCCATCTCTATCACTAGCGGAGCACCAGAGCCGGTGGGTCCGCTACATTGGTATCAGAGCGGGAACGGTCCCCGCTCCCATCCACCACCCTGCACAGCAGCGAAAACAGCCCAACCCGACAACAAGGTTTTCGGGTTGTTTCAGGCAAACGGACGGGAAAAAGCAGGCGCAGCAGGATGTGACACGTGGCAGAAAAAGTAGGCGCGCCAAGGCCAAGGTCGCCGCACGCGCGCGCGCGCCACGCGTCCACGCTGCCCCGCCCAGCTCCGCCTGGGATTTATATTATCAAGATCCGGGAGTTTTGCTGCTGCTGGGGTTTGAACCCAGACGCCTCCTGGGCCATGCGCGTGCGTAAGCACCCTCATAACACACTCCCCATAGAGTGTAAATATCCCTGTAGCACGGCAACCTCGTGTTGAAGAGGTGCTGGCTATTTACCCCCCCCTCCCCCCCACCGGCGAGCAGCGAGCAGCGGCCAGCGAGGCAACAACGGGAGAGGCTGCTATTTACCCCCCCCCCCCCCCCCCGAGGCTGCGGCTGCCTGCGCACGCGGCCACCAGCAGTCCCACGCGGCACTTTGCTGTGGACTTGAAGACCCCTGTCTCTTATACACATCTAGATGTGTATAAGAGACAGACTTTGCGCTGGACTGAAGACCCCCCTGGTTAGGGGGCTGCGCCACAACATTATTACTATTATTTTTTACTATTTCTCTACTGCTGCAGCAGCAGCTTTGCAACAGCTCAAGATTTCCCCCTGGCTAGGGGGCTGTGTGACTACGGCAGTAGGGTGGCTGATCAAGATCTCAACCAACCCTAGATCATCATCATCATCCATCAGGGTATGCTCACACAGCACACCCTGGATCTGCAGTGCTGCAACTAGGGGCTCATCAAGATCTCAGCCCCTCTACATCCTCCAATTGGTTGGCTGCAGCGAAGGCCAAGACCCTCCTGGTCTTGGTATACCTTGTGCCCTTGGAGACACCAAGGGCCAGGTATCATTTTTCTCTCTCCTTTTCTTTCCCCCACCTTCCACTGCCTCTCTCCCCTCTTTTTACCTTCCCCACCCCACCTTTTCTCCCACTAACCACTATCTTACCCTCTTTTCTTCATTTCTTTTCTTTTCTCTCCTCCTTCTTTCCTCTTAGTTTCTTGATCACTCTCCATCTTTCCCCATCCTCTTTCTCTCTTATTCTCTCACCCTCCTCTCCCCCAACTGCCACCACATCATCCCCCCACCTTCCACTTCCATCTTTTTCCCTCTCCCACCTATTTCTTTCTTCTCTCCATCACTTTCTCATCCTCCCTTCCTCCCCTACTTCGAATTTTTCTGTTTTTCTTTTTTTCTATCTCCCTTTTGATTTATAATTTCTCTTTTTCCAAAAATTCGAATTATCTTCTTCCCCACCTTCTTTTCTCATTTTCTGATTTATTTCATTTATTTTTCTATTTATTCTGAAAATCCGATTTTCTTTACGGCAACACTAAATCTGATTAGGTGTTAGTCTTTCTTGTTTTCGGCACACGTTTTGACCTCGTGGCGGTAACGAAGTGCTACCGAAATTTTCTGATTTTCTCTTACTTAGTCTTTTTCGGCACACTTCGACCCCATGGGGGTAACGAAATGCTGCCGAAATTTTTGACAAATCAGATACTTAATTTCTCCCCACCTCCTCATCCCCTTATTTACTTATTTATTTATTTATTTATTTATTTATTTATTTATTTTTGCGGCATCTTGAAACCTAGTGTGCTTACCTTGGTCTCCCCTTTCTCCTTGGCATATTCTTGACCCCATGGGGGGTAGGAAAATGCTGCTGAAAATTTTAAAAAAATAAATATTATTTTTTTTTCTTTCACATTTTGTTTACTTATTCCCTTAATTATTTTTATTATTTATTTATTTCGTTATTTATTTTTATTTTTCTCTCGAAATCTCGCTGTTCATTTATTTTTCTCCCGCCTTCCCCCCCCTTATGCTTGCTATTTTATTTTCTGACGGTTAGGGTTTTCTTAGGGTTGTTATAGGGTTTAGGGTTCTTCACCCCCCCCCTACTTCCCCGTCCTCTTCGGGCACCATGRACCCGAACCACCCCTCCCCCTTTGACGGCGCCTGCGCCAGCCTTGCTAGCACCGTCCGCCGCTTTCTACCGCGGACTTCCCCCTACGCCCTCCGCTCACGCGGACCTCTCCTGGCCCCCTCCAGTCCGGCCCGTCACCTCCCCATGGCCGACGGCGCGTCACACGCCGCCGACGTAGCGGCGACCACGGCACAGGGCTCCACACCCCTGCCGACGGACCAGGGCCACCAGCCCCAGGGGGATATGCACACCCTCCTCACCTCCCTCCTTGCGCCCATCCAGGCACAACTCGCAACCCTCGCGCCTTTACAGGCGCAAGTGACGACCCTTGCCGCCGGCCTGCAGCTACTCCAGGACATTGCGTCCTTCATCTCCTGGCTCCCAGTCCGGGTCCCCCGTCCTCCGACAGGGTGGCCACGGCGGAGCTTCCTCCTCCGCTGCCCCCGACCCGGCCATCTTGGTGATTGTCCACGCCCCTAGCACGATGGCCGCCATGAGCCAGACCCTCCCTCAGTCTACGGGCGCACCCGCCCAGATTCCAGTCACGACGGCCACGGGACCACAACCCGCTACCATGGTCTCAGTGTTTCCGGGTGCCCCATTCCTCGCCCCCCTTCGCACGACCGCAGCGCCACCTGGCTCTCCCCCCTTTGGGATGCCTCGCGCCGCTTGTGCGTCCACTTCCTCTACTCTTCCTCCTGCCACTCCTCGCTCGACCTACGTTCAAGGTCTCGCGGACGAGATTCCAGCTCCTGGCCGATCTCGCCCTCTTACGCCTTCAGCCACCCCCACCCTCACAGGTGGTCGCGCCCTCGGGCGCACCCCCTACCTCCTCTACTCTCCCTCCCATGCAGGCTCGCTTCCCACGCCCTGCACCCTATCCAGCCCCATCCTACCTTCTTCCTACTCCCGCGGTTGCTGCGACCTCTTCTACTGCAGCCCCCTCGCAGCCTGCCGTTGTTGCCCCCCCCGCTCCCCCATGCGGTCCGGGCGCACAGTCAACTGTGCCCCTTTCTCCAAGACCTGCGCCAACTTACTCAGTCGTGGCACAAGCCTCTGCTCCTCGATCCCCTCACCGCCAAAACAGTGGCGCACCACTCATCCGCTTGTCGGACATTGCCTTGTATGACGGTACAGGCATACGCGTGTCTAGGTGGTTGCGGTCTGCCACCCGCACGCTCCAGCTCATGGGCGCCACACCCGACACGTGGGTGGGTCACCTCTCCACGCGCCTACGTGGCGGTCCTTTCGAGGCCTGGAAGATTTCTACACGTATTCCCTTCGTGAGGGTCGGACCCCAACCTTCATGGATTTCCAGGCGTTCCTCGAGGATCGCTTCGGAGCCCGATACGACGTGACTGACGCCTTCGAGCGTGTCATTACTACACGCTGGTCCGACTCTGGTAGCGCTGCTGCTCTGGATCGCCACATCCAGGTCTTTCAGGACGCCCGCCTCACTTATTACGTGGCGTTCCTCCCCGAGGCTGCCCTTATCGATCGTTTCTTGGCCAGCCTTCCGCTCGAGTACCGCTCCGAGCTATGGCGGTACGAGTTCACATTGACCCCGCAGGCTTACGAGGTCGCCAGGGACCATCAGCGGATGCGGGCCCATCTTCACCCCGCCTCCTCCTCCCAGCCACATCGTACTGGTTACGCCTCCTCCTCCTCTCACGGCACTTCCCAGCGTCGTTCCCCTTTCCGCGGTCGCCCCCGGCGTTTCTGCGCAGCAGGGCCGCCACTTCTCGCGCCGCTTCAGCGCGCTCGAGTATGGTGAGCAGGACGCTGGTGCCCTGCTGTCGCCAGAGGGTGACCATAGCGACGACCTCGACCTTGGCGAGGCCGTCCACCACCACCTGGAGGACCCTACTCTCCCTATGGCTGAGCGCCTCCATCTCATCCTCTCCACCCTTTCCCGGGCACGCAGCCGCCCTGGTCATGCTGGCGCGTCGCCCCCCGAGGTCCGTCAGAAGGACCTCCCTCAGGGCTTTGTCCCTCCTCGCGGTGTCCTTTCCGCTGAGAAGCGCGCGGCTATTTTGGGTCAGCGTGGATGTTTGCGCTGCCGCTTGGACGTTCATACCTCCTCGTGGTGCCCTTACACTACCGCCCTCGACCGCCACTATGCTGACCTTTCCCGCCAGCGTCGTGCTCAGTCCCCCCCCGACGCCTCTCATCCCCGTGGTGCCTCCTAGCCACGGTGCAGTGTACACCTGCGCCCTCCTCAGTAGTGGGCTTCCCGACATCTCTGTCATGGTTCGCCCCTCTCGCTACTGGAGCTGAGGTATCGCAGGACTCGACAGAGTGTACTCAGTCCTCTGTCGCAGTACCCGCTGCGCTTCCGCAGACCATCGTCTCCCCTCCTTCCCCGCCGCGACTACCGACGCGTCGAGCCATTTGCTCAACCCGTTGCAGCGAGCAGCTCGCTACTCGCGAGGACGTTGTGTCCTCTCTTCTGGACTTGAGCATGCTCCAGGCTCGTCAGGAGCGACTCACCCTTCATGTCGCTGCCCTGCTTCGCCTTCTCACCATCTTCTCTGACCCTGATCGCACCCTCCCGATCATCCCAGTACGACTCGGGACCTCCACGAGGGTGTACTCAGCGTTGTGGAATTCCGGTTCTAAGGGCGACTTCATTCACCCACTCGTGGTGAAAGAAACCCGCTTACCCACGACAAGGTCTCCAACTCCCATCTCCGTTACCCTAGGGGATAACAAGACCCAGCGCTTCTTCGGTCACCGACCTCCCTTTCTTCCTCACTCTCGAGCCGACTGACCGTCCCCCGGCGTCTCGTCGTCACCGCTCCTCTGCACATTTCGATGTGATGGAGACGGGGTGCGACTTCATTCTCGGCACTCCGTGGTCTCGTCGGTTCCGCAGCACCGAGGCCGATTGGGCGACCAACACTCTCGTTCTCAAAACGAAGTGTAGACAAACGTATCACGTACCTTTCATAGGTACCACCGCGACACCACGCCCCGATCCTCCTCCCTCAGAGCCTTCCGTGCCCACACCATCTCCTTCTATCACTGTCACCTCGCCTCGGCAGTTCGCCCACTTCATCAGATAGGATGACGTCACCTTCTTTATGGTGAACGTGACGGATCTCTTACACTATGATCCACCCTGTTCCGATGCCGAGCTCATCCCTCTGGATCCAGATCCTCCTTCTATCTCCATGGCTCCCATCTCTACTTCCCACCCTCCGCCGTCCGTCGAGTCCAACCCGTCGTCACGCGCTGACGCTGGCGCTGAGGAATTCGCACGATATACGGCTGACCTGGAGCCCGCTGTTCGTGACCTCATCCGAGAGCACCACGACGTTTTCCCATCGTCGTTCTCGTACGCCGGCATCCCACCGATGCGTGACGTCGAGCACTACATCCAGCTTGTGCCTGACTATCGTGTTCACCACCAGGCACCCTACAGACTCTCGATCCCCGAGGCCACCGAASTCAAGCGTCAGCTTGAGGAGCTCCTGAGACTGGGTTTCATTAAACCCAGCAACTCCCCGTGGGGTGCACCCGTCCTCTTTACTCGCAAAGCGGATGGAACTCTTCATCTCTGCATCGACTACCGCGGTCTCAACCGCTACACGGTTAAGAACAAGTACCCCATGCCTCGTTCCAATGAGCTGTTCGACCGCCTAGCAGGCAACCGCTTCTTTACGAAGATTGATCTTCGTAGCGGTTACCATCAGATCCGCGTCGCTGAAGTCGATCAGCCGAAGACAGCGTTCCGATCGCGCTTCGGCCACTACGAGTTTACGGTGATGCCATTTGGCCTCACCAATGCATCCGCCACCTTCCAGAGGGCGATGAACGACATCTTCAGGGACATCCTGGAGCAGTATGTTCTCGTCTACCTCGACGATATCCTGGTCTACAGTCGTACCCTCGAAGAGCACCTCAGACACCTTCGTGACGTCCTTGACCGCTTGCGCAGACATGGCTTCTACGCCAAGGTGAGCAAGTGCCGCTTTGCCCAGCACAAAGTGAATTTCTTGGGACACTACGTGTCTGACCAGGGTCTCCACATGGACGACGCGAAGATCACTGCTATCGCGGAGTGGCCCGTTCCCACATCCGCCAAGCAGCTTCGCAGCTTCCTAGGCCTGACCAGCTACTATAGTAATTTCATCCAGGGATACGCTAGGTATTCCTATGTCCTTACCTCCACCCTCCTCCGGAAGAACCCACCTTGGGCTTGGACACTCCTCCACGAGGACGCCTTCCGCGCCCTCAAAAAGGCGGTGACATGTGCACCGGTTCTTCACCTACCTGATTTTGATCGCCCTTTTATCCTTACCACCGATGCGTTAGACTTTGTTGTAGGACCAGTACTTTCTCATGTCTTCCACTCCTCTCCTGATTCCTCTCATCCTCGTATCCCTCGCTTCCCACACCTACCCCTACCACTGCTTCCCGACTGACGCCTACTCGTCCAGCTACAGACGAGCCTTCTATTGACCATTCTCCTACCATCACTGAGGACGACACTGTCGAGTCTCGCTCAGGTGATTGTCCGATAGCCTTCTACTCCCGTCAGCTCTTGCCTGCCGAGATAAACTACACCGCTGATGAACGTGAGGTTCTCGTAGTAGCTTATGCCGCTCGACAATGGCGTCACTACTTGCACGGGGCACTATTCACGCTGCGCACGGACAACTCTGTTGTGCAGGCTTTTCTGACAAAATCGAAGCTCACTCCTCGACAGGCTCGCCGGTGGCGCGACCTATCCGAGTTTCGTTTCACCACTGAGCACATCAAGGGTGAGACTAATCGGGTCGCAGATGCCTTATCCCGGCGCCGTGACCACGACCAGGAGCAGATCCAGCTCTCTTCCATCTCGGTCACCACTATCCACCACTCAGTGATCGACGAGTTTCGCACTCAGTACCGCCACTGCCCTGACTATCGCGACATCCACGCGATCCTTCGGAGTGGCAAGACTGTCCCGAACTACTCTCTCGGGGACAACGGTCTTGTGTATTGGCACGGTTCACAGGGCACCAGAGAGCCCCGTATTTGCGTTCCCTCCACTGGACAGCTACGTGTCCGAGCAGTAACAGAGTTCCATAACCAAGCAGCCGCTAGTCATATGGGCTTCCACAAGACGTTGGCTCGTGTGAGCCGCCTGTACGTCTGGCCGAAGCGCAAGGACTTTGTGAAGGACTACGTCGCAGAGTGTCCCACCTGTCAGTAGGTGAACAGTGCGAACTACCTGCTTATGGTTTGCTCTAGCCTCTTCCTATCCCTGAGGGTCGTTGGCAGTCCATCTCGATGGACTTTATCGGTCCTCTTCGCCCTCCGACCCCCCGCAGTCATGATGCTATCCTGGTCGTCGTCGACCGCTTCACGAAGCGTGCACGCTTTGTTCCGTGCCGCTATGCCATCAGTGCACGTGAGGTCGCCGACATCGTGTTTGATCGAGTCGTGCATGACCATGGCTTACCTCTAAGCATCATATCTGACCGTGACCCGCGCTTTACCAGCTGATTCTGGCGACGACTCCACGAGGCATATGGCACTCAGCTCCGCTTCTCCTCATCTTACCATCCACAGACTGATGGTCAGACCGAGATCACGAACAGGACTCTCGGAGACATCCTCCGAAAGATTGTTCGTGACGACCAGCAGTGGGATCTCCACCTTGCCCACGCGAAGATAGCCTACAACCACGCCGTCTCGCCAGCCACGGGGATGTCGCCTTACTATTGCGACCTCGGCTATCACCCTCGTGTTCCCGCGGACTTCCTTCGACCGTCACAGATACACCCCGACACGAGTTGTCCCGCACTGGATGATTGGGTTGCACACATGACGTCGATCATGAAGACCGCACATGCGCACATAGCCGCTTCCCAGATTCGCATGGCAGTACGTGCGAACCGATCGAGGATGAATCATCCATTCAAAGTCGGTGATGATGTGCTTATCGACGCCCACCACTTATAGCTCGAAGCGGACACGCTTCGCAAGTTTCGACGTCGCTTTTTTGGCCCATGCCGCATCCTCCAGGCCGTCGGTTCTGATACGGCATCTAGCTCGGTCAGCTTCCGTGTGAAGCTGCCCAACTACCTACGCCAGACTCGTGTGCACGATGTCTACCACATCTCGTTACTGCGTCCTTACCGTAGACCGTCTGAGCGTTTCGCTGGACGACCATACGAGCGCCCTTCACCCATCATGGTGGACGGCCACGAGGAGTTCCTCGTTTCAGACATCATTGGCCGCCGAGTCACCGACGACAACCCTTCCCACGTCGAGTATCTCGTGCGTTGGAAGGGTTACCCTGATGAGGAGGCTACCTGGGAGCCCCTCGAGCACTTGCAGCACGCTCTTATGTTGGTGTGTGCCTATGACCGTGCTCGTCGTGCTGGGTTCACTGCTCCTCCTCACCCCACTGACCCTCCTCCTTCTCCCCCGACTGAGGAGACCGCTGAAGTCGAGCCTGTTCCATCTGAGGCAGAGCTTCAGCAGCAGCCGGATGCTTCTGAGCGTCCACARCGCACTCGTCGTCGTCCTGCTCGATACGACGATTGACTCTGACTTACCTTCCCACGTCYTTGACTTCTCAGTACTCCATCCACTCCAGTTTTGCTACTTCAGCTCGTCGACGTTGCGACTCTTTCTCGACGACATTCCGGACTTCTCATCGTGGATGTCATCGACAGCTTCATGGACTTCGTCACGATCAGCTCTGCCTACTTCAGACGTCGCCACTCTCTTACCACTTTACCCTGTACAGTACCCTGCTTGTGTGGCATGATGGTCTCCCTTTAGCCGGGTTCCTCTGAGTTGGGCTCTCCCTTGGTATAATGCATAGGCACCGGGACCGTAGCGTTGCCCTGGCTTCCCATCTTACGGATCTAGCTCCGACTTTCCTCCCTTTAGGAGTCATTTGCATGATTCCCTTACCCATCATCTTTCTACCCTTTGCCGGCCCTCACGCCCTAGTTAGGCAGCCCCRCATGCGTCATCTAGGTGCGCCCAATATACCAGGCTCCCTTGTTCCCTTGTATGGTCGACCCTCCATAGCGGTCAACCCTTAGTCGAGCATTACCCGCCCTGATGGTCTATCTGTTAGGGTCATTTGTTCTGTTCGCTCCCAGTTCCCTACCCTCATTGAGCCTGATGACATGTGTTTCCCCTGTCACTATGTGTGGATGCCCTTAGGAGTTTTCGACCCCTAGGCTGTATTTGCCACCCTCAGAGACCATCCCACCCTTTGGTTTGCGACACACTTCTCCTGTGACATATGGTTGACTTGTTGTTGCTTTGTTGCTCTCAGACTGAGGCTACTGCCTCTGACATTTCTAGAATTTAGATGTCCTGCTTTTGCTGTTCTTAGGACTTATACACTAGTCAGTTGTTCCCAGACTGAGGCTACTGCCTCCAACATTCTGAGATCTAGTTGTCACTACTTTCTGCTTTCCTATGACATGTATGCTAGGTAGTTGCGTCTGCTTTCCTAGGACATGTATGCTAGTTAGTTGCTTTTGCTTTCACTTAGGCTGCCAGCTGTGACATTGCTGTTTTGTGACATTTTCTATCCTAGGTTGCATCGCATGGACTCAGCATGGAGCTTGCTCCGCATCCTAGACTACTCAGGTTTTCTTTTTCTTTGGTAGAGTTCCGCTTCTTGGCGGAAGCGCGTTTGCATCTAGGCGATCCATCACAGGTCGAGGATCGTGTAGCAGACCTCTGGTTGGCCTGTGAGACCAGCCCCTTGGCCTGTTCTCACAGGCCTGTGTTCTATTCGGGGTCAGTCCAGTGCAGTCCAGGCCGGTACCTTTGTCGGTACCAGCCAGTCCAGTCCAGTCCAATCCCGTAAGTCCGCTGGGGTATACCCCAACAGTTGTCTTGCACATTTTGGAGTACGTGCGTTGGAGTCTTGCGTGGGGAGCTGCGCTGTGCATCTTGCTCCCCCCTTCTTCCTCCATCTCCATCTCTATCAGTCCGCTACAAAAACGTTCCCGAAAATTCTTCCCTTTTTTTTTTTTTTTTTTTTTTTTTTTCCTTTCGTTGTAGCGCTTTCCCGCGTGCGGACGCCATGTCATTTCAAAGTTTCCGACAAGCTGATTTCGTCGCAAGAACCTGGTGCATAGGCGGCCGGCCTGCCTGTTTTCATATAGCGGCCGCGTGTCATCTTACCCCCGCCCCTGCCCGCCAGATGAAACACCAAAGCAGTCCCGGTTTCAAAAAATACGAGTCCCTGGGTCGTAGGCCTGCTGGGCGCCGACCTACGGAGAAAACTGCTCCGCAAGGCCAGGGATGGTGGATTTCGGTGTATTTCGGCCGGCGGGGGTAGTGGTGGTTTAAAGATGATGTATCCATGCGACGCTGGACCTGGTTTCCAGCAGGTGACACATCCCACCAATGGATGGAGCAGCCCTTTTGTGAAGACCTCAATTCCAGTGGGTCTCTCACCACCACTGGGATAGAGGCCTTGCAACAGAAAAAAAAGAGAAGAACGGAAGAAGAAGAAGAAGAATAAGCCCGAGTGCTCAGATGGAGGTTCCACACCCCCCCCACCGATGTGGGGGGGGTTCCTGTCGAGGTGGCGATGATAGGAGGGGTGAGCAAAAAAAAAGAAAAAACTGGAAAGAAAAAAAGAAACAGAGCGCTCAACAGCAGCAGGGTTTCAAGTTTGGGAATGGGCATACCGTCCCAAAATGGGTATTTTGCAATCGTATCGTTGGGGAAAAAAAAGGCAAAACAAAAGGAAAGGGAAAGAAGAAAAGAAAAGGAAAGAAAACTCTTGAATACTGGGGGGAGTGTCCCACTAGCAACTGGATAGGATTGAACGCGTGAATCTGGACGCGTTTGTGGAAAGGTGCAGCAAATCCATTATTGAACTACTCCTCTGCATCTCTGCTTAAAACACGTCCAGATTCAGGCGTTGAATCCAATCCTCTTTGCTAGTGGGACCTCACCCCTGATTCCTCTTCCCCACTTTTGATAAATCTAAGTTGTGCCCTAAATCCCACAATAAATGTCCAATTCCGTTGCTCATATGATAGCTACCCACAGCTTCCCCACAAAAAAAGAACCTCCCCATTTCATGCCCTTCTTATTTCTGTCCCTCTCTCTTTTAATCAGACCATTGGTGGGTAATCCAGTCACGGAAGGTGATCCAGGCATCCTCCAGGGGTCTCTCTCCACTGCTCACCAAATGGGCAAAATGAGAATAAACCTTCCACTAGAACATGGCGAGACACACCGTGACACCGCCATATTTTTTGTCTTTTATGCATGTGGTGAGCAGTAGAGCGAGGCACCAATGTGATGGCCACCGCCTTTCTATTGGTGGGGAGCTGCGCCTGCGTGAAACCAGGTGCGGTGTCCCATACAGAAGATCCGAGCAGAAATAGTTGATGGGGTCAAAAGAAACAAAACAAGACAAATCCTTTTTGTTATAATATGCAAATGACGAGGTTGGGGACGACGGGACGTCACAATTCTACCCGGAACAGTACCAGGGCCATCACCCGGCTTCAATTTGATCAGAGGCAGGGTCCTCTCGCAGAGGCTCTTCCCCCGGGAGCCTGTGCCCAAAGGCCAGAAGGACATTCCCCAACCATAAGCCTATGCCCCCAACCTGAGGAGATAAACACACCCCTCCCCGAAATGATGTCCCACTTGTCACTGAACATTCCACCACCATCTGCGGCTCTATTTCTCCCGCTTCCAGTTCCCAATGAGGCTCGGAGAACGTGGCTATTATTCCCCCATATTGGATACCATCCTTGCCACTGTCCAATCCACCTGTAAAAGTGGAGAAAGGGAACACCAGAGGGGGCAGTCGGGAGAAAGCATTGGGGGGGGGGGGGGG
>BFEA01000030.1:3394809-3422136 GCA_003427395.1 Chara braunii
ACCAATTTTCCCCCCTTGTGGGCCCCCAAGCCAATCGCGGCTGAATTCTTGAGTGTGCTTCCTGATTTCACTTGTTGAGTGCAGATGTTGGATTTTTTCTTTAACATTGTCCCATTGTGCTCTGATAACTGTTTGTATTTGTTGTATAATAGAGTCAGTGAATTCAGGACCATCTAACCTCACCCCTTCCATCTCATTGGTACATCTCCTCGTCCATATGGCCCAAAGTACCGCTCTTCTTCCGGTTGTGAATAAGTTATGAGTAAACTCATTGTATGGTTCTGGTTCCCGTGATTCCAGCAATATGGCCCTCCATTCCCAGGGCCACTGGCAACATGTACCTAATGTATCCCAAATCCTGTCCCACCATCTCCACAACCAAATAACCCCTGGTCATTGTAGGAAGATATGCTCGATTGTTTCAGGGATTATTCTAACCGGGAAAGCAGTCTTACAAAATCGACACTAGGGAAGAGCTAACCCTTTCTGTTCCAGAGTGGTTCTACTAATCAACCAGTCATTTGTGGGAAGGCAGCGATGTTCTATTTGCCATTGTAATGAGGCTACTTTGGTTGGTTTACATTTCATCTTTCGGAACCATTTAATTGATCTTAGGATCTCTCTGCTTAGATTCAGCTGCTTTATCCATTTTTCTCCCACCCTGTCTTTTATGTTTACACTAGGTCTTAACATCCTATATGTCGATTTGACAGACAAGGTGTGAAGCATTCTCTTATATTTGCGACCTCTCCCTCTTGCTGAGGTCCACACCCAATTCTTGGGATCCAATGCAAGGCACTGGATTGGTATGTTGGGTTTGAAAGCCAACCATGTAGTGTTAAATTTCAGGACTCTGATCCTGAAAACTTGCTCTCCATCAACCCATCTGGTCTCCTCATCAGGATTAAGAGTGATTGTATGATCCTGTGTTAACCTATATAGGGTCAACAGATAATCACCATTGGGGTTGATTTGCAAAATATTCCCAATTAAACTAGATTGGTTTATTATGGATACCCGATCTCCTTCTTCCAGTTTAGGCCCTTTTCTGAGGATCTTAATCCAGTCCAATGGGATTAATTCCACAATTTGTTCAAGCGTTGTCGAGCGCATCGGCCCTCGCGCGAAAACGAGGGCCCTCCCGGCCATGTCACGCAGGAGTTTATCTAAAAACATTATCAAGAGACAACTCGGGAACGACGCATTACGAACCGCCGAGACGGACGCGGTTGCATCGCTCCTTCGCCGCTCTAGCCGGGTACGCCAGCTATACATCCCACGCTCCACTACGACAGGATAGGTTTTCGCGGGGCATAAGCTTGCATCCCTAAGGGGCTGTCACCACCCTTAGGGCGTATCCCTACCGAGCTATTAACCCACGTGCGAAGGCTTTTAAATGCAATCGCAGAGGTAGATCAGCCGAGGGCGTTTGCTCGTCTCGCTGCAGTATAGGAGTCGCTTGGTTAACGCCAAGTGGACCCAACGCCGTTCGTCCCCCAGAGCGCTGATCTCCGAGGTAGGAAGCGGACGTAAGTCGACTAGGAATGTCTCAACCAAGAGTGAAACCCTTCATTAATCCTAGTCCCTTAAACATAAAGTCAAACGAAAGTTACGACCACCATACATATAATTATATCTAATGGGATCGATCGTAGCCGACACGAATAAATATTCTCAGTATGAAAAGATAACTGAAGAAAAAAAAAATACAAATCATCATTTTATACATCAAATAACACAAGATCAAAAACTATCCGGCCACCTCAGGTCGAATACCACAAAACAATCAAAACAACTGCCAACGAAAAGTTGGCTAATCGAAAATAATATTGATGTTGCCAACATGGTAGTCGGACAACCTCAGTTTTGACTGGATGAGATGCGTTACCAAAGTCATTCATTCCATCCTATCGTCGATCTAAGATTCGACGCGCATACCTGTCTTCGTTCATTTTCAATATTTTTGGATGACAAACCGCTTGCACATGATTTTTGATTAGGGGCATTGCTTGACGTGAAGCATGCCTCTTCCTCTAGGAAGCAGTTTGGGGTACTCCTCCTCGTCCGAGCACAAGACTCGGATCTCAGAAGTCGGACCGTCTCCACCGAATCGGCAAGTACCCCCCCGTAGAACTGTCCACTCTGGATCGCTAACAGGGTCGGCTCCTGAAGCAACGAACCCCCGTCCCAGATGCTTCCTAGAGATAGCGGATGCGTCCATCGCAAGTAGCTTTGAAATTCACATATATATATATTTTTTCTCCTAAGTCTTGGGGTAACTTAAACGAAAAAAACTCAGAAGAGATAAAGAAAATGAGAATCATTTAGACAAGTACAGGTAGATAAGGTCGTTCCGGATAGAATGGGTCAATCCTTGGGAAAAGCTAAATCCGTTTGACCTTATCTGCTTTATTTCAATAAAATTCGTTCTTTGACACACGTTGAATAACATTTTTCCAAAAGAACGAGTTCTTTTTGACAAGCAGGCAGGTGAAAGGAAGAAAGAAGACAATCCTTTTCCTTTTCTCCAACAAGCGAAGTCAATCTCCATAGCAGGCACCCTTCTACCTACCTGCACAACATGCAAAAAAAACAAGTTCAAAGGAAAACAGTACAATCCCATACTCGAGTCAGACCACTCCATTCACATGCATGACTCACACAACTTTCTTCTGCCTTTTCTTTTGAACATTCAAATGATAAGGTCAAGCAAAGTGCGGGTTCACACAGGTGTGAAGGGAACTGAATCAGGTTAACTGACCTTGAGTGAAGTTTGAACGGTACACTCAAGAAGACCGTATAAACTTTTCGTTCTCCTGACGAGAAGGTTATCGTACCCAGTCGTCACCAAAGTGATCGACACCACTCTCTTGTGATGACTGCCTGCCAGAGCATCCTCTCGGCACTCAATCACTTCCCAATGTTGAGGCAGCGTTACCCTGTTACCGCCACTTGGCTTCAAAAYACGGCGTCTCCGCGGCGTCACCCTCACGCCACTTCAAAGTAAAACACCGCTTGACGCACCTTCTCTGTGTCAACGTCCCACCTCCACTTTCTGCAAAAATACTGCAGTTACTAGTGCCGTCGCTGTAAGAATCCGATACTGACGCCGTAAAAAAAAATCCGGCAGCGCTTCCGCACTACCGCCGAAAAAGCCAGAACCACTGCCACAAAAATCGGGCAGCGCTTCCGCACCACCGCTGAAAAAGCCAGTGCCGCCGCCGCAAAAATTGGGCAGCGCTTCCGCACCACCGCTGAAAAAGCCAGTGCCGCGGCTGCAAAAATCCGGCAGCGCTTCCGCACCACCGCCGTAAAAGTCCGCGTCGCCGCTGCAGAATTTCAGCAGCACTTCCGTACCGCCACAGTAAAAACCCGCGTTGTTGCCGCAGAATTTCGGCAACACTTCCGTATCACCGCCGTAAAAATCCGCGTCGCCGCTGCAGAATTTCGCAACACTTCCGTACCACCGCAGTCAAAACCCGCATCGCTGCCGCAGAATTTCGGCAGCACTTCCGTACCACCGCTGTAAAAACCGGAGTCGCCGCCGTAGTCCTGCAGCGTCCTTGGTTCCGTCCCGTTGGACCAGTGTCAGCTGAAAGGGAGGGAAGCAGAGTGCTCCCTGCCTTGGCTATGGCTGCCCAGTTCTCCTCCTTGCGCTCCTCTGCAGATCTCCAGCCTCCTCCAGCAGCAGTCCTCCAGCTCCCTCAGCTTGCGCCCCAACAAATGAGGCAAGTGTGTTGCCGCATACTGGCAGCTGGAGGCAAGTGTGAGGCAGCTGAGGGGCAGCTGCCTTTTTTATAGTGGCTAAGGAGGGCAGCAGCAGCCTCAGCTGCCCCTAGGCAAAATTCGTCACTTGCCTGGGGCCCTTGATCTGAGCACGATCAAGGGTCTGAGGTCGTCGCACCTCAGCCACACACTTAGGGAGGCAGTTGTACTCAACTGCCTCTTTCATTTTTCCTTCTTTTCCCTGCACTCATCTCTTTTCTGAGTACAGGTACATCAACAAAGAAGTTGCACGAAGTCACTTTCCCCCTCTGACCCTTTAGTTCAAATTTCTGGCCTGAATGACTCCATTCAGGCCAGTTGTTCCTGAATGTGGTGCATGGCCGCGGCCACGTTCGCGGCCGTGACTGTTCTTTTCCCTCCCCTTGTCTTCTTTTCCTTTTTTCCCCTGCCCTCCCCTCAAAACGGGGATGACAGTTGTCAGATTGGGAGAGGTAGGGCCTCCTTCTCCCGTCCCCTCCCGTTTCTCTCTCCCTCTCTGCTGCCCCTCAGTCCCACTCCCAACGCGCACGTTGTGGGCCGCGAGATCTAGGCCACGAATATTCGTGCCAGACGAGACTGGGAGCTCATCCTGCTCCCACACAGTTGAAAAGACTGTGTTTCTAACTGTGAGGCACAAAGGCCTCGTTTTTGTTTTGTTTTGTTTTTTTTTTTTTTTTTTTTTTTTTTTTTTTTTTTTTTTTTTTTTTTTTTTTTTTTTTTACAGTTTTTAGTTTTTGTTTTCACCCTTCTCGTTTTTCCCTGTTAGTCGTGTTCCAACGGTTGCGAACGGGGAGGGAGAAGACAAAAAAAACTCAAGAGAAGAAAAAAGAAAGAAAAAAAAAAAAAAAAAAAAAAACTTACCTGTAATGATGACTGGCGACCGTAGCAACAGCAGTGGCCTTGGCCACTGCCTGCGGGCTGTATTCTCCCGCGTTCTGGAGGGAGATTCATTCGATTTTGCTCATCCTATTCGTGGAAGTACCACAGGGCCAACCACCAGGTGGGTGTTCTCTCTCTCTCTCTCTCTCTCTCTCTCTGAGCACCCGTATCTAGGTGCGTTCAGCGCCACATTTAGGCGCAGTGCAGTTCGTCGAGATCCAACCTCCTGATGAGTCGGTGAAACCCGACGAAACAATCTGTGAGCTGCACGAACGGACGTTTATAGGAAAAGAAACTAAAAAGAAGAATAAAACAAAAAAACTAAGAGAAAATCTAAAAAACAGAGAATCTAAAAAAAATCTAAGAACAAAAAAAACAAAAAAAACAACTAACCTCCATAGGCAAAACGGGTGCTCGTTTTCAACGGGCGCCTTCTGGATCCTTTGGGGACTGTAAGTCCCCAACTTCTTCATACAGCGCCATCTTGCGCGTTCGTGGATCACCACGAACTGTTGAGATACAGACCCGAGTTCGATTCCCTGCGGGGAATCGAAAAAAAATTCGAACCATTTCTCGAATTATGCGTGTTATCCTTGCGCAGGGGCCATGCTACCATCGCGCGGCTGATCTCAGCCGCGAGATCTTACGATCGGACGACCGAGATCGGCCGCGCTTGGATACATTGGGCTGCTCCAAAAAGGAGCAAGCACCAGTGGATACGTTTCTTCATACTCGATCCCAGTATCAGTCAAGTAGTAATCTGCTGTCATAACCCACTGGGCTAGCTCTTATCACAACAGTGATAAAAGCTGCTCTTCTATATGAAGAGCTGCCCAGTCACTTCTGCCCCCATGCCGTAGCTTCGCAAGCTCTGTCTGCCTGCGGCCCTACAGGCACTACTTACCTGTGGTCGTGCAGACCCGCTTGCGGTCCTGCGGCCTTGCTCGCGGCTGTGCTGCCCTGCGCGCAGCTCTGTAGCTTTGTGTAGGGCCCTGTTGCTGGCGAGCCAATCTGTCGTTAAGACGACAACTGTCTGATGGCACGGCACACATGCCACAGCCACAACCACTTATTGCACCTGCTAAACCCTAAATCGCGCGGCCTACGGTCGCGCACTATCTTTTAAGGTAGAATAATCTAACTCAAATTCTAGACGTCTGCATGCTTTTGCGGCTTCAGCGAAATTAAAATATCGTTATTTCCGGACATGAGACGCGTCCGGACCAAAGTCTAAAATTTTAACTTCTCAGTCATAGGTCTGGTCTGAATAAACTTTTGGTAAACGTCAGTCTCATCAAGTCCTTTAATCCAACGAAAGAGTCGGACAACATCCGACGTTTAAAATTCGACAGCGCTTCCTTTGAATGATGGCAATAACGTAGCTGCCCTTGTAATTCATCCACTGATATCCAGTCTTTATGATCCACATTCCAAATGTCTTTAATTCGCATGACACCCCTCTTAATCCAACTTTTCTATGGTGAATCCATATAATTGAGAACATATCCTTGTGAATTCCTGATCCTACCATTATTGAAAAAGGGTTGTCGGTACACTTCTTCCCATCTATCAGAAGCTACTTTATCTGGCAGGGGAAGTTCTCTCCAGGTTTTTAACAAGGTAGGCTAAAACGGGTCTTTATTCAAATCCTTTCGAGCTGCACTATGATCTGAGATAACTCGATCTTCTACTTCATTTGATGCTTTCCTGGGAATAGTCCATGATGTATTTTCTAACCATATCATAGGATCTATATTATCAGGGGCTTCTGGAGCTAGTCGTCTAATTTGTTCCCATGCCAATTCTTTCCATGGAGTCTGAGGATTAAATAGTAATCTCTTAATCCACTGGATAGACAACGTCATTCCTTGTGTTCCCGGGTCAATAATTCCCAGCCCCCTTTTGACCTTTGGCTGTATCACTGATTGCCAGGCCATTCTAATGATGACGTTTTGATATTCATGATTTCCACGCTAAAGAAAAACTACCGCCTGTCTTTGTAGAGACTTTGTCGCTGTTTTATCCATTGGCCATATTGTTGATTTGTACCAAGAAGAAGTCAACACTACATTGTTAATGATGATTGCTCGTCCCATTACTGAGGTATGCTTATTTTTTCATAATTCTAGCTTTGTTTGTGCTGGTTGAGTAATTCATTCATTATTCGTAAGTGGCTTTCCTTCTGCAGTGAGTGATATACCCAGCACTCTAACTGGAGTGTCTAATGAGACCCATTTCACTCTAGGCTGCTCAGGAGGTCGTACTCCCTGATAGTGGATCCACCATCCTAAGGTCTTATTACCCCAGTTGACCCTCATATCAGAAAGGCGATAAAAGTTATTCATCATTCTCTGTACAACTGTCAGATTTTCATGTTATGCTTCTATCATGAGAGATAAATCATCAGCAAATAGGGAACATACTGGTATAGCTTCTTCAGGTATAGATGTGACTTGGATGCGTTTGATGTCCTTATGTTTCCTTAGATTAGCTGCTAACGCTTCCATTATAATGATAAACAGGAAAGGCGCGATCGGATCTCCTTGCCTGACTGATCTTTGTAATGAGATAGGTGGAGCGACATTACCATTGATCGTTACTCTAGTAGTGGCATTATGGTGCAGAATATCAATCAATCTCCTGAAAATATGACCAAACTCAAGCTTTTCAAGACACTTGTCCAAGAAATACAAATCCACATGATCATATGTTTTCTCAAAAAATCTATAAAAAGAATAACCGCATTATGTTTAGATTGGTGAGATAATTTAATCATTTCATTAATTAATAAGACGTTGTCCCGAATATTCCTCTCATTTATGAACCCAGTTTGAGCTGGGTGGATAATATTCATTATGACTTTATTTAATCTGTTTGCTAGGGCTTTCGCTATTAACTTATAAACGACTGTGAGTAGGGTGATCGGGCGGTAATTGCGAATATTAGATTTACTTCTTTTTTTATACAATAAAGTTAGTACTCCTTGACCAACTATTTCCCCCATTTCACCCGTTCTCCATACTGTTTGGTAGAAATCCATTAGGTCGTGAGAAAAAAAATCCCAACTAGATTTCCAGAATTCCTTTGGGAAACCATCAATACCTGGTGTTTTCTCGTCTTCCATTAACATTAAGGCTGTCCAGATTTCGTCGTTAGAAAGAGGCAATTTAAGCATCTTCTGTTGTTCCTTTGTCATATTCTTAGTTAGTGGTGATAGGAAGTCCTCAATTTCCTCATTGCGTTGATGTCTTGGAATATCTCCAGTTCCTGATTGAAATAATTAAAAAAAAAAATATCTCGCTATCTTAGTACATGCTGCCGAGGATGTAACCATCTCACCATCATTACTTTGTGGGTCAGTTAATGCTTCTATCACTGTTCTTCCAGTCCTTATTCTAGTCATTGCAAAGAAACGAGCATCCATTGATCCTTTCGTATAATGTTTTCTGAGTTTTCCTATGATCTTATTCCCTTGCCAACGGTACTCAATGTGGCTTAATAGTTCCTTTTCTAGCTTAGTGATCTCTGATGCTAGGGTTTTCATGACTTCTGCATCTTCTTACTTAGTTTCCTGATGCTGTAATTCTTGAATTTGCTGTAGGATGTATATTTCCTTAGAATGACGTTCTACTGCTAATGCTTTTGAATACTCATTAATATTTACGACTTAAAAACATTAGGCCGTTGTTGAACCATTTAACATTATCATTTATCATTTCCTTTTGTTCCTTCCAGAATTTTCAAACGTCCTTAAGATAGTTTCTAAAATTGTCAATTTTAAGATGAGAAGTGTTGAGTTTGTAGAACCCTTTCCCCTGATCCGTTTTTTCCTAAACGAGAATATAGCCACACTCATCGCATGATCAAGACCTAGAAAGGGGGAGCGAGGAAAAATTCCCGCCACCTGTAATGCTCCTTGCATCTCTTTTGATACTAATATTAGATCAATACGAGACTTAGTGTTCTGACCTGCTCTCCCTTTCCTAAAACACGAGAATGTCTTTTGTGTTGGATTAATCCTCCAATAGGAGTCAAATGACTTCATTCATTGGCATAGATTAGATATAATCAACTAATCTGACTCTATATAGTCAGGGCATGGGGAAGGGAGTCTCTATCTATCTTGATAACGGTTAGGTGCTGCGTTGAAATCCCCAGCTATAATCACTGGGATACCAACAGGTAGCTGAGGGAGGGAAGAAGTGAAGAATCTTTGACGATTGCCAACCTCATTGGGTGCATAAATACATAATATACTAACAACCTCTATTTCAAGCATCGCCAGAATGTTTACCCATCTACCTTCCACTTTATCACCTTCCCAATTTATCACCTTCACTTTGGAGTCTGGAGGGATCCATATAGCCACCCCTGCGCTCCCTGGTCTGNAAAGCTCAGGAAAGCACACAGCGTCTACGAGCTGCCGCTCTGGTCAAACTGGTCATACGTTCCTCGGCGCCCAGACAATGAGCTAAGCTTCAAATCCAGCAAGAACTTATGGTTGTTCTTGTCAAGGTTCCAATACCCAAAAGGCTTGACTGGCTGCCTCCACTGCTCCTTAGTTTTCTCACACTTGTCTTTCATCTCATATATGTGCTCACGGAATTTCTTGTCGCGCTCCTCTGGGTCCTCCATCCCTTGCCTAATTAAGGCCTCTGCGAACTCCAGGATGAAAGACATTCCGCCGTCCGTCCGCTCAAATAGCACCCCCTGTGCGATTCGGTGTTGCACGCAGCTTACAACAGGATAGACTGTGGCAAACCACAAACAAAGCAGGCTCCTTCTGGAAGCAGAGCAAACAAAACTTTTTCCTTTCTGGGGTGAGTGTGAATAGCACTCCACATCATCAGGCAGAACACCGCAGGCACTGACATACGGCGTGGCCGCGGGCTCGCAGCCCATTGTCGAGTGGAGTGACGAAACGCCGGCAGCAGAGTAGAGCCCTCGAAGTACGTAATGGCCACCTACCTATCTGTGCTAAGAATCATCATCGTCAAACCCCAACAGGCAATCTACAAACACGCCACCAACGAAACCCTGAACAATCCTCCTCCCGCCGGAGGGGCGACCCTCCCCCTTCTTGATTGAGCTTGCAGGTAACGTGGCATACGTGGCATGAAAAAAATGGAATTTTCTTTTTTTTCTTTTCTTTTTCCCCCCTTCTGCACGGGGATTGGTCCTGCCAGTTCGAGGATTGGCCCTGGGGCTCAAGGGCAACGTTTTCAAGCATAGGTTCTTGGGACTGCGGAGCGAAAAAACGAGTTAGGGAAAATTAATCACCTTCCCGGAGTTAGGGTGCCCTTGAAACTCAAGTATTTTCAACTGGTGTCGAACAAGGCCCTCTTTCCTCCTCTCATTTTTCTACCTACTTTTCTCCTCTTTTCCTCTTTTCTCCTTACTTTTCTCCTTTTTTTTCTCTTTTTTGGAGTTTGTTTCCTTTTCTTGTTCCACTCTCTGACACAAGTGCCAACAATTAGGAGTAGTGGTAGGTAGGTAGTGTGAGGTGAAATTGAGAGAAGAACATAGCTTTTTTTTTTTTTAAGTGGTTTTAAATAAAAGAAAAAAAAAGGGGTAACTTCAGTAGAGTCACAAACACGAGTTATCATTTTGCGCTACGGGGCAAGATACAGTCTGCAATTGCACTTCAGGCACACTACCTGACCAGAAAGCTGGGTTGTATACATTGCCCAAACTGCAATTCGAAACTCTATCTTGGCCCATACTGCAATTCTAACTCATTTTTGCGACTCCCGCGTAGTTCCCCCCCCCACCCCCACACCCACCCACAAGGCGGAACTTCAGTAGATGGTAGCACCAGGGTTGTCTGTGGCTCCTCGGAAGGTGCGGGTTGATGTAGGTCTAGGTCTAGATAGAGAGGTCTGGTTCGCACCGCTATAGGGCTCGACTTGCGATAAGATTAGGATATAACAGGTCACGAATGAGCGCCTGAACCAGATTGGAAACAGCTTGGAAACAGCTTGGAAACAGCTTGGAAACAGCTTGGAAACAGCTACCTCTTCACCCACTTGAGCGGGCGCCAGATCGTTGAGTACGACCACAGGCACCTCCCGAGGCCTAGCATCCACAAGCGGTTAACGGGCTCTATACATTGGTGTGGAGTTTGCTTGAAATGGCCTTATGGTTTTCTTATAAACTAAGGTGAAAAATGGGGGGTCGGTTAACCGGCTCTCCCCTGGAGGACAAAAACGACTGTCCCTGGGGTTGACGCCAACCATCTGATCTCCTCACTGGTTGAGTACGACCACAGGCACCTCCCGAGGCCTAGCATCCACCCTCTACTACAAACATGGACCTTTATATATATGTATAAATATAAATACAAATATATAAAAGGGAGAAAGTGGGAGTAGAAACTGATGGAAAGTGTGGCTTGGAGTGTGGCTCCACTGCACAGCATTCAACATGTATTTGGACCTACCTGGTAATGGACTCAGTACATTCAAAATGGCTGATCTTCTGGCATGTATGTGGTCCACATAGCAGTCCATATACCAGTCGGCTGCGGAGTAGTGGAGGGAGGTCCTTAGATGGAAGACGGCATACAGAGACACTGGTTCTCTTCAGAGATGGGTTGGCAAGGATTGCCCTTTTTTTTGTTTTTTGGTTCCTTTTATTTTGGGGAAAGGGCGATAGCCTTGAGATATCATCATAGAACTGACCAGCCCCAGGTAATTCAGGATTGTCCTGTTCTGTGCATCTCATTGCGTCAGGATTCAAACTTGGGGTCTGTATTTCAACAGTTCAGGGGTGTACCAACTGAGCTCGGCCTGTTGGTGGGAGTGCCTTTGAGCGTGTAATAGGGAGTGCCTTTGAGCGTGTAATAGGGAGTGCCTTTGTGTATTTGGCAGGGAATGCCTTTTGCATCTGGCCATTACACTGTAGGTGGATTCCGTAGGGTCATACTCAGTCTGGTAGTATGGGCCTTGCTCCAGTACACTACATTCTACAGGCATTAGGATGCTTTCTGGACCAGGTTCATTCGGACGAGTCCACCATTTTGAATGCATCGGGTCCCGAAAGCGTGCAAATGCATGTAGGACTGGCTGGGCGGGGAACAAGGGGGGTGGATCGCAAAGGTTGTGTGGAAAGGAAGGGAGACAGGGGGGGGACGAAGTAGGAGATGGGGAAACAGAGTACTGTCTATGCTTTCGAGACTGGACGAAGGTTGACCCCTCTATCCCACCTCGGCCTCTGTCTGATTTGTTGAGTTTTCCCCACCCCACCCCTGGCTTTGGTGAACATGGAATGGTATGGGGGGGGCAGTGGGTAAAATGGCAGAACATAGGAAAGGAGGTAGGGGGTTGAGCAAAGGCAGGGCTAGCTAGGGAGGGGGGAGCTCGAGGACTAAGGGGTCAGATTTCAATTGGCCATGGAGTATGTACCTGCAAGAAACTCTATTTTCTATTCTATGACGCTGGACCCGTTTTCCAGCAGGTGACGCTCCCCTCTAATAGATGGAGCCTCCCCGGCAGTACTAGAGGTCTCTGCTCCTATCAGCACCACTAGTTCTTCATCAGGTTGTTTTTCAAAAAAAAAAAAAAAAAAAAAGAAAGTGTTGGGTAGTGGAGCGAGGCCCTATGTCTGGGTAAAGCAGGTAGGAAAGTTGATGACCTGATCTGGTACAGGTTACGTGGACGTGAAGCTTTTTTTTTTTTTTTTAAACGAAACCACCCGGGTAGATGTTAAGGGTGCTGGTAAGAGCAGACACCACTAGCATTCCCAGGTGGGCTCCATCTATTGGTGGGGAGCAGCACCTGCTGGAAAACGGGTCAAGCGTCCCTTGAAAACAACTTCTGACATTCCAACATAAGTTGATGTGTGCCTGAACCAAATTGGAAACAACTACCTCTTCACCCACTTGAGCGGGGGCCAAATCTAACCATATCAAGTTAGTAACTATTCCAAGACACTGATTTAGCTATTCTTCCAAAACACCTAGACTTTGAGATCCAGCATCTTCCGGAGGTCAATCATATCTGTACCAAGAACTTCTGGGCGACAAAATTTATCCATCATTCTCTGTACAGCTGTCAGATTTTCATAGACATTGGCGGTGGAGGGAAGGGATCTGATTTCGCGAAGGGAAGGGATCTGGGAACACCTAGAAGCTGTCAGATTTTCATAGACATTGGCGGTGGAGGGAAGGGATTTGGTAATCCCCAGTTAGTAACTATTCCAAGGCACTGATTTAGCTATTCTTCCAGAACACCACTTTTTTTCTGTTGAACTTGGGACCATAGACATTGGCGGTGGAGGGAAGGGATCTGGGAAACCTGCGACAGAGCGAAGGGGGATTGAAGGGTCCACCACTATCCAATCAAGGAAAAACAATTTGTAATCTCTGCAAAATCCTTCATTTTTCGGACTCTTTCCCCCTTCCCATTTAATTTCCCCCAACTTTCTTCCCTGGTTCCCACCGAAACAACTATGACTGAAATGTTTTATATGTTTGAGAATTTCAGATTTAGAGGATAGATGTTATATTTTATTTTTTGTTCGTTCCCATTCATTGAGAAGCTCCGTTTGGATCTGCTGTTTGATTGTTTCAGTGAACTCGGGGCCATCTAATCTGCCTCCTTCCATTTCGAAGCTGCATCTCCTTAACCATATAGCCCACATGACCGCCCTCCTTCCAACAGTGAATAGATTTGTGTGAACTCTTCAAAAGGTTCAGGCACCCAAGATTCTAGTAAGATAGCTTTCCAGTCTCATGGCCAGGGGATCGAAGGGTGAAGTTCATATTCGGTCCCACCATCTCAACAGCCATATGGCTCCAGGGCATTGCATGAACATATATTCTATTGTTTCTGGAATGCCAGAGGATGAATGGGTAAAGTTGACTCCGTATTCGGTCCCACCATCTCCACAGCGAAATGGCTCCAGGGCATTGCATGAACACATATTTCATTGTTTCTGGGATCAACTTACTAGGAAAAGCAGACTTACAAAAATGACACCAGCGTGTAGCAATTCCTTTCTGTTCTAGAGAGAATCTATCTATTACCCAATCGTTAGTGGGGAGACACCTATGCTCAATTTGCCATTGAAGGGATACAAACTTTGCTGGTTTTGCTCTCATAAGTCTCAACCATTTTATCCGGTTGATTTCTTCTTTGTCGAGATTGAGACGTTTCATCCATCTCTCTGATACTTTATCTTTTAGGTCGACAGTGGGTGGGCGTAACTTGTTCCAAGCATAAAGAATCTGACGCCAAAGCATCAACTTCGCCCAACGCTGAGTAAAGGAAGGAAGACACAAGTACAACCAAATATCTTCATGATGTACTAACTTTCAGTCTGTACTGCTAAGACAAACCAAAAGGTAGAAAACGCAACAACCGATACGACTATGACCCATCCCAACAAGGAAAAGAACTGGCCTTTCTCCCATGTTCCTATCTTCTCTATCACTTGATTTCCCGGTAAGTTATCTTGTGTCTGTGCACAATTACTCATAGAGACTTGAACTCCGAGAAACCTTCCAGATGCAGTAGGCGGGAGAGTCTTCATACCCCAATCCCCTTTGAAGGTAAAGGTCTCAGACGAAGTACAATAGTCATCCAAGACAGGTCGCAGTTACTCGTTGCTTCCGTCGTGCTCTCGCAGGGGACCATGAGGTCGTCTGAGATGGCATCCCCTTTCCAATGGAAAAAATGAGTCACTCTCGACCTTTTATCTGTTCATTGTGCCTAATATTGTCCAACAAAACATCAAGTTGAAGCACAAATAGGAAAGGGGCTAGAGGGCAGCCTTGACGAAGAGGGCGGTATAAGTCAAAGGGACGGGATAAGAGGCCATCCACGTTGACTTTCGGTGAGGCCGGGGAGTACATTGCTTTGACAAATTTACAAAAGACTGGCCAAAACCCATGCACGGTAGAGTTGTGGCTACAAATGCCCAACCTAATTTATCGTAGGCCTTCTCCAAGTCCAAGAGTAGTATGGCTACTTTTTTTCTGAGCCTATCACTTCAAGAGTCTGGATTGTCGCCAATATATTTTCAAAAATTGATCTCCCCTTTACAAAAACTCCCTCTTGTGGACCCATCACGTATGGCAAGTACCGTGGCAGTTTTTTTTTTTTTTTTTTTTTTTTTTAACACGCCCCCACCAGTGTTAGTGGTGTTGATAAGAGCATACACCACTAGCACCTGGGGAGAGGCTCCATGTATTGGTGGGGAGCATCACCTGCTGGAAAACGGGTTCAGCGTCCCATATACAGTGTCTGTCTAAAATCAAAGCATATCGGAGAAAAATGCGGGATATTCCTGCCAGCATTGACTACCCCGGGATCCAGGGGATTAATTGAGTAGGATATTGGAATGGGGGGAGGGAACCTCTTCACCCTGGACCTGGCACCGGATACCTGTTGCTACACACCGATTCCTCCCTCCCCCTATCTTTTTTTAGCTACATCTTTATCGATATTGCAGTCCTTTTTACAATTGTTGTGGCCGGCAGGGGGAACATATCAGGAAATTCCCCTGGACTCTTCATCGAAATGTCGGGATTGACTTGAAGCCATTCATGGAACTCGAGATTGCAGTCCTCGGCGAATTCAATGTCTCCCTTTTTGTTCTCACTTTCCTTCGGACAGACGATGTATGCCAACCTGCCTCCCTTTTCCCCTCCCAACCAGTTTGCGCAGAAGATACTGATTTATTTTGTAATGTCTGCTTTCTGTGTCAAGTGTTTCATCTTTTCCTGTGTTTTTTTCCATCGCACTCTTATTTTAGTTTCTATAAGCTGTCTAACCATTTCTGTCACGTATCCTTTCCCCATCATGGCCCCTTCCTGATCAAACACACATCTTCAGAATCTTATCCATAACGCCCATATCACTGTCTTCCTGGCGGTGACGAACAGATTGTTGGAGAAGTTGGAAGTTGGCAGCCTTCCCTATATTCCTAGTAGGATTGTTTCCCATGTCCAAGGCCACTCCTCCTCAGTACCCAGTAATGCCACATTAGTATCGCCCCTGGGCACTGGAGGAAGATGTGTTCACATACTTTGCGACTCGGGAATCCTGCATAGCTGAGTTTACACCATGGGAGAGCCTCCCCTTTTTGTTCCAGATTGGTTCTGTCAATGATCCAATTGTTGGTGGGAAGGCATCTATAGAATATCTACCACTTCAGGGCAACAAATTTGGCCGGTCTCTCCTTTACTCCTTTAAACTACTTTATTCCTTTTATCTGATCATCGTCCAGGTTTAGGTGTCTCTTCCATCTCTCCCTTACCACTGTCTGCACATCTACCTTGGATCTAATCATTATGTAAGTATTCTTATCGTTAGCCTAGTGAGCTTGACTTTTTGCCCTGTCCGACCTCTCTCCTATTGCCATTCCAGCGGATCCATGGCTAAACTGGACAGGGGTACTTCTGGGCGATAGACCTGCTATTCTATCTTACCTCCCTTGTGTATTTGCAGCACCCGTATCCGATTGAGGTTGGCTTTCTCGTGCCACTGGACATAGTTTAGGCGGTACCTTACCAGGGTGTCATCCCTTTTCCTTTCAAATATATTCACCATAGCTCCTTCAGTTCTCACCTCTACCACACACCCTATTTGTAGGGGGAACCCCTCTGCCGCAATTGTCACCCAATCCTGTTCCTATAAGGACTGTCCTTTTTTCATGATCACCACCCAGGCTAAGGGAATGAAGAATATTAGTTGTTCCATCCTGTCTGCTAAATTGCAGGCATGTCGTAGACAGGGTATTATTTATTGGATTGTTTTCCGATCTTCAATTGCCTCATCCCATATATCCCTAACTAGAAGAATCCCGTTTCCAACTCATGCAACCCACTGAAGGTCCGAGCTACAAAAAGTCCGGCCTTGTCTATCTATGATGACTTTATTCCCAAACAGGGGCTGGTGCATAACTTCTTCCATCCATTCTGGGGGGGGGGTATCTGTGATCGGCAGCCTTCTCCAATTCTTGATGAGGTTGGCCCAGAATTGGTCCTTAGCAAGATCTTGTCTTGCTGCTCCTCGATCTCCTTCCTCTCGTGAGTGTGAATTGGCTTGTGGGATGGACCAATGCCGGTCCTCAATCCAGGTCAACGGGTCTACTCTCAGGGCGTCTCTTGGGGCCAGCCTACGGATCTGTTCCCTGACCAGATTCCACCGAGGAGGGGTTATACCCAAGATTAGTTTCTTAACCCATTGGATTGACAGTGTTGTAGCATGCAGAGAGGGATCCAACAACCCCATTCCCCCTTTCCTCTTAGGCTAAATCAATGTATCCCAAGCCACTCAGTTTATCACGTATTGCTGGTCCGAGTCCCCTCTCCAGAGGAAGGGCGCGAGTTGCTTTTTGAGGGATTTTGTACTATTCTTACCAAGTTGTCAGAGGGCCAACTTATACCAGATAGCTCCCAACGCCTCGTTATTAATAATTAGCACCCTCCCAAAAATTAAAGTGTTTCTGTTTTTCCACTTTTGCATTTTCTCTAGAGATGTTTTCGTGAGTCATTCATCATTCCCTTTTGGTAGTCCCTGCGTTGATAGTTCTACCCCCAGCACGTGAATCGGGTCCTCTAGAGGTCTCCAGTCCACTTTTGGTTGTTTCGGGGACGAACCCCGTAGTAATGGATCCACCAACCCTGCGTCTTGCCACCCCAATTGACGGTCATATCTGACACCCGAGTGAAATGCGGCATCAGGGCTTGGATTTCTGCCATATTGCTTTGGGTGGCTTCTGTTACTATTGTCAAGTCATCGACAAACATCGAGTAAATGGGTATGGCATCTTCAGGGATGCCCGTCATACGAAGTCTAGAAATTTTCTTGTTTGTTCTCAAATTGGCCCCTAAAGCTCCATTACTATGATGAAAAGGAAGGGGGCTATGAGATCTCCTTGCCGCACAGAGCGTTGCAATCTGAGTTCTTGTACAAGCAAGTCAGTCACATGTAGTCGCGTTATTGCGTTGTGGTGAAGGATTCCTTTCCAGTCCCGAAATTGATGGTTAGGGCTTTAGCAAGGATCTTATAAGCTACGTTTAATACGGAGATGAGTCGCTAGTTGCGAATTTTTGTTTTAGGTCTCTTCTTATATAACAAGGAAATAATGTCTACCGAGAGACCCATGGGGAGACTTCGTTCCAGGGACGCTACGTTATAGATCCCAGACAAGAGAGGGGCCATGACCTCCCAAGTGGCTGAATACAACTCTACTGAGAGGCCATCAATCCCTGAACACGTGCCAGTTGACATAATCCTGACAGCTTGGAGTAAATCCTCTTTGGTGAACAGTCTGTCCAGGTCTAATCTGAGTCCGGTCCCAAAAGGTAAAGGATAAAGACAGATAGAGTCAAAAGAGTCCGCAAGGCGGACTGTTGTTAAAATGTCTGAGAAGTATTCCACAACGTAGTCACACATAGAGGTACTGGTAAGTGTTGGTGGCATGTCAAAGGAGAACGAGCGATAAAGTTCTCTTAGTAGTGGTTTGGTGCCCTAAGAGAACAAAAGGTAATTTAGTCATGCGATCTTGACCTTTCAGGCCCCGCACCTTTAGCCATTCCAGCCACTGTTTCTAACGTTGCGTTTCTTGCACCTCCAGCTGGACTAGTAGAGGTCCCTGTATGGGTCCTGATCCAATTTGGATTCTGCATCTCGGATGGTTTGTTTTCTGCTTTCGCTAACCCGCCTTAGTCTGGGAGAAGACATCTAATGCCGAATGCAATATAGCAAAGCCAATATCCACCCAATCATCGTAGTTGGAGAGGCCCCTTCGCTCCCTCCCATTTCAATACCTGATCTTTATCCCAGTTGATGATGCCCACATCTTTTAAATGAGACACATTTAGTCTGAAAGTCCTTTGAAATTTCCTCACTTGGTCCCTGGACAAAACGTAGTTTGACCATAGGCAACGCTCCCAAAGGACCCCACAAACAAACAACATATCCAACCTCCGGCCAAGAGGCGGGGTATGCTCATCAGGCACTGCTCCAAACCACGAAAACCCAAAAGTATCCGGGTTGAGGACACGAAAGATGTATACTAGGAAGTGGGCAACCATTAGTTCGAGCAAAGTCGTAGTGTCTGCGCGGATCGGGTTCAGTCGGGGTGAGTCCAGACCCAGAGTTAGGGTCGTGTTCCAGTCCCCGACAACCAGTAAGTGCTCTGTGTCTGGGAGAAAGGCCGGGAGATCGGCAAAAAAATTACAGTGGACTAGGAAATTGACTGGCGCGTAGACGGACATAATACCCCAATCCTCATTTCCCACAACGATGTTTACCCATACAAAACGGCCCGAAGTGTCCACAAAGTTGTCGAAAATTTCCACGTTCAGATACTTGTGAAAAATCATCGTCATCCCCCCTTTCGAATCACCCACCGGGGCCAAAAACTGTGGGTCCGGCCACCATCTCACACAGTCTGCAGACAGAGAGTGGACACGTTAAGCTTCGTTTTTGGTAGACATATGATATTTGCAGACAGAGAGTGGACACGCGAAGAGAGTCGTAATCTTCAATCCTTGTCGTTTAAACTTCTCACATTCCAACTAACACGCCGCAGACGGTGTGGTAGGACCATTGTCCAACCTTCCCGCCCTTAGCTTGGATGTGGCGGAGAAAGATGACTGGTAACATTTTGCACTTGTCCTCATCCTCATCCCCAAAGTGCAACTGCCTCAGAGCTGCATGTTTCACCCAATCAACTATAATTTGGGTTGAAATGCCCTATGACAAATAGAGTTTGTTAATGACCTGATTGACTGGCCCGGTAAATTGCTCGATCGGGAACCAATTCAAGAAAGCAAAGTAAATGTAAGCCTTGCACGATCGTTTCTCAGATGCCCAGTCGGACGTGGAACGACTTACTTTGTGCTCAGGTGTGTGTATAAGAAACACACCTCACACACTCTCCGGAACACACCACAAAGGCGAAATGGTTGTGGCCCTATACATCTTTCTCGACTTTGGTGATATCAAGAGCCTCGACCAGAGTGGCCATTTGGTTTCCTCCCTCATCCCGATTGACGCCCGCCGCCCATGAGTTTGACCAACAAAAAGGTTGTTGGGTATATGTGAGGGCAAAGGTGGGGGATGAAAAAATTGACATTATCAGTATTTACAGCCCAAATGACCCGTTGGACAGGGTATGTTTCCTCCACCGCTTCAGCCAGGAACTGCCTGGTCCCCTGGTTGTGGCAGGTGACCTCAACATAACTCTGGACCCCTTGTTGGACAGACGATCTTCTTCCACAACACAAAATCAAGAGCGGGCCTAAGATTGTTGACCCCCAGATGTGGATATGTTGTCACAACTCATGGCTATTATGCAGTTGAAAGATGTCTATAGAACGTTGCACCCGACCAAATGAGCATACACCTGCGTCAGGCTGCGTGAGATTAAGAGGAGCGGCAGATACGTCCAATTCCCAAATAGATTTATTCTTGATCTCTGAAGAACTGGTCGGCGTCCTAACTGTGGCTGATATTATGCCTTTTAGTGCCTGCGGATCCTTTGATCATTGAGGGATAGTCATGGGTCTGTCCTTTCACTACCCAATAGAAAAAGACCCCAACGTTTACGAATTCAACCCTTCGCTGCCCAAACTTTTTACCCTCAAAACTTTGATCAAAGATTTATGGGAATATTGGGAATTGACACAACAACACATAGCCTCAACGGTGGACTGGTTCAATGATGGCATAGCACAATTGAGGGATAGAGTTAAAAAATTCTCTATCAACTACGCACGAAAGCGCAAAGCCATTTTAGAAAATGAGCTAGAGAATTGGGACATTAAACTGCAAACTGACCCCCTTCACGACATGACCTATCACAGGCTATAGGCCGCTAGGGAACATCTGCAGTCTTACTTAGACACACAGGCAGACGCGTGACGCATCCAGGGAAGAGTGTGACGATAAGATACAGAGAGCACAATGACCAAGTTTTTTTAGAAAGGTCAAGGCTAGAACAAGGCAAGCGACTATCCCCTCACTACGTCACTCTTTCGACTATTCTAGTCTGGATGCAACCAATGCATACACTATAGTAGACTGCGCTGGCCAATTATACCAAAAACTATACACCTCTGAATTTGGTTAATGGGAAGCGCAACGATTGGCCCTAACCCGACAAACAATGCTCTAACATCTTTCACCAAATATTATCATCAACACAAAAGGAACATCTGGAGGAGTCATTAACCACAAACAAATTGTTGGAGGCTCATAGAGGGATGGAGGATGAAAAGACCCAAGTTTGGATTCCTTCCCGAAGGAATTCGGGACTCAGTACTGGGACATCTTCCAAAAGAGCATACACAGATACGTGCAGGCAATATAAGCAGAGGGGTCTTTCGGGGGTCTGATGAGTCAATGGGTTACCACACCGCTTTACAAAAAATAGGATAAAGTTTACATTAGGAATTGCCGATCAATTACACTCCTCCCCTTCCCTTGCAAAATGGTTTCAAAGACTCTGACAAACCGCCTGCTCCCATGCATAAATCACCTCATCTTCCAAGACCAAACCAAATTCGTGTCACAAAGAAACATTCAAGATAACGTGCTCTTAGTGAATGGAACCATCAAATATGCTTGTCAGCATCAAAAGGAGGCTGCAGTCATGTTTATAGACTTTGAGAAGGCATATGACCACGTGGACAGGGACTTCTTGTACGTCTTCCTGAAGAAAATGAATTTCGGATTGGGCTTCAGGGCGTGGGTCACCATAATGCACATATCTATTGCCACAAACATTTTGGTCAACGGTCATTTGTCTCCCCTATTTGCGCTTCAGCGGTCGGTCTGCCAAGAAGATCTGGTGGCCCCCCTCCTCCTTGTGTTGATAATGGAGGCATTGGCCACAATGATAAAGGCCAGCCCTGCGATAGAATGCATAGATATCCCAGAACTTCCCCCCATATGGTCCCGGTGTCGGGCGGCAGCCTACCAGCCGAATGTTGGTATTTTTCAAAAATATAAAATATTTTGAGTGTGATTCTTTAACTTTTTTTATGTTTTTGGAGGAATTAATGCATAAGACGGTGGGGTTTTGGCATGATCTAGAGTTATTGACCTTCATTTTAACCAGGGAGAGCAACCCGGACATGGTCGCAAGTGGGATCGAACGCGAACGAGAAAGTCGGTGAACTTTGAGCTAAGCCACTGAAGTCTTAAAGTCGAAGAAGCAGGGAAGGAATTCATACCTTGGGTGTGGGCGGCTATGGGGGCACCGCAGATGGGCGTTGGGACCATGGTTCAACCTGGATGTGGAGCCATCAGATGCAAGAATAAGTGGACAATCGCAATGGCGGGCTTCGCACTGCACGTGGGTAAGATGTGCTAGGGAACCGACTTTGATGCAAGGGTGGATGCCCAGCCGGACATGTTTTGGGTCGCATGTCGCAGACAGTGTGGCAGATGGGGCCATTTCCCGGGTGTGGGTCGATTCGGGCGACCAACATACAACTTGATCACTGCGATATCATGCGGAAACCAGTACGATTGGTTCGATGGGATCCCCTTTCGACCAATATTGTGATTGGTGATGATCGGGGAGCGCTAGTTGGGTCAAAGTGAAGCAGTTTTGTTTTTGAAATATCCAATGGCATATGGAAGGAAGGCGGGAAAAATCCGACAGGGGCAGTTCAAGTGAGGAGCAAGGTGTCGGTAAAGATCGGCGAACGAGGAGGGGGTAGCAAGATCGTCCAAGCGAAAAGGAAAGGAGAGGGAGCAAATAGGACCGACGGGGTGGATGGACACCCGGGGGAATCAAGAAACTGGAACTCGGTTAAACAGTTGGCGAGGCGGGAGCACGTAGGCACCTTCTTGATAACTAACAAGTGCCTGGAAAGATCGAGCGAAGTCCGGTGGGGAAATTTGCCCGCACCAAGGCATGAAAATTGAGCGGGCATAGATCACTTTTCTTGATAATTGTCAAGCGCCTGGAAAGATCGAGTGAAGTCCGATGGGGAAATTTGCCCGCACCAAGGCATGGAAATTGGGCAGGTACGGATGATGGCTGAATAGTGTGAGAAAGTAAGAAAAGACTCGCTCCAAGTAGGAGAGAGAGAAGGTGCACTGCGGAAAAGACAGGATAAGAGGGAAGGAGGAAGCAATCGGCAGATTAGCTGTCAGCAGAGCCCGACAAAACGCAGGGAGGAGGTGCGCCTGATCCCGAAAGGAGCAAGAGTGACGCCCTGATTGGCCAAGGAGAAGGGGACAAAGAGCGAAAATATCAAGCCTGGTAAGTGTCTTGCTACAACGATTGGCGGAGAGAATGGGGGCGAGAGGATCAGAGGGGAAGGTTCAACGACTGAGGAGGGAAAAGGACGATGCATATAGCAAAAAACAATTCCCGCCGACTGAAGCGAAAGGAGAAAGGGAATTTTGAAGGAAAAATGGCGGGCCACTTAGATTTGGAAGAAATTTCGGGATTCTCGTGAAATCGGGAGGCAGAGAGAGATACTGGTTGAATAGGGAGGAACAAAGATCGACCTGGAAGCAAGACAGGGTGAGGAAAGAAGTATAAGAAGGGAGGTGATCGAAAGGATCGGGGGGGAGAACACTCACGCATGGATCAATGGAACACGTTCGAGCACTCGACGCACGAGGCGAAGCTCTGCATCGCGCGAAGTCGAGAGAGGCGCTCGGGAGGAGCGTTGGAGTCGGGCATACACACGCTGCGGAGTGACGCACGGAACGGCTCACGGGGAGAGCGAGTGTTGCGCGGTCCACGCGCAGTCACCTTCGCCCGATGTACTACCTGAGGAGCACGAGGTCCTGGGGGTGTTGCGACCAGTCATCCGCCCAAGTGATCAGAGGTCAAGCGAGGGACTCTCTTCAGGGAGGCGGCAAAAACCAACGGCGAGGGTGAGTCAAGGGAATCATCGATGAACGGACAGGCTGTACTTGTGCATGGAGCGACCGGGGGGAGGAAACGCTGCGGGTGGTACGAGCGGTTTAGCAAACGCACTCCACGCGAATGAGAGAGAGTGAAGGGGGAAGAGAGAGAGAGAGAGGGAGAGTGAAAATGAGAGAGAGGGAGAGGAAGTTGAAGTAAGGGGCGCGTACCGAGTTTCGCGGAAGGGCTGCAAGGCTGACTTCTTCTTCGTCGGATTGCATGGACTTCTCGGGCACCAGAGGGGGTAGCTCGGTAGGAGTCTGGGAACTAAGCTCCAAGAAGGACTCTTGACCAGTCCCTCGGCAACAGGGAGGACTCTTCCCATGGAAGCACTTTAGTCCCCCGTTCGGGAGCCTACCAGCACTTTCACATCGCCTCGGGGCACGTGCGTGCAAGAGGGGGATGGGGCGAAGAGAGGGAAGGGGGCCGGAAGCGGAAAGGCAGGACGCTGATGGAAGGACTCACACCTGGCTTCACCAAAGAGCACAGCTCCAGCGTCTTCAGCTACGTTGGCTGTGACCGCCGATTTCAGCCGGAAGCAGCTACAGTTCGTACGTCGAAGGTCTGCGCAGACGGGGTCAGGGTCCGCTCGACGGGAATGAGCCCTCAGCTCGACACTCTGCGGCTTTGTTAGGGATAAAGTTTCTCCTTTTTTTTTTCTTCTTGACAGTCGAGCTGCGAAAGAGAGAGAGAGAGAAAAAAAGAGAGGAAGAAAGAAAGGGTGTTGATCTTCCCTCGATTTTGCGCGTTGTGGGTCTACAGGCGCTCCGGTGGCTGATCGCCTGAGTGGTCTATGGTCCAAGGAACTGCTCTCAACAGGGCGGCCAGATGCCCAGCCCTGTAACCCAACCCTAGCTGTAGTGACTTTGACGGATGCATATCTGTGTGGTCGGCGGTTGGGAAGGAGCCTCTCGAAAGGAAAAAGGAGTTTGAGTTCTGTGCGGACAAGTCTGTTTTCGAGTTCCGAGTGTGAGCGGCTATCTGACGGGTGTTTTCTTTTTGAGTTATGTGCGGACGAGCCTGTTTTCGAGTTTCGGGTGTGAGCGGCTATCTGACGGGTGTTTTCTTTTTAGTTCTGTGTGGACGAGTCTGTTTTTGAGTTCCGGGTGTGAGCGGCTATCTGACAGGTTTTTTTCTTTTGAGTTTTGTGCGGACGAGTCTATTTTCGAGTTCCGGGTGTGAGCGGCTATCTGGCGGATGTTTTCTTTCGAGTTCTATGTGGTAAATGTGGGGCTTGTCTGGGGTAAAACAAACTGTGTGGCCAGTCATCCAAAAGGGCTCTTCGAGTTCTGGGCTGTTGAGTCTGCCCACGGCCGAATATTGGTGCGACCGGCAATTCGGAGGGTGTTTTTAGAGACCTGAGCAGTTGGGTCTGCCCGTGGTGAGTCCCATTATGACCTAAGGTCTGGAGGGAGTCCCTTGAGTGGAGTAAGGTATTTTGAACTATGTGCTGTCGGGCTTGACCGAAAGATTGGCTCACACCGGTCACATCTCTATTTGCAGATAACCTTACAGTCCTCATTAAAGCCTCAGCCGCATCACTCAAAGCGCTCATAGAAACCATCCTGAAATTTGTAGTGGCAGCATACATGATGGTCAATTGGGGAACCAAGAAAGAGGGGTGGTGGTTATCCCTGCAGGACTTTTATCCGCCGCAACAGCCCCCAATCAGATAGAGACCAAAAGAAGAGACCATCAGAATCCTGGGTGTCCGCCTAGCAGCCCTTGGCCCCCTAATGGACCACGGTCAGGTTCTGGTCCAAACAACGCTTCAAAAGTTGGCCAAATGAGATGGACTACACACATCGCTAGTGGGGAGAGAGCTAGCAATTAACAATGCTATACTAGTCACACAAAACAACATTTTGGGAGATTCCCAAAAATCAACTCACACACCTGCGCTTGGTGTTGTCAGCCTATTTATGCGATGGAGGAACGACCACAAACCGACCAAGTGTCTAAAGAGGGTGGCATGGAAGTATGTGGCCCAACCAAAAAAGGTGGGGGGTCTAGGCATTCTAGATCGAGGGGATGAGATCAAGGCTCTCATGTTCAAAGTTATCATCCGCCTTCTGCTAGCAAATGACATTCCGTGGCTGCCGCTGACATATATACAACTGACAAACCTGGTCCCTCCCTCCTACCCAGACGCTCTGGTCCACCCTCTGAAATGACTAACGAATGGGACTTGGACGGTACCTAGCCAACCGTGACATAGGCGGGATGGAACGGCCCGAAATAATGTTCGGTGGAATCTAAAAACGACCAATTGTGGGTGATAATGCTGCACCAATGGTGGAAGATGGAGCCAACCAAAAAGCCCCCCCCCCCTCAGATGGCAGGAAATATGGAGACAACAGATATTTGGGAAACCTGACATATGTGATGAAAATGGGATGCCATTCTCTCTCGCAACCAACTCTCAATGACTGACGTGGGTGAGAAATGATATTTACGTGGTGGGAGACCTTTGGGATAGCGAGAAGGGAGACTGAAAAACAGTTGAACAACTAAGACAATCCTGTTAGGTATTAAGAAACGCCAGGAGAAGTTGGACCGTATCCACAGGGCGACCCCACCCACGTGGGTGATCGTCTTGCAAAACGGCCCATCAATCCGCAGTCTGGACTGGGTCATATGCAGCGTCAGGAACACCATACCAATGACCATCTTTAGGGTAGGTTAATGCATATGTCAAGAGGCGCAATTGCACGCTTACGTACCAGACATGCCAGAAGCACGGTGGGCGCCGATGAAAAGGTATAGTGATCAGGACCGCACACTCCTGGTTGAAGGACTGACTAGGGTGAGGGTGGTGGGCTCATACGAAACGGCCAGCCCGGTGTCTGCACTCCCATTCGACTCGGACGAATGGGAGCGGAAAGGGAGAGATCTTACACCAATATGGCAATATTCGGTGAGACAAGGATACAGGCAGGCGCACACACTACACATCTCCACACCGTGACACCAGTGGTCCAAAACCGGTGGAAAAGTGACTCACCAGTAGACAAAACGAATCTACACCGTATCCATTGGGCCACCTATACACACATTATGTCGACATCCTACCGAGCCCTGCAATGGCAGATCACACACCGATGCCTTCCGACATCGGTCTGGCTAACCTCAAGGTCTAACCTGGAGCAAGCAGGTCTTCTGTCCCCTATTTGGTCCCACCGTGGCCCTACCGCACAATGCAGGTGCGCTGATTTGGAGCACTGTCTACTGGCATGTTCGATGGCGGTGCAGGTGTGGCAATGGTGGGATGCATTGTGGCACGACATAACTGGATCAAGCTTCCAATGGAACATAACTCTTATCCTCTTGGGAAAACCCGCGGATTATCCAACAGTGTGGTCACCTTTTCAAATAAACCTCTTGAAACACATGAGGCTTGATATCCTCATGATAATATGGAGAATGAGTTGCCCAGGCGAAAGGCAAGATGCTGCCTTTGGCTTCCACGAAGCCAAAGCCGAACTAGCAGAGGTCATTCCGGCGAACATGTTGAAAGCCAGCAAAAAACTAGCATAGACTATGGCAACGACCCTTGACCAAGCGGCCACGCAAAAAGCACTACAGATCTTTGTGGAAAACTGGATCGATCCACACCAAGAATTGGTCGGGGTGCAGGAAAACGGAAAGATATTGTGGAAACACTGGATGGCACAGAGCGACCACTGGATTCATAGACCGACAAAATGCTTCCCCATACCTCTGCCAGGTCGGACTACAGGCGCAATGGCAGAAGGGAGTCTGAGTCCCAGGCGACAGGATCAGACCCCGGACTCT
>BFEA01000030.1:3422323-3436471 GCA_003427395.1 Chara braunii
CCAACACCACTAGCACCTGTCTCTTATACACATCTAGATGTGTATAATTCACCGCCCCCTCCCCTTCCGACGGCCTCCCCACCCTACACTCAGTCCTCCCCCTTCTCCATCCCCTCCGCTTCACCCACTGACAAAACCCCCTCCCCTTACGTTGTCTCCCCCTCTCCCACTCTATCTGCCCTGCTCCCCACCTCTGCCTGCCCTCCCGATCCCAGACCCTCCACACCGGGTGGCCAACCGACTCACATCGTAAGCACATCTGCAACTTCTAGAGACAATAGACAACAATAATACAACATTTACTCAGTATCTGATCAATGATAATACAGTCGCCCTGCGCCGGACCCGAGCAGCAACGGTGGTGAGTACGGCTCTCCCCCAGTACAGGGGCTGGCAGACCTGTGCTGACCACACAACTTAGAACAACATAACCAAGGGGTGAATCACTGTAGATGGGACCAATAAAAGCAGCAGTGGGCTCAGATAGGAAGTAGGTAAGGTTACAGATTACGGGACAGGGAGGATGCAAGAAATGGCAACATAGTCAACCCAACATATCACAACGGTCTAATCTGCTTAGTAGTTGAGCATACACCCGGTCAGGCAGTTGCACGGGCATAATCTCTCCCTACAGAGTCAACTGCACTGCACCACATTGCTTTGCAATATATTCCACCCATGGTAGATCTTCTTGCTCTAAAGATTTTGAATGCCACGCAAGGGATTAATGAGGGTTTAGGGTCTAACAGGACCCTTGCTGTGTGATCCGTTCAAACACACCTGGTGGAGAACCCAAAGAAGGAGGTGGGGTGAGAGGATGGGAATGGGAAAAAGGGGAAGTGCTGGATTGGAATACTAAACCGCCAGACCAATGGATGCCCCCTAAATCGGTTGAGGCACAGATGGACTCGACCTCCAATCCTTCACATTCTCCCCCCAAGGAAAAAGATGCACTAACCCATAAAAAACAGAGTAGGTCAGATGCGGTGGGGACTGGGCCCAGGACAGAGCCCATGCCTCAGAATTTCATCACCCCGTCAGACCTGGGAGAATTATGGCAAACCCGTCCCAAAAAAAAAAAAAAACTCCAGCAAGCCTGGAATAATACAAAACCAAAACAAACAAATTGACCCCGGACAATTAGACAACAAATTTCAGGCCATAGCAAGCACAACAAAAATAGGGGACGAACAGGCAGCCAAGCAACAGCCAAGGGAAGTAGGACATATCGAGCAATCAAGGGGAGGGATGGACAAAACACAAGGGAGGCCGAAGAGGCCCGTTGGAGGCAATAGTGAATGGACGAACAAGGAGGGGGTGGGAGGAGGGGGGGGAGACGGGGAGGAACAGAGAAGGGATGTTACGGTGCAGAGGGGAGAGAAACAACAAATTTTAAGGGCTGAGCACTTCAGCACCCACCAGGAGACAGGGCAGCACACCTCGGGGGGGGTAGTAGCATCGGACCCTTCTCAAGGGATTCATGCCCTAGAAGAATCACCCCCTAACATGGATCCTTCCGGACGACCTCTGGCAATGGGAGAGCCCCTTCCCAATACGGACCCATTCGTTCAAGCTTTTGGGCCCCAACCAATGGATTGGGGACCACCGAAGGGCTCCTCAGATGAGCGAGGATGGATAGGACACCCGAAGCTTGGGGGTCACAAGGGGAAGAGGATGTTGAGACCAAGCTAAGGGGCCTGGCCGAATGGTTAATTGCCCAACTTCAGGGACTATACACACGACAAACTGAGTCATACTGGGATGAGGCTTACGTACAACCATTTTCCCTGCTGGATGAGGGGCCCTCAATGACAAGAACGCCAGACCTTTTCGAGAGCTGCACAGACAAGCCCCCTTCTCACCCCCCTGATTATACACAACTGACCACGCACACTGAACACACCAAACAGGGAGAGGATGACATCTCAGAGGCAGCAAAAGAAATGGGGCTTTCAGAGCGGTTAAAAATGTGTCACCTTATTGAGAAGGGGCTGTACCACAAAGGTCTGCCAGAAGGGGATAAAGTGTTGGTGCTCCCTATCAGGAGGAAGACATAAAATTGGGAACTAGGCCTCTCACCTGCTGAGTCAGAGGACCCATATGCCTCGACCTATGGAGGAATAACATTACGTGGGTGGCATATGTGGAGGGAAGGGGCATTACGGATCCACGAGGTTACAAATTTTATTACACGCCATTACGAACCGGGGGCAAGGGTCACAATCAGCATATCATTAGAGAACCTAAAGATGACCTACAAGGATCTCTACGTGGGATTCGAAGACAATAAGGAGGCAGGTCTACAATGACACACACATAACGCATTCTTAGATACCCAACAACTAAAAATAAAACCTAATGACATTTGGTCAACTGATGAGCTGCTCACATGTATTTGTACTATATTAAGAAAAAACATTCTCAATAAGAGGGTGGACTGGGAAACACAAGAATGGTCACCGTTACAAAATGCATAAGAAAAGGGGTCAAAGGGACTAACTAACTACGATGGACTGGGTAGAAAAGGTGTATGGTAGGAACAAAAAATGGAAACACACCATCCAACAGTCAGACCTAGATATTAAATCGATTAATGTAAATGGTTTAGTATTCCGCAACTCGGAAAAAAAGAATGCATTATGGGATTTAATGCGGGGGGGCGGGGGAAGGACATGGCTGGATGTAGTGTGCAATCAGGAAACCCACCTACTGGACACCCCAGAGCACCACAGGGCTCACGAGCAAGTTTGGTCCTTTCAAAGCTACCAGTCTTTTGCCCCCAGCCCGGGAAACGTCGGGGTGACAATATGGATCCTGCCCGAATCACGTCTACAAATACTCAGTTGGGAAAAGGATAAGGAAGACGGACGATGGGTCAAGGTGTTGGGCATGTTGGAACTAGAAGTGGTGTGCATTATATCTTTATATGCCCCTAACACAACCCGTGAGAGAAGGACTTTTTTCGAAAAAAATGAAACGGTCCCGACTCCAGATATCCCGATAATCCTAGCAGGAGATTTCAATGTTGCACCGGATAGATGGCTAGACCGATGGAAAGTCCACCCCTCTACCGCACACAATGCAGAGGAGGATGAGCGGATGCTGAAAGACTTATGCACTCCCCTCTCATTATTCGACACTTCCAGGCGAAGTTTCCCGTCTGAAAGGGCTTTCACATGTACTCAGAACAATGATCCCGACAAACTGTTTAAATCCTGGATCGATCTAATCTTGGCATCAGAAGAATTGGGAGGAGGGTTCACCGTAGCAGCAATACTGCCAACGAGCCCATACCCAGGTTTGGACCGCAAAATGTGTATGACAGTCTGGACCTTTCACAGACGGTCTGACTAGGGGGCTAGCTACTATAAACTTAATACCTCCCTACTGCAGTCGGATTCCTTCCAAAAATACCTGCAGCAGGCTTGAACTTCTGGAAAGGTTACCGCCTTCATCAAGACTCTCAGATCACATGGTGCAACAACGGACTTTTTTTATGGCAAAAAAATGCAACGATTACTCCAAATATCTAGCTTCACAGCGACACCAGAAAGAAATCACGATAATGCAAAACCTTGTGGACGCAGAGCAGAACCAAAATTCGCAAGGGCAGGAATCGTGGACCTCTGAACTACAAATTCATATTCTTGACTTGAAGTCTCAGTTCGTGAAGCATGCACAATATCGATGGCAGGGATCCCAAACAAGGGCAAGGCTATCCAGATTCTCCACAGAAGGGGCGATGGATTCTCATTTCTTTAGCTTAGCTAAAACACGTCTCAAAAGGACCATGATCGAGACACTCTACGAACCGGAAACCAGGGATTCGGTCCCAGCCGTGACCACGGCTCGTTACACTAAGATAATATACGACTTTTATAAAGACCTCTTCTCCTCGCACATGGATAAGTCGGATGCGCTATACCATGATCGTAAATTAAAAGAATTTTTGGAACCAGTTAACAAAATATTGACGTCTGAACAACGTGAATCCTTAGAAGCCCCACTCTCTAAACAAGAGATATTAACCGCTCTCCTACAAATGAAGGAGGAAAAGGTGTCTGGGATTTATGACTTCCCTAAGGAATTTGGGAAACCACGTGAGACTTTCTAAACCAAGATATCATGGATTTCTACGAAGAAGTATGACTCACAGGAGAGATGGGAGAAAAGGTGGGACAAGGGATACTGACCCTCTTATATTAAAAAAAAGGACAAAATAGATGTTAGAAATTACTGCCCTATCACCTTGCTCATAATAATATATAAAATGTTGTCAAAAGCCTTGGCTAATAGAATGATCCCAGTAATGGAAGATATCATTCATCCTTCAAAAACCAGCTTCATGGAAAATAGAAATATACAAGAGAACATTTTGTTAATCCACGAAGTACTTCAACTCACGAGACACTCCCGTCAAAACGCAGCCTTGGTGTTCATTGATTTCGAAAAGTCTACGACCATGTGGACTGGTTGTTCCTTGACAGATGTCTGGAAAAAATGAACTTTGGACCAGATTTCAGATGTTGGATACAAATTCTGCACCAAAATGCAACCACTTGCGTCCAAGTTAACGGATGTCTGGCGCCACCCTTACGCCTGGAGCGGCCGGTCCGCCAGGGGGACCCTATCGCCCCCTTCTTTTTCTTGGTCATTATGGAGACACTAGCTTTCAACCGTCGGACAAATAAGAACATCACCAGAATCCGTGTCACACACATTCCAGAGGGTGCAATACCAGTATGCTCCCTTTTTGCGGATGATCTTACAAGTCTAGCGGAGGCCACACATCGCAACATGGAAATTCAACAGATGATGGAAAAGCTTGCCGAGGTCTCCGACATGACAGTTAACTGGGGGAGCAAAACACAAGGATGGTGGATCCGCTATCAAGGGGGTCGTCCCCGAGAGTCACCGCACATCACATGGATGTCATTAGAGACCCCAGTAAGAATTCTAGGGGTAACCATGACCACAAAAGGATGCCCAACAACAAATGACGAGTGGATCAGTGCCCCGACAAAAACTAAACAACTGGAGAAATAAGCATACATCCCTTTTTGGCCGCACTCTAGTAATCAACAATGTAATTTTTGCAACATTGTGGTACAAATCGTTGCTATGGCCATTGAGCAAATCAGCCCTGAGGAGCCTAAAAAAAAAGGCAACAGTTTTCTTATGGAGAGGGGACGGCGAGCAAAGCAACGTGATAAGCCGAGTGACGTGGGATTCAAATATCCAGCCTAAGGCAAAGGGAGGCCTGAGGATAATTTACTCAACTACACGGGTGCAAGCATTACGATTAAAATGGATGAAAAAACTTATTTTCACCCCCCAGTGTTCATGGTGCGTTTTAATTGTGAAACACCAGGCATGACTGACCCCGGAAACTCCCCAAACGATCCACACACTTACATGGCTAGAGGACCGTTTTTTGACGATTCCGCGCAAACTCCCCAAAGGAAGGGAAGGGTTGGATGACGGTGGTCAGGCAATGGATAACTTTTGCCCATCTCTGCTGGACACCAGGCGTAGACCCCCACTCCCAGCTAGGACTCACCCCGACTGTTGGGAGGAAGTTTACCGTCAACCCCTTTTTGGAAATCGATGGATCAGAGAATCGAGTGGTTGTGTCATGACAAACCCATCCCTACCCTGAAAGAATTGGGTTAAACGATGTGTGCTCAGGGTTAGGGATCTTTGGGACAATGACAGGCAGGACTCGAAAACAAGAGACCCGTTGCGAGAAAACCTATGGTACTGCCATCACATAGCAGAATTTTTGGATCAGTTAATTGAAGCCATCCCACTCGCGTGGTACCAAATCCTTAGACAAGGCCCACGCTGAGAGCATGTGATTAGGTGACAAGCACTAGGGCCCCACTGAGGGTGGGCCAGGTACATATGGTCTCATCTCAAACAGTCCTGGTCGAACACTACACTATCACCAGAACAGGCACCATTCAAGGAAATGGCGACCCCTTTCAATGGAAAGAGAAAGCATTGACACAAAGGGTGAGAGTTATAGAAGCGAAGGGACAGAGGGTGGTGTTCCAGCCACTCAAACCAATCCAAGACCTGGCTCTGGATCCAACAGAATGGTCATGGAAACCCCCCAGGGGAGGGGAGGCCCCAACGCTGGTTACATCAGCCTGCACCAGCTGTCGGTCAAATCAGCCTACAAAATGCTCAGACCCAAAAGGCGGTTGAGGGACACAGTTAACGACCAATGGGCTAGGCACCTAAATGTGGACCGCTCCCTCCTCTCACCGATCCAATGGTTCAAGGAATAAAAATGTAAACCTATGAAGATCACCTCCCTGCAGTGGCAGATTGCCCACCGATGTTTGCCAACCAATGATTGGTTGACGGACCGCACTAATCTAGAACAAAGAGGCCTGCTACTTCCGTGGTGCCAGCGATGCCAGAGTCTGTTTCCTTTCCATAAGAAGGCGGAGACCATCGAACATATTTTCATGTAATGCCCGATCGCCCAATTCATTTGGCGATGGTGGGATCGCATATGGAGGAAAATGGAACCGACAATCCCCCGGCCCTGGTCCTGGCAAGCGATATTGGCTGGCCACTGGCCGCTGGCAGGAGCAGCCACGACCTTCATAGAGAATATGTACAAACTTGGAAGGAGAGTGGTGATATGGGCACTTTGGTGGCAGAGGTGCACCCTGGCCATGGAAAAGGTGAGAGTGGAAGGGCCAGAAATCACAGAACAGATCCAGCAGCAGGTGCATTTTGAACTCACACAAAGATGGTTGGACACAAAAGCACAGTTAGACCTCTTTAGACAAATCGGAGATGTTAGGAGGCAGATTGCAACATTCTGCACAGACTGGGTAGGAGGAGAGAGAGAAGGATGGATTGCAAAAGTAGAATGAAGTGGGGATAGGGGAGAGGGACAGCGGGATTTGGAAGATATAAGAGACAACTGTTTAATTTTCAAAGACTGGACAAACATAGAACCCTCTTCCCACTACGCCCTCCCTCGGGCTTTCCAGACCCGTTCCTGCCTCATGCCCTTTCCCTGACAGAGATTCTATCTTGAATGATAAAACTCCTAACCGGTCTCCCTCACACCCACATGCATCTGAATACATATACATGTATCTCGACTTATACACAATCATATGGAATTCCTCCCTGGTGCCCCCTGGGGAGGACTCCGCTAAAATACAGATCCTTTCGCATATCTATTTCTTATGAGTTTCTTTTCTTTACCTTTCTCCTGCTCAGTTAACCCCCTTTTCTTATGATTGGGGTGGTCAATGCTGGCAGCCAGATTTCTCTGAGCAATATGTACCTTTCATGTTTAATGGGACGCTGGACCCGGTTTCTAGCAGGTGCAGCTCCCCACCAATAGATGGAGCAGCTGGAGGCTACTACTAGTGGGGGATGCTCGTATCACCCTCTCTAGTAAATAGCCAAGGCTTTTTCAAAAAAAAAGAAAAAAAGAAAAAAAAAAAGAGGGTTTAGGGTCTAAAGGGCGTCAAGGTACGGACAAGCAAACAATGAAAAGGCGGGCTGCCGAACAGGGATGGGTTAATAGATAAAGGGGACTCCAAGATTGGTTGGGTGTTACTAGCAGCTCCATGGGACAATCAGAGCCCCGAGTAGTTAACAGAAATGACCGCAGCCGCAGAAACAACGGACAACAATCCTCGTGATTCATGCTATTCTAAATGGGACGCTGGACCCGGTTTCCAGCAGGTGCTGCTCCCCGCCAATAGATGGAGCAGCCCAATAGATAAGCCCTCAATCCGGACGGTTCTCGTACCACCACCGGGATGGAGGGCTTACACAGGGGCTTTAAAAAAAAAAGGAAAAAAAAGGGAGTGAAAACCCTCTGAGGACAAATCCTTGGGCTCCGAGGATTTCTCAGCCTTTCGTCCTTGGCTCCAAGGGACCTCGCGGGACCTCGCGGGACCTCGTGAGGTCCCTTGGAGCTCGAGGATCGGTGTTGCATGGACCCCGAGAGGAGAGGGCATGCAAGTACTGATTTGTTACAACCGAGAATCCGGATTGTGGCGGCACCCTATTGGCTGAAAGCCTGGAGCACAACTGCTTTTCTTTTCTCCTTTTGTTTTTGACATAGCTCTTAGGACTAGTCCTAAGGCAGACGCTCCTAGGATGCGTTAAACGAAGACGATGAAAACCCTAAAATTTTTCAAGCATTCGTCCTCGGGCACTTAGGATGCGCTTAGGAGAGTTTAAGGAGGCCCTTATTTTCCCGAAGCTAGAGACGCTAATGCGCCCAGAAGAAAAATGAACGGGCATGGGCCTCCTTTTGGCTGGTGCAGCCAGACATTTTGCTCCAGCAGCCGACCCCCGAAAGTTGCAGCCTGCATTGCAGCCGCATCGAAGAAAAATGGCGGGCAAACGTACTGATGCTTCTACCAACTTGGGAAAAAAGAAAAAAAAGAAAAAAAAAAGGAGAAGCGGCGATGCGGGAACGTTTCTTAATTGCAAGCAGTGAAAAAAAAAAAAAAAAACAGCTGAAAAAAAAAAAACAGTACTAGGGACCATTCCTTCATGCTCTGTGGGCCTCTAAATTTAACCAGGCACACGCCGGTGTGCACCTTTCTTTTTTTATTTTTATTTATTTTTTTAAGAAAATCATTTATTATAAAACCGGGAAACGGGCCCGGAGAAAAAAACAGAACATCAGGTTGGTTACTAAAAGGAGTGGCATGTCCTTCGGGAGATCCGTTGAAATTGGAACGATGCAGAGAAGATTGAGAAATGGTCCGAATTAAAAAAAGGGCCCAACAGCCAAGGCCTCAATTCAGGTGGTTCTCTTACCATTGCCGGGATAGTGGCCTTACAAAAGGGTTTTTGCAAAAAAAAAAAGAAAAAAAAAAGGGCCACGAGAATGACACGTATAAATTGAGAAATGGTCCAAAATAAAAAAAGGGGAAAAAAGGAGTAACATTAGAGGAAACTCCCTAGTCGAGGATAATTGCAGCGTTCTGACAAGGTTTCCAAGAAAAATGCCTCAGAGTTCACTGCAGTGTTTCACCATACCAAAGGTTTCTGCTGGTGCGCACCAGCGTTTCAGCGAATCAAAAAGCGCTTCAGAGGCAGCCACTCTGAGTAGGTGAATCGTTCACAACCGGAAAAGTGACCTTGTTCAAGGGACTTGGGGGAAAACATAGTTGATATGAGTGATAGGAGTGCCTTCCCCCAGTAGGCACCCGCGAGTGATGTAATCCACTCCATTTTCTGCTTGTTTGGGGAGGAGAGGAGGGGTGGGGAAGGGTTTTATACCACGCCTCTGCCATCGACTACAACCCCTCTACAATCTCTGTCATCAACCGAATCCTTAACTATCTTTATACTGATGTATGCAATAAACTCCATACTTCTTGGGGAAACTACGCCGGAGTCAGAAAAACGAGTTATAATTGCACTATGGGCCAAGATACAGTTTCGCATTGCAGTTCGGGCAATGTATACAACCCAGCTTTCTGGCCACACAGATATTTGGCACCTGGCACAAGATGAAGAGGTTCTCTCCCCTTTTTCTAAAGACCTGCTTAGTCAATCCTCTGGATTCCAGAATAATTAATGCTGGCAGGGGTTCTCCAATCTATTCTGTATATGGGACACTGGACCCGCTTTCCAGCAGATGATGCTCCCCATCAATAGACGGAGCCTCTCCCCAAGTGCTAGCGGTGCCTGCTCTTACCAACACCACTAGCACCAAAGGAGGCGTTTTGTAAAAAAAAAAGAAAAAGAGAAAAAAAGAAGAAATAACTACGGTGCAGTCCCTAGCTAAAAAAAGTAATGAAGCCTCTAAACAAATAGCAGCCCAGAGATACCGGCAAGAAATAGAAACAATGCACCAATTAGTAGAACTTGAGCAGGGTGAAGCTTCGCATGAACATAATCCCCCGGAATCACAAGAGGGGTAGAATCGTATGCAGATATTAAAAGACCAACTTCTCAAGCAATCCCGCTACCGTTGGCAAGGAGCATGGATACAGGCAAAACTGTCAAAATTCACAACAGAAGAAGCAATGGATGCCCATTTTTTTGGTATCGCACATTTCAGAGCGAAACGTTCTAGTATTGAGGCCCTATATGATCTGGAAGCAAGCGGAGAAGGCATCACCCTCAGGACAGTCAGATGCGTTAAGATAGCAATAATTTTTTATAAGGACCTATTCTCCTCACACATTCCACCACACAGAAGGGACGCGCCGTGGAATGATTGAGGAATATCTTACTCCATAAAACAAATCTCTCTCAGATAGCCAAAGGAAAAACCTTGAAGGCCCCCTGACCAAACAAGAAATTTGGACAGCCCTGATGCAAATGGAGGAAGAAAATACTCCTGGCATAGACGGGCTCCCCAAAGAATTTTTGGGAGGTAATGTTGGAGCCTCTGAGCGAAGATTTGATGGACTTCTACACGGATGTATGGCACACGGGAGGGATGGGAGAAATGGTAGGTAGGGGGGTTCTTTCGCTGCGTTACAAAAAAGGTGACAAGATGAATATCCGGAATTACAGGCTCATAACCTTACTCACGGTAATATATAAAATGTTGGCCAAGGCATTGGCCAACAAAATGATTCCGGTGATGGAAGACATCATCCACCCTTCACAAACCGGCTTCATGCAAAACAGAAACATTCAGGAAAATATACTGCTAGTCCATGAAGTCCTTCAACTAGCTAGACACTCACGAAAAAATGTGGCAATGGTGTTTATAGACTTTGAAAAGGCCTACGATCACGTAGATTGGGAATTCTTGGACAGCTGTCTGTAGAAGATGAACTTCAGGCCGGTTTTTCGGCGATGGATCTATATCCTCCATCACAATGTCACCACCTGCATACAGTTAAACGACTCCTTGGCCCCCCCAATACAGTTGGAAAGGTCGGTTCGACAAGGGGACCCCATATCGCCTTTCCTCTTCTTGATCATCATGGAGGCGCTGTCAACAAACCTCCGGGCAAACAAGGACATCACCAGGATTAAAATAACCAATATTTCGGAGGAAGCAGTCCCGATGTGCTCCTTGTTTGCGGATGACCTTACGGTCATGATGGAGGATGGAGGCTACTGCGAACAATCTAGAGGAAATCCAACGAATGATGGACAAGTTCTCCCTGGTCTCGGACATGACAATCAATTGGGGAAATAAAACACAAGGATGGTGTGTTCATTATCAAGGAGGACGCCCTCCTGAGACCCCCCGAGTTTCTTGGCTACCCCTAGAAGCTCCACTAAGAGTCATGGGGGTGTCAATAACAACGACCGACTGCCCCCGAACCAACGATGAATGGATTAGCTCCCCCCCCTGACTAAATTATCCAACTGGCGAAATAAGACCACATCTCTGTTCGGCCGGACAGTGGTGATTAACAATGTGGTCTTCGCCTCGCTTTGGTATAAGTCGCTGGTGTGGCCTCTAAGTAGGGAGGCACTGCGCACACTCAAAGCCAAAGTAGCGGCATTTTTGTGGCGAGGGGACGGAGAACTAACAAATGTGATAAGTCGGGTGCCGTGGGACTCAATCATACAGCCAAAAGTCGCAGGGGGTTTAGGGATATTCGACCCCGCCATACAAACTACAGCACTTCGACTTCAATGGATTAAGAAGTTGATCTTTGACAAGGGTAGCCCGTGGAAACCTTTGACCCTAGAACACCTAACCCACATAGCTCCTCTGGCTCCCTTGGGGGTGCACCCCCTTACCTGGTTAGAGGACCGCTACTGGGCTATTCCGCGAAGGTGGCCACGCAGACGGGGGGAGCCAAAAGAACAAATGGACGGCGTTTGATCGTCGCTTCTCCGAAGCTGGCGGAAACTCCCCCTCCCAAACAGGAAACACCCGGACCGTTGGGAGGATGTACTTCGTCAACCCCTCTTCGGAAACCGTTGGCTAACCGACAGAAACAACCAGGTAATGTGTAGTTCGGCGGCCCCATGGAAAAGCTGGGTGAAAAACGGAGTCACTCGTATAAAAGATATCTGGGACTGCAACCGGGGTAGCTGGAAAACAACTGACGAACTGCACGAGTCCTTGAGGTATTGCCACCATATTGATCACAATTTAAACATGATCATTGAGGCAGTACCACTACCCTGGTACAAAATATTGAGGAGAGGCCCATCATTACAGGAGGGGGACTGGGTGGCGATAAGAGGGACCACTGATCAGGTGGGGAAAGTTCATAAAACCCGAATACACAACGCCCTAGTGGAAAGGTACGCAATCGGCAGATCAGGAGTGTTGCAAGGGAGCCGGGCCACCTTAATCTGGCAGGATAAGGCGGATATCTTCCGAATCCGAATCCTTGGGGAAGGGGAGAAAGCCTGCGCATTTCAGCCTGACACCGAGATTCAGAACCTCCCCCTTGACCCTATAGAATGACAATGGAAACCCACAGGACGCAGAGCCAACCCTACTGCTATGATTGATCTTCAGAAGCTGACGATGAAATCTACATAAAAAATGCTCAGACCCAAATGCCATCTTAAAGATAAAATAATTGAGAGATGAAGAAAACATCTTAACGTAGACCGTTCCCTTTTGACGCTGATACCTTGGTTCCAAGCGCGAAAAGAGAAACCTGCAAAGATCACCTCTCTACAGTGGCAGATCACACACCGGTGTCTGCCAACAATGGATTGGTTGATCGACCACACAAACCTGGAACAGAAAGGCCAAACTCTCCCTTGGTGTACACGGTGCCTACGAGCCTTTCCTTCACGAAGAAGTGGAGAAACCATTGAACACGTCTTTATGCAATGCTGGACTGCACAACTCACATGGCGATGGTGAGACAAAATCTGGAGAAAGATGGTCCCTGACACTCCATGGCCCTGGACCTGGAGGGCGATACTGTTAGGATATTGGCCCCAGGCCGAAGAGGCATCCACGTACACAGAGAATATGTTCAATCTGGGCCGTAGAGCGATGCTTTGGGGGCTTTGGTGGCAACGTTGCCTCCTGGGCAGAGAAAGTGTACAGGTAGAGGTCCCTGAGGTCACAAAGCAGATCCAACAACAATTCCAGCTGGAACTAATGAGAAGGTGGCAAATCTTAAAGCGCCAGCTGGACTGCTTTCAGACTAATAAAGATATAAGGAAGGCAATCTCTTCCTTCCGGGGGGACTGGCTAGGGGGGGAAGGAGGCGGATGGGTGGCGAAGATTGAGAGTGGGGCGGTAATAGGGAAGATCAACAACACCTGGAGTTGGTTGAATGCAGAGACTACCGTCTGAGCTTCAACGAATGGACGACCATTAAACCTTCCTTCCCCCTCCGCCCCCCATCAGAATTCCCAGATCCTTTCCCTCCACACCCGTTCTCTCTGATTGAAGCAATTGACTGAAGAGTGGATAGACATGCTGCATGGATGGGCAGCAGACACCCAGACACTGGGTGTGACGGGGTTGATGGTCAAAGGAAAAGGGAGACGAAAGGAGGCTCCACTGGTGCCCCCAGTGGCTCCTTCCGGATCTTTTAGGCAGGTAATAGGACGCCGGACCCGATCTCTGGCTAGCAAGGACTCAACATAATGTAAGGGGAGAAACTAGTGTGTAGCTGTATATTTGGCGCCGGATCCAGGGTGAAGAGGTCCCCCCCCCTTTTTTTCTCTTCTCTCTTTTCTCTCCTTCCAATACCCTGCTCAGTCAATCCCCTGGATCCCAGGGCAACCAATGCTGGCAGGAATAACCCCACAATTGAGTGACAGATGTATCTCAGATGTAACCTCATTTTCAGTCTGTATAAGGGACGCTGACCCGTTTTCCAGCAGGTGATGCTCCCCACCAATAGATGGAGCCTTTCCCCAGGTGCTAGTGGTGTCTGCTCTTATCAGCACCACTAACACCGATGGGGTTGTGTTTTCAAAAAAAAAAAAAAAAAAAAAAAAAAACTACGGTGCAGTCAGGGTTACAGTTTGTAATTGCATCGAAACACTGATTTCGCACTTTAGTCAGGGGCCGAGTTTCAATTGCAGTTGAAACTCGGGCTGGCCTTTTCTATCCGTTCAGTCAGGCACATGACCGTTTTTAGTTTGTTTGTTTGTTTGTTTGTTTGTTTGTTTGTTTTTCCGGTCGCGCCCCGCACTGCGCCGCGCCGCTGCTGGGAAAAAAAAAAAAAAAAAAAAAAAAAAAAA
>BFEA01000030.1:3436752-3447756 GCA_003427395.1 Chara braunii
CTGTATTTTAACAGTGGAGGGATGGAGGCCAAAGAAGAAAAAGGAAAGAAAAAAAGAAAAAAGAAAAAAAAAAAACACCCACGAGGGGAAGACCCCAACCTGGGTGGAAGTTACACCAGTGCTTGGAGGAATGTATCTGGCCAGGATGTGAGGACTGTGAGACATGTTATTTTCTTTGTTTTCTTTTTGTTGTGAGGTCCTTGTAGCGCTGGCAGGGTGGATTCCACGCATCAACTGGGTGTAGCTCAGTTGGTAAGGCGTTCAAGCGGCACTCAGGAGGTCGTGGGTTCAACTCCCATTGCCCCCACGATAGTGCCTATGGCATGCTTAGCGTCTTACCTTCGAGATGGTCAGTTGGTAAGCAAGTACGTGGTAGCTCAGTGGCAGAGCTCCGGTGTTGCAACGGGGAAGTTGTGGGTTGGACTTTGTCGGCCTACAACTTCCCCTGAGCACAATTGGTTGGTGTAGGTTGCACCCCACGTACTTGTCCCGAGCCTGGCATAGCGCCCTTACAGAGTAAAGGGTTGGTTGGGTGCATGGTGATACCGTGGCAGTCCTATGGTGGGGAGGGTTGCCTTGTAGGAAAACCAATGTCGAATCCAGAGGTGTGTCCTACTCTCAATGTCTGTGGACCCATTTCGGGGTGGTGGGTCATCAGAGGTAGGTTGGGGGTAGTTGTTAGACGACGGTCGAGGTCTCCACCATTACCACTGGTTGATTCTCCCTAGCGAAAAGACATAAGCAAGGCTCATTAGTAGCAGAAAGCAACCACACATATCCATAATGTCATAGACTATGATATCACATTAGCTCACATAACAACCAGCATACTCAACAACTAACAGTAGACATACATGATCCGAGTTGTGCTAGGTTAGTAGTTAAGAGGGGCTCATAGGTTAAGACCTTGGTTAGTTGACCATTAGACACTGCCTATGAGTGCCCTCACTACTCACTGGACTAGCTGAGAACTATGTGCCTAGCTCCCGAGGTTCCCGTATAACGAGGCTTGTACGCTAGTGCCTCAACTGGGGCTGAATGGGGGAGTTCATTCAGCGTCAGTGCCCGCGTCCGCTCTGGTCAGGTTGCTCCAGTAGTGAGTGATGTTCCTCGGATGAGGTAAGATAGAAATGGAGTGGGGGTGCGCCAGGAGATATATCGATAGGAGTGGTGGGATGGGAGTCTTGTGAGTAAAAAAAAAAAAAAAAAAAAAAAAAAAAAAAGGGCGGATTCCACTCAAGGCAGCTAACTGCCTCGCTTCGTTCAGTTCCAGACAAGTACTAAAGCATCCTGTATTGGATCGCAATCTGAGCATAAGGGATGCTATTTTTTTTTATCTGCTGTTCGTGGGTAGACGAGGGCCCTGACTGAACTGCTACCTAAAGGCAGGTCGAGTTTAAACTGCAATTAAAACTCAGCCCCTGACTGAAGTGCGAAATCAGTGTTTCGAATGCAATTACAAACTATTTTCGTGACTGCACCGTAGTTACCCAAAAAAAGAAAGGGTGCCCGAAGTGCCATTGCAAACTGTATCTTTATTCTTATTATTATTTTTTGAAAAGTCCTTGTGGTGAGAGAACCGCTAGAATTGAGGGTTTAGCTGTCAAGCTGCTCCATCTATTGGTGGGGAGCGACACCTGCTGGAAACCGGGCCCAGCCTCCCATTGATACATCCTTGAACCCAATGTTATTTGTTTTTTTTTCCTGGGGCCATAGCCTTCGCAGTCTTCATACCCTCTAATATCACCCACCCTTTCTTGGAGCACCCTCTATCTAGTGGCTCTACCCCTCCCCGAAAATTGGACGATGCGAGATGGTTGAGTGGGTTAGTGCAACTCCAGGGGTACAGTCATATGACCTCCGCTCTTGGGCAGCCTCTCAAAAATTGGAGGACTTCTTGAAAATGGTGGAAGACAGGTGGCATGATCCGCAGGAGGCTCAAAAGGCCACTGATGCGATCCTGACACTGCACACGCAACAGTTTAAGTCAGTAAGGGATGCCACCGACGCTGTAGAGCGTTTGATTTGTGTTCCAGGGGTACCTTATGACCCCCAGGTCCTGCTAACTTCGTACCTGAGGACCTTATCTCTGCCGCTCAGGAACCAATTGGCAAAAGAGGCCAACATTAATATGCACAACTTTCCTTCGTTCAGCAAGGTGGCCCTAGACCTAGAAGCAAAGATAGGGTATGGATAAGCACCCACTACGGAAGGGAGAAAGAAGACACTGCCTCCCAACTGGAAGGCGAAAAGTCAAATCATGTTTGTCGACAACGATGGATCAACCATCGAGTTGGACGGCAACTTCCAGGAGGGAGTAGGTGCAGAGGCGGATGGCGAAACTTCAGAGGGTGGAGTAGTCGCCGTCGTACAGCAAAAAGGTAAAGGGACCGGTAGACGCCCTAGGGGATCCCGGTCGAAGAGTCAAACAGACCCCAATGCTCCTCCATGGGAGAAAGCGGGTCTAGCTGAGGACGTGTGGAGAGATCAGTGGGCACGACAAGCTTGTATCAAGTGTGGCCAATATGATCATAGCATGTACAAGTGCCTCAATAGGAAGGTCACCGAGAAGATCCCGCCCACTATGGGGTCGGCAGTAGGATCCTCTCAAACCGTTGGTAGCAACGTTGCTAGTTCTTCAGGTAGTGCTCCGGGAAACACATCCGGCCAGTAGCGATAGTAGCTGTTCTGACTAGGGTCGCGATGGTGGATTCACCCTCACCTTCGCGAGAGATGGCCCAAGCTACAGACTCTTCAGTCGTCCCGCAAACACATTCAGACCCATCGACCCTCTGTTTGATGAATGTGTTTGAATCCTTAGAGGAGCTAGAGCATGAGTGGTCCAGATCAGATCCACTAGCTTCTTGGACGACGTTAGTTAAAACTCCTAAGAGTGAAATGTTTGTCAGCGAGGTAGTCATAGGAGGCCGCAAGGCCGGGGCCTATTACGACACTTGCTCGACTAGAAACTTTATGAGTCGCGTGTGCGTTGAGAGGCTGAGCTTACAAGGGCAAGTGCAGCGCCTGAGTCGACYTGTGGAGTCGACCTGTGCCAACAAACAGCGTATGGTAGTTAATGACTACCTCCCTGATGTAGAGTGTGTTTTCCCGTACGCGGGAGGGGACTTGAGACATCGTGTCTCGTTCCTGGTCAGTGACGAGCTCCCAATGGACATGTTACTAGGTATGTACTACCTCTCTGTAGCACAGCCCCAGTTTGACTGGGACAAAAAAGTGGTCAAACACACGTTGCAAGGTGGAGGGACCGCCAGATTACAAAAGTTCAAAGCTAGTAGTCTGATTGAGTCCTATGGGTGCAYGTGTGCGGCCGCATTCTATAATTATTATAAGCAAAATCAGGAGGAGGGTACGTACTTAGTCTATGTCTCTGCTGCAGGCGAGCCGGGGAAAATGCCGCTAGAGATAGAGGGAGTAGTTGCTAAGTACCCTGATCTATTTGAAGAGCCGACAGGGGTTGTTGAGAGGGAAGTCGTCCACGGGATAGAGATTATCCCAGGGTCTAGTATTCTAAGAGGTAGGATCTATCGGATGTCTCCAGGCGAGCTTGATGAGCTTCGCCGCCAACTCAACGTAGAGAAGGGTTGGATCCGACCGAGTGTCTCTCCTTATGGGTCTCCAGTTTTATTCGTACCTAAGAAGAAGGAGGGAACTCTAAGGATGTGCATTGACTATAGGGGCCCCAATGCCATCACGGTGAAGAACAGAGAGCCCCTACCGCGCATCGATGATCTGTTAGATAGAGTGCAAGGGTGTCGGTACTTCGGTAAAATACATCTGAAGTCCGGGTACCATCAGATTGCAATCCGGCCCGAGGACCAACACAAAACCGCATTTCAGACCACGTACGGTCTATACGAGTTTGTGGTGATGCCTTTTGGTCTTTGCAATGCTCCTGGCACCTTTCAGCACGCGATGAATCGGATATTCCATGACTACTTGTATAAGTTTGTCGTCGTGTACGTCGATGACATACTTATTTTTAGTAAGACTGTCGAGGAACACGTAGCACACTTAGACAAAGTTTTGAGTCTCCTGCGACAACACAAGTTCAAGAGCAACGGTGAAAAGTGCGAGTTTGGCCGCACCCGTATCTTGTACTTAGGTCATGAGATCTTCGCGGAAGGGTTGAAGCCCGATGACGCGAAGGTGGTCAACATTCGTGATTGGCCACGTCCTCAGTCTGTGACTGAGATGAGATCTTTCTTAGGAATGACAGGTTACTATAGGACTTTCGTTAAGAACTATAGCATTGTGGCCGCTCCTTTGACTGATCTGACCCGCCTTGACACCCCTTGGGAGTGGACAGATGAGTGCGAGGCTGCTTTCAGACATCTGAAGCATGCATTGACGCACTATGAAGTCTTGAAGCTACCCGATCCTGATAAGCCATTTATAGTAACCACGGATGCTAGCCAATATGGCATTGGCGCCGTGCTTGCACAGCAGGAGGGGCCAAAGTTGAGGCCAGTAGAGTACATGTCCAAGAAAATGCCGTCTCAGAAGTTGGCTAAGTCCACTTATGAGAAGCAACTCTATGCGGTATACAAGGCTCTCACCCATTGGAGACACTACCTCCTTGGGCGGTTCTTCATCCTCCGGTTGATCATCAGACCCTGAGATGGATGAGAACACAGTCGGTACTCTCTGACACTCTCAAGCGTTGGATCGAAGTCATTGAGCAATATGACTTTGACCCTCAGTATCTCAAAGGGGAGTACAACAAGGTTGCTGATGCCTTGTCGCGCAGACCGGACTTCTCCGGTGCGCTGATTACTGAGTTCGATCTGACGGACGATGTTACTCACTCTTTGGCGGAAGCCTATCGTCAGGACCAGTTTATGTCTGAGATCATATGCAGACTTGAGGCGAAGGATAAAAAGACCTCCGCCGAGTTTGAGTTGGTCAATNAAGTCTTGAAGCTACCCGATCCTGATAAACCATTTATAGTAACCACGGATGCTAGCCAATATGGCATTGGCGCCGTGCTTGCGCAGCAGGAGGGGCCAAAGTTGAGGTCAGTAGAGTACATGTCCAAGAAAATGTCGTCTCAGAAGTTGGCTAAGTCCACTTATGAGAAGGAACTCTATGCGGTATACAAGGCTCTCACCCATTGGAGACACTACCTCCTTGGGCGGTTCTTCATCCTCCGGACTGATCATCAGACCCTGAGATGGATGAGAACACAGCCGGTACTCTCTGACGCTCTAGAGCGTTGGATCGAAGTCATTGAGCAATATGACTTTGACCCTCTGTATCTTAAAGGGGAGTACAACAAGGTTGTTGATGCCTTATCGCGCAGACCGGACTTCTCCGGTGCGCTGATTACTGAGTTCGATCTGATGGACGATGTTACTCACTCTTTGGCGGAAGCCTATCGTCAGGACCAGTTTATGTCTGAGATCATACGCAGACTTGAGGCGAAGGATAAAAAGACCTCCGCCGAGTTTGAGTTGGTCAATGGATTGCTGTTCCTAGAGAAGGCAGGGAATAAATGTTTGTGCGTTCCAAATAGCGAGTCTTTGCGTAGTTTGTTTTTAGGCGAGTGTCATGATGCCACCGGCCATTTTGGGTACAAGAAGACCGCAGCCAACTTGCTGCAGCGGTTCTGGTGGCCAACAATGATGAAAGATGCACAGCTGTACGTGGAAAATTGTCAAGTATGCCAGAGAGACAAGCCCCGTACTCAGGCTCCTCTTGGGCTGATCAAGCCCCTTCCGATTCCGGAAAGGCCGGGTGAAAGTTTATCCATGGACTTCATGGATACGCTGGTCACCAGCAAGAGTGGGATGAGACAAATCTTTGTCATCGTGGATAGGTTTAGTAAGTTTGCTAGATTAATAGTTATGCCAGAAACTGCAAAGACCGAATACGTGATCAGGCTATTTAAAGAAAACTGGGTTAGAGACTTTGGACTGCCGAAGTCTATAGTCAGTGACAGGGACGTCAGGTTCACGAGCGAATTATGGAAGGCTGCTGCAGCTAAACAAGGAACTCAACTGCAGATGACTTATGGAAATCATCCAGAAGCTAATGGCCAGGCTGAACAAATGAACCGCGCTGTGCAACACCTGTTGAGGCACTACATCAAGCCCAATCAGGTAGACTGGGATGAAAAGTTTGCTCTAGTCGCTTGTCTATATAACAAAGCTGTGCACAGTGCTACCGGAACGAGTCCTAACAGTCTATAACTGACATTCAAGCCTAGACTGCCCTTAGATTTCCTACTTCCAGACAACCAGCCAACTGCTACACCGGGCACTCTGGAGTTCGCCTATAGATATGAACARAAGATGCAGGAGGCTGTAGAACACATGCAGAAGGCACAGGCAGCAATGATAGAGTCTTAGAATAGACACCGCCGCCCTTCTACATTTCAGGTAGGGGACAGAGTCTGGGTCAAATCTTCAGAACTGGGACAGGAGTTCGGGATATCCCGCAAACTCATGCCTCAGTACTTTGGACCTTAGGAAGTTTTAGACATAGTAGGGATAGATCCTGATGGTCCATCATATGTCATCCGTATCCCTGGTCATCTCAGAACTTACCCAGTCTTTCACGCCTCTAACCTCGCTGCATTCGAGGAAACTGATCAGTTTCCCTCTCGTCGATCCATGCTGCCCCCAACCATGGACGGAGAAGTCGACATCGATGATATCGTTGACCACAAGGAGATGCGTGTTCAAAAGCCTCCAGGAAGGGGACGTCCTTCAAAGCCAAAGCTGCAGTTCCGAGTCCACTTCAGACATCATACAGATCCGAAGGAGGACCGTGGTTTACTCGGGAGGAACTGATGCAGACCGCTCCTCAAATCGTTGTCCGCTATGAGAAGGATGTATTGAAAGGAAAGCGCCAGATGGCTACAGATTGATCTTCGAAGAGGACTAACGAAGATATGGAGGAGGGAATGCGAGGCTACGCCCGCTTAGCCCCTACGGGGCCCTATTTGCAACAAGGTAGGCCGCCCTAAGTGAAGGCAGGCACGACAGGCCCTTCGGGCCTCATTCTTCAGGGTACCCCGCAACGGGGAAATTCAGACAGTTGCGCTGCGCCAGTTGGTTGAATGAATCCAGGCCCTGGGCCGCCTGTGTAAATAAATGTGAAGTAGGCCCTGGGCTGGATACGGGTACCGGGCCAAACACAGGTCGAAAGAAGTTGGGCGCATGCAACCACTTTAGGCCGAAGGCGTGCTCTCTTCGTCACTGGGCCTGTGCCTACCGGGGCCTATCGGAAGCTTCCTGGATTGGACGCAGGCAGGCCACTTGGATATAGGGAAGGGCCTGCCTCCTCATTCGGCATTCGGGGGCTGGCTGCATGCTGCGTGAGCGCTGCTGCGCAATCCGCTGGCTGGCTGGCACTCACGCTCTCACGGGCGAGTAGGAGGGAGCACGCAGCCATAGCCAAGTTGCGCTGCTGTATGCTAGGTGAAGCGCAGGGTGGTCCTTGGGCTGCTAGTGGCATCTGTGCAGTGTGGATCGGGGTTGTGAGTGTTACGAGAGACATACCTGGTGCTGAAGCGTGCGACATTGGTCGCCATATGCTCGTACTTCGGGAACGCTGTTGATGTCATCATTCTGCTTCGTAGTATAGGTTAGATAGGATATGCCACCTGTAGTCTGGGCGCCGAGCGCCAATAGGATATCAACTCTGGTTCGTAGTTGATGATGATGGGACTACTTCAATATTTTCAATTTTGAACTCTTGGTGTGTTCTTATTTGGTGTATCTCGTGATGCTTGTCTGCTGTGGTTCGAGGTCAAGACTATCTGGGCTCATATGTATGATGCTGTTTGATTGTTGAAGTTCGCTAATGCTCATCTTCCTTGCAATTTGGTATCGGAGCNGGACGGAGAAGTCGACATCGATGATATCGTTGACCACAGGGAGATGCCTGTTCAAAAGCCTCCAGGAAGGGGACGTCCTCCAAAGCCAAAGCTGCAGTTCCGAGTCCACTTCAGACATCATACAGATCCGAAGGAGGACCGCTGGTTTACTCGGGAGGAATTGATGCAGACCGCTCCTCAAATCGTTGTCCGCTATGAGAAGGATGTACTGAAAGGAAAGCGCCAGATGGCTACAGATTGATCTTCGAAGAGGACTAACGAAGATATGGAGGAGGGAATGCGAGACTACGCCCGCTTAGCCCCTACGGGGCCCTATCTGCAACAAGGTAGGCCGCCCTAAGTGAAGGCAGGCACGACAGGCCCTTCGGGCCTCATTCTTCAGGGTACCCCGCAACGGGGAAATTCAGACAGTTGCGCTGCGCCAGTTGGTTGAATGAATCCAGGCCCTGGGCCGCCTGTGTAAATGAATGTGAAGCAGGCCCTGGGCTGGATACGGGTACCGKKCCAAACACAGGCCGAAAGCAGTTGGGCGCATGCAACCACTTCAGGCCCAAGGCCTGCTCTCTTCGTGACTGGGCCTGTGCCTACCGGGGCCTACCGGAAGCTTCCTGGACTGGACGCAGGCAGGCCACTTCGATATAGGGAAGGGCCTGCCTYCTCATTCGRBATTYGGGTGCTGGCTGCATGCTGCGTGAGCGCTGCTGCGCAATCCGCTGGCTGGCTGCATGCTGCGTGAGCGCTGCTGCGCAATCCGCTGGCTGGCTGGCACTCACGCTCTCACGGGCGAGTAGGAGGGAGCACGCAGCCATAGCCAAGTTGCGCTGCTGTATGCTAGGTGAAGCGCAGGGTGGTCCTTGGGCTGCTAGTGGCATCTGTGCAGTGTGGATCGGGGTTGTGAGTGTTACGAGAGACATACCTGGTGCTGAAGCGTGCGACATTGGTCGCCATATGCTCGTACTTCGGGAACGCTGTTGATGTCATCATTCTGCTTCGTAGTATAGGTTAGATAGGATATGCCACCTGTAGTCTGGGCGCCGAGCGCCAATAGGATATCAACTCTGGTTCGTAGTTGATGATGATGGGACTACTTCAATATTTTCAATTTTGAACTCTTGGTGTGTTCTTATTTGGTGTATCTCGTGATGCTTGTCTGCTGTGGTTCGAGGTCAAGACTATCTGGGCTCATATGTATGATGCTGTTTGATTGTTGAAGTTCGCTAATGCTCATCTTCCTTGCAATTTGGTATCRGAGCTGTGGTACGATTGCGCTCATCTGGCGCTTGTCTTCTGCCTTATACGGTACATACATGCGGTCTGCTGGGAGAGTTTGGCCGTAAGTGGTGTGTAGTGAGGAGGGTGGAGACGAGTGTGAAGGCGACCCAGGTGGTGAGGGGCATCGCCTGGAAGGCTAAGGTGTGAATAATGGGTATTCGCAGTGTGATGAGAACTATCTGTTTGGTGATTGAGGCTGAGGTGGAACGGCAAAATGCTGGTTGTGCCGATGCTGTGACTGGTCATCGCAATCATCTTCAGGTCATCTGGTGAGATTATCTCTGTGGTTGGGGGCAGCATGAGCAAGGTACGTTGCTCTTAACCTTATCTACCCTCTTCATCACTTCTTACCGTGAGGTTGTGAGTTCTGTCTTGAGAGTCCTCTCATCGTGAGGTGTCGTGTGCGCTCAACCTTGAGAGTCGTGATTGTTCACGTGGAGCATCTGGGAGAAGACAGGCTCTCATCGTGAGGTGTCGTGTGCGCTCAACCTTGAGAGTCGTGATTGTTCACGTGGAGCCTCTGGGGGAAGACGGGCGGAGCTTCTTGAAGGGCCCTGGACGAAGCACCGGGTCATGGTCACCATGCCAACCCACTGGGTGTAGTACACGCATGCTTTGCTGCAAGTTGTTGGTTCTGCTGCTTGCGCATGATAGGGGTTAACTCGAGTGTGGCAGCCTCTACAGACGCTTACCAGACCGTCTATAAACATTTTTGGCTGGGGACTCGGCTCTGATTTGGCTGTGATCGTCGTCCTGCTGCAACTTAAAATAATTCCTGATGTCACTTGGGGGCGGACGTTAAATTGCCTCTTGATCAGCCAGATCATCCGAGTGGAAGGCTCGAAGGCGTACGAAGGTAAATAAGAGTGTTGTGGCTGCCTTGCTCGACGATAACCCGGGGCACAGGGGTGGGACCGGATTGCACATCTTTGAGACACGCTTGGTTTCTGATCCAAAGAAACGTGACACCGTGACATTGGGAAGAACAAAGGGAGGGGTAAATTTCAGATGATGAGTTCGGGTTTAAATTCCAAACTGTGAACAGACCCGGTCAGTCAACATTATTTTTATTATTGATTAGTTAGATGGACAACCATGTGACATCTGACAGACAACATTAGTTTAAAATATTATTTATTCCTGATGTTTTCTCTGTTTGGGAACTAATCTTGCTAAAAATAGTATTGACAATAGGAACCTCACTTACCTGTTGACCCCAAATGAGATCTGTTCTGAAAGCCACCACTAATTAGTTAGTCTGTGTACTAAGCTGCGGTAGGCATCTAGAATGATCTAGTGTGGACAGTRCACAGTGCTGTAGCCTATGAGCGACGTGGWGGACACCGGAGAGGACGAYCGCAGGACCTTACGATCGGCTAGAGGACCGGTATCCCATGTGTCTTTAGGACYRGAGGGTGATAGGGAACTGTTCCGCCGACAAAGGGAAAGGAGAGCTAGAGCAGCCGAGGCCAGSAGGGCATTTGCTAGCGAGGCCAGTGGTATAGCAGCCATGGCTRCMACRACCATGAGCACGTCTGCGCARCAGACTTCCYAAGCCGGAAGTTCAGGTACCGCCGGGTCCACGGTCGTGCAAACCGTGAGTSAGTCCACTGGCTTAAYGGCAAGCCAGCCCGCGRTGTTGTCCCCAGAGGATGTCGCCATCMAGCAGGCAGCCCTGCAAGAGGCACAGCTACAGCAGGCATTAGGAAAGATAAAAAGGGAGAAAGAGATGATGATTAGAAGAAGAGCCAGGATGCAACAGAGGGGCAGACATAGAGGAGTTAGAGACGATGGACCTGACGCATATGGATGAGGATGTGAAGGTAGTTAGGAGGGCCCTGCTAGGCGTAATTGAGATGCAGGAGCATCAA
>BFEA01000030.1:3489144-3499905 GCA_003427395.1 Chara braunii
CAGAATCAGGGGTACCCTGAGTTCTCATAATTCCTGCAGCCCGGTCATCCCAAAGCACTGTCAAAACGCAGACTTAACCCTGAGCCTAAACCCCTAAACTGCCGTTTTCAGGCGGCGCACTACTTGTGGCCGCCTGACACCGGTGAGTTGCTGTCCCCCTGCCCCTGCTAGGGAAACACCTCCATCTGGACCCGGCGCACCTGGTTCGCCTGTTCCCCTCCCCTCTCTGTTGGGATGCCACATCCATCAGCACCCCCTTCTGACATTGGTCCTTCTGCTATTGTTCAGTCGACTGTTTGTCTCCAGCTTGGCCGGATGGTAAGGACAATCCGGGTCTGATGGGAGGTGGTCGTACGCCAGACATTTAAAACATCAGGGTCTGGTTTGATGCGCAATATTACATCATCAATAATAGCAAACACATGCTCTTTAGGCAAATCTATAACTATCGTCAGGTAATCGTCCTTTGGGCCACATATGGGAGGAGGGGGTCAATAAAATCAACTACATCATATTTGTGGGCGAGTTCTTGCATGAAGGCCCCTTGGATTTCGATGGGCACGTAGCGGAAATCCACCCAGTAATACTCAAATGTTAGTTGATCTTATTTTCCTCTAGCTTTTGCTGCTTAGGAGGAGATCAGGGAAAGATCCGCATCTTCGAGCGGCCACACGGAATACTGCGCTATGCACCCATAATTCACTTATCTGAGTCAAACATACAGATCACTGTGAACACTATTTACGAGCTTGGTTAGATCAGGAAGAAATCTCGCGCGCCCTCATCCGATCCCTTCAAGGTAACAAGGCTCTTTCTCATCCATCCAACCTTATCATTGGTCGATTTACAAGCCGCATCATCATAAAAAAGCAGATACTGGCATGAATTGTGTATATTACGTCTTGTTCCTTAATAATGTTCTCTGGCAGGGTTTTGACCCTATGTTTCTTCCCCCCTGGCTGATAACCTATCTTCGGAGGTCGCTGTGAATTTTTGAGAGGAAGAACGCAAACGTTGTCGTGAGGTTATCGAGGGGGATTTCCAGGTCCTTATCCCCTTCCTTGTCTCACTTAACCGACAGGGTTTGACCTTTGTACATTCACCTGAGCTTTCCAGCTCAGGAGGAGGAAGCAGAAGTGGAGGTCGAGGGGGCTTAGCCTGCTATCGTCCCTTTAGCTGCCTCCTCCTTCTGTAGGTCCACTATCTCCTTTAGCAGTTTCCCGGAGGAAGGGGGGAAGGGTGGTCGGGCGAATCGGTCTCCTTGGAGAGCTCTGGTGAGGGTGATTAAGAGTTCGAGTGCCCACCCCCTGCCATAGGCTTCATGGTAGCAGGTTCCCCCTGCATTCTTTCCTTCCCCCATTGGGGTCGTCGACGACTTGAATGATGGCCCATAGCCCCGCAGTGCAAGATGGGTGACGATTGCCCTTTTCCCTTCCAGCTCCTCACTTCGTTCGTCAAGCTGACCATCGTCACCAGAGAAGAGGGAAACCACCTTAATATGAGTGAGTCGCTGTTAACCCGTACACTAGTGTGCCTGATTAATATTGGCTGCTTCCCTACTCTCTCCTTACCGGTCAATCTGCTTATTCATGTTGATATCCCTAACTAATATTAAATATTTCCTTACCATCTCCATATCTGTCAATCGATCTGTCAGTGCAAATCGGGAATAGAGACGGCATAGCAAGCTCGTTTAACGAAGACACGAAAGAAGAACGAACGATGACAGTGAACGATTTTAGCTTGCTCATGATAGGAAAAAATTGGTTGAACGAGGCGATAGTGAATTTCTATCTTAACCTCGTCCGACTAGACAACGAGTGTCATGTGAATCACGAGAATTGCGACTCGAAGAACGACAATGTGACTAGAACAGGAAAGGGGTGCATTCCTAAAATAGCAATTCTCAGCTCATTTTTTTTGTCAGACTGTTTGATAGCAATATGAAGTTTCAGTATGATATGGTTCGCAAATGGTTCACATAGGTTATGATTAGTGACATGGATTTGATTATTGCACCTTTTTCATGTCGCGCACAAACAACATTGGACACTCGTAGTGGCAGACCTGAGGCGTATGAAATTTTAGTACTACGATTCGCTGACACCAAATGTTGAACTCGCAAAGAAGGTGACAGGGGGGTTCGCAATTTTTTTGTACATGAGATCGGTCGAACAAGGTTAAGAGATTGACACCAAAACTTCAACCATCGATGGGTAGTGGAAGGCATTCCAGAGCAACGCAACTTCAACGAGTGCGGTGTGTTTATGCTCACATATGCATCACTATTGGCGAGAGGGTTTCTGCCACCATTCACCTTCACATCAAATGACACGGAGAGACTACGATGCCGACTATCTTTCGATGTAGCTGTTGTGGAGGAGACATATGAGTCGGTTACAATAGTCGTCCAATCATATAAGAGGACCATGTAGTGAGCACAAGTAGAGGTGATAATAGGAGAAGATGAGCTCGCAAGAGTGTTCAGGATTAATGATGCTGTCAAGAAAAAAAGGTAATTGGTCATGCAAGACAAACATCTTATAAAAAAAAACGTTAATGTAGGAATGATTTATAAAGGGAAGAAATGAGCATGTGACAAACACTTACACCTAACCCCCGACCCCCTTACCCCCAATTCATTACCCCTTACCCCATAACCCTTACCCATTACCCCTTAACCCTTACCCCTTACCCCATACCCCTTACCCTATGACACCTTACCCCTCACCCCCTTTGTCCTGTTATAAATAATTCACAAATGAAGACGATTCAGGCAAAAAAATCAACTTTCAATTTCGTTCAAAAAATAAAAAATATTCGTTTTGACGAAATCGTAGTTTCCATGTAATTCCCCTGACACTCTGGATTCAGTTGGATTCAAGTTAATCCTTATGGGAGCAAGGTATCATACTAGGGGGAGGAAAGCTATTAAAGTGGGGGAAGAGGATAAGGGGGTCAGGAGGTAGACAAAAAGAACGAGGGGGAGGAAGGGGGGGGCAGAGAATACACTAAGAGGAGGAAAGTTGTCAAAGGAGGGAGGACAGAAGAACAAGGAGGGAGGAAGGGAACACACGGGAGGGGGGCAGACCGGAGAAGAAGAAGGGGGGGTGTTTGGGGGGGTCGTAAGGGGTGGATAAGGGGTGGGCAGGGGGAAGGGCAACAAAAGACCGAAAGGGGAAGGGGGGTTCGAGGGGGTGGCAGAAATGGGTATGGGTGGGTGGAGAAGTTCAGAAACGTGGGATGGGTATGAAGGTAAGTAGGGAAGGGAGAGAAGCATTGATGTTGGTGATTCCGTGGCGCAAACCTCTTAGCGCTTTCGCTTCCTTCATTGGGGGCTATGGCTGCCCGGGGCCCCAACGGAAGGGGCAAGTGCCCAAAGTGTCTCCTCTCGCTGTAATGAACCGCGTCTCTCTGTCGCTTGTTGCCAGTCCAAACCCCAGCGACCGTTGTCAGCCAACTGTTGTTCCTTCCCAGCACCATCGCCAACTGATTTGCATGCCCACTCCCTTTGCAGGCCTCACCTCTCCCCTTTTGATCGTACCCACGCATCTCCATCGCTTCCCCCTCAATATTGCTCTTTGGTAATCTCGTCCCGCCCCCTTACCTTTTTTTTGGTTTCCAAGTCGTCGTCATTGCGTATCACCACCATATTGCTTCTACACGTACCGTATGCCTGGACACCACACCTTCCTAGAGGACACTGTTGGCTCCTGGCTATGTCGAGGGCTGAGCCCTCCTTCACAGCCCTCCTTCGATGTGTCAGGACAACGTCGTTCAACGGACCCTTTTGTTGTCCCCTCGTGGAATCAGTCACAACCGCTATGGTTGTGTTCTCTGCTTGATTCTAACTCACACGGTTGATCCCTCAGTGACACATGGACCGACGCTTATGGTGGCCCTCTCCTGCTTGAGCCTGTGCGTTGTTGTCGTCCCGTTGCCAAAACGGAGACCAATGGCCGCCTCGACTTTCCACGTTTGACCGAAAATCGCGCTGTCGGACGTTACGGACCCGTCGTAGCATGAGCACAAAGGCCGCATCCCTCCTAAAGCCTTTGAAGAGTAACTGACCGATTGGTGTTCCACAAGAGAAAAGAAGAAGGAATAGGATGTTGGGGTACGAGTGAGCAGGAGACTAAGCTCCATCAGGATGGAAGAACAATAAGTTATTGTATACTATCAAGGGATGCTAACCCCAGTTTCAGGCACATGCAATTCCCCACCAATAAATAAAAATCATAAGATCAGGCGCATTGGGAAGGGTGAAGATTCGCCGGTTCAAACAAGGTGCTCAACCTTGGGTTTTCTCATCATCATTATCCTTAATTGTGCTCCCTAAATTCAAACGTTCACGAGGGACGCTGGACCCGTTTTCCAGCAGGTGCAGCTCCCCACCAATAGATTGAGCGAATAAGTACTAGGGCCTAGTACTAGGGGGGGAAGCTCTCATCAGCTTTTGTACTAGGCCTTGAAAAAGTCTTTTTTGCAGTTAGTAGACTTACTTCCATAATCTTCGAGATCCTTGGATGGTTTATCATGGGTGCTGGATTGCCCTCCAACATGCTGTTGTTACTCCTTGGGAAGCTCTCATCACCTTCCATACTAGGCCTTGCAAAAGTCTTTTTTTTATTAACGAAAAAAAAAAAGCAGTGCAGTCAGTCGACTTACTTCCATCATCTTCGAGATCCTTGGGTGGTTTATCAGGGGTGCTGGATTGCCCTCCAGCATGCTGTTGTTGCTCCTTGATGCCGACGCTGGGTAATGGACTTGGTATCATCTTCCATTTTCTACTCAAAGCCTTGGGCACTGGGCCTTTTTGCTTAAACCACCAGTACTTCCTAGAGTTGTGCCCGTTAACGCGCCACGATTTTAGGAAACGTACGGGCTACTACAGGAGCGCCCAAATTAATCCGACTAGAAACATTTCTACTCTATTTTTTTTTGCGGCCGATAGTTGGGCCAAGTAATGGTGGTTTAAACCACCAGTACTTCCTCAAGTTGTACCCATTAACAAGCCATAATTTTAGGAAACATACCGGCCACAAGAGGAGCGCCCAAATTCATCTGACTAGAGACGTCTCTACTTTATTTTTATTCCACGGCCCATAGCCTATCGGCCACGTTCTCGTGGTTTAAACCACCACTATCTTTCAGGCCGGGAGGCTAAGTCGTGAATATAACCTATATTGCGTTCCCCGGAGCCCGGCGGGGGCTGGGCGCTATTGGACAAAAAAGGCAGACGGTGCCAGCCAAAAGTAAACAAAAAAAACCTGCGCTGATGCTTCGACCAAAGCTTGGTGCGCAGTTCTACTCCTCGGCAAAAAGAGGTCCGGTGGTAATGGTAGTTTGAAAAAAAAAAGAAAAAGAACAATAAAAGTCTCAATCTTTTTTTTCTTTTTTTGAAATCCCACTGGAGCCTGTAGAGATGATATGACCGACCAATGCGACCATCACTGACATGCCCCTGATGGGGATGGCTCCATTTTATTGGTCGCCATGACAACTCTCCAAATCTCACTCACAAAAAACATTTGGAGTTGTTTGACGGCCCATTTCAAGAACACTCCCAAAACTCGACCATACGCCCGCCTGCAACTACCGTCTTAACCCGAAAACAAGGTACACACCTTGTATACGAGTACAAGGGACTCGAATACAAGGTACGTACCTTGTAGGACGAATTTTAGGATGCAACTTTCTTAGGCAAGGAGAAAAAAAGAAAAAAATTATATAGTAAATATTAGTAATAATATCACGAATAGAACACAATGGACCGCTACCAGGACGGGGCTGCAGCGTGAAGTTTTTTTTTTTTTTTTTCCCTAAGAACACATTGACTGCGCTGAGTGCTCACGATCCGGCATGCATTCGAACGTTACATGTATTTGAGTGTGTGTGTATATGTGTGTGTGAGAGAGATAGCATAGCGCCCGTGTATGGAAGCAGGTACGTGCATGGACAGCGCACACGCGTGCGCTCGCACGCGCGCGCGCGCGCGCGAGAGAGAGAGAGAGAGAGAGTTACGTAACAATTACAAGGCACACCTCGAATAGAAGGTACATACCTTGTACTCGAGGGTACCTTGTATTCGAAAATTTAATAGCGATTTTTTGGAACCCGTTTTTCGAAGGTAACCGAATACAAGGTACGTACCTTGTTTTCGGGTTAAGACGGTACTAGGAGGAATTCGGGAGACGTTGGGCCTCGCTGCACTCTTGAGAACGTCGAACGTGCGTCATCCTTGCATTACCTTTCAAGAGGTTTTTTCCATCTCGTGCTTCAAGATCTGTCAGAAACCACCCTCCACGCAAACGCTTGACGATTCTTCAGCGCCCGCCTGCAAGGGCGGTTTTTTTAAGGGAGGTCGCTAGGGCCCCTCACACGGTCAAAAACATCCAGAGGGGGTCTCCAGTCTGGGTGGATAAACCGCGGTGGCGCTCGTGTGGTGTACTGTCAGGTTTCACGAGAGTAGAGAGCTGAGAGTAGAGAGTTGAGAGTAAGTGCAGCGGCGACAACACTTGCACTTATTTCTTTGGTCTGACCTGCTCTCAATGGATGCTTGAGCTTTTTTGTGAGCTTAGCGTAGCGAGGCCTGTTGGTGGTGAGGCTAGTTTTGGCCCAAAAATTGTGAGGTAAGCACAATGGACAAGTGGTTTATGTCAGGTTTTCACTCGAGGGCGCCCTCTTGTGCCCAAACTCAAGAGCGCCCGCCTGTGCCCAAATTCCAGAGCGCCCACCGGTGCCTGAATTGGAGAGCTCCCGCCTGTGCCCGAATTCAAGAGCGCCCGCTTGTGCCCGAACTCCCGAATTCAAGAGCGCCCGCCTGTGCCCGAGCTTGTAGCGAACGACAGTCTCGGATGGGTTTTCTTGAATCCTGATGTTCAAGAGTGCTCTCTAAATTCTTATGGGATTTAGGAGCTAGTTGCACTACTCGCCATATGCCAAGTTTGGCGAGTAGGCGCCTGGTTGCACTTACTCGCCGAACTTGACGGATGCAAAATGTGTAAGACAAATCGCCACACCATCGACACAAATTGTGGAGAGTGTTTTCAGTTTCCCTGTGACGCGCCAGCTTCCGGACCTGCGCCATCTTCTGCCCTCCCCTCCCTCCGCCCCCCCCTCCTTGTCGAATTTTGGGTGACAGCCCGACGAGGCCTTTTTTTGTATTTTCATGAATGTAATATGCGGGACCCTCGGATTAGTTTTTGGAAATTTGTCTTTTCCAAATTCGGGATGTGCATGGGAATTACGCGCGCCTTAGCAAGCGCTCTAGGAATTTGGGTCGACGGTTAGGAATTTTGAAATGAATGTTCTCAAGTTTGTCTTGGAAAGCTCTAGGAATTTTCGTAGGAATCTGAATAGGTACAGGATTTTCTCCCACGCTCGCTCTACCGCGCGGATATGGTACTTTTCAATTTAAATTAGTTGTAATTGCTTTGGTGCCCTTTTCCCTCCGCGTCGGCGCCATGCATGCGAGCCTCCCCTCCCCAAATCCCACGCTGCCTTCGACACTCTCTTCTTCGCGCTCACGCTCCTTCTCTCTCTGTAACCGTTTTCCATCTCTCCTTCGACCTTGCGCGCCTTTTCTCTCCTTCTTGATTGTCTGAATCTTGGTTCCGTTTCACGCTACTCTTCACACTCTTCCTTTTCCCGCTCTAATCCCCGCACTGAAATACCCTGTCGATCCCCCCCCCTCCCCCTCTTTACTCCCTGTAGCTAAGGAGACGCGTCGTGTAAGAAGGAAATTCTTGATACACGACGATTCTGATTGGCTACAACTGGGATCCAAAGGATCGACATGGCTTTCGTCAGGCGAGTATCCCTGAGCCTTTCCCTACCCCTCTCTGTCTCAGTCCTAACCATTCCTAGCGTCTATCTTATTTTCCACACCTATAAATTCTGCGAGCGCTCCCGAAAATCTCTCTCTCGACTCATCAATCCACTTCCGGGAAGCTGTGGCTAGGTGGTATGAAGGAAGGTGCAAGTTGAAAAGTCCCGACGAGCTGGCTGTCGTTTAGCACTCGGCATGCTGGATCGCCCGGCGGACTGTAGGATCCGAGCAGGGCCGTGCAGAGACTAAGTCGGCGGGGTGACGATCACTGTGGTGGATTGGCACGTGACGGCCGGGATCGTCAGTGCAAGTGAGACGTTCGAGTCGGAAGTGAATGAGTGCATGGCCTGGGGCTATGGTGGAATTTTATGGCAGAAGTGCTTCCCCTTTTTGTCCCAAAATTTGTATCTTCGAGTGCGAATTCAGATCGCTCGGCTTTTAAGCCGAAACTTCCCTGGACAAGATCGTGTGACATTCTGTAATTGCTTTCTACTCGTTCTTCTCTCCTAGTCTACGTCCATACTCTCCCTCTCTCCTCTGGTCACGTTATATCGTAATGGATGAATTATGGTAACCTTGCTTCTCTCACTTCGGTATGAGCATGCGATGAGTCGTGTTAGAGAGTTTGTTATAGCATGATTGTAAGGACGATTGGCTGATCGACTGAATGATCTGGTTGCCTGGAGTGTCAAACGAATAATGTATGATTAAGATCTATTTTGAGCTTACCTTTGCTGCCATGTGGACTGACGGCCCCAACCTGACCGGGCGCCAACTTTCCGTGCCCCCTCCGCGCCCCTTCCCATACAACGAGGAAAGGATACGTGTATGCGAGTGGGACGTACGAGAAGTCGTCGCCAAGATCGGAGGGCGTTACTACTTTCCTCCCAAAACTCGGTGTTCTGGATTCATCGGTGCGGATTTTGCTATCATTGATACGCACTTTCCGCCTTATTCGTGGCTGTTGTCATTTAACGAACTGATCGTCGTCCCGTGGACGAAAGTGGAGCCTCATTGGCCTAACACTATGTGCAGCGATTGTCGTCGCTTCCAGTGTTACCAGGCCAAGGGTTTTCACTATCGTACACGTGTCGAGGACGAGCACAAAGAGAAGGCTACTCGATTGAGGCCCTCCACGTCGGACTCGGAGTTGTGTAATGAGCGTCAACGAGACCTCATCCGAAAATAGGATACCACGTGCGTACCCGCCCCCTTTCACGCGAAACGAACTTGAAGAGCGACGACTCGCTGGGAAGTCCAGCGATACTTTTTAGATTGAATTTCTCATAGTTGCGAGTCCCGCGCGCGCCTTTTCCTCCCTTAAAACCCGCGCGGCGATGGACCTTCTTCTTACTACCGTCGGACCAACACGGGTGTCCCGGCACTCAATTTTCCAAAAATCCTTGGCACGCTCCATCTTTGCTGCCTTTCCCCGGGCCCCCTTCCGCAAACCAAAACACTCCGACCGGAAAGCTGCGCAGGGCGTGAGGTTGGTATCGGAGCCGACACGTGTCGATTATGGCGTTAGTAAGACGAGCTGGCAAGACGAAGACCAACCAACTGATCTAATCGGCAGAGTCCTCCTGTTACCCAACAAAGGTCCACCGAAACTCAATCACAAATGCCCATGGCTAATGGAATGGCGCCTCGGGTGATGGTAAGCATCCCCTCCACCTTTCCATTTTACCCCAATCATATCTATCTCGAAGCATGGCTCGAAGCCGTGCAAGCTCAGGGATATGGTGCTGAGGATCTTTCTCGTGTCATCATTCTGCTTCTCCGAAACAACGCTAATGATTGGTTTAGAAGACACAGGTGGGTAGATTGGGATACCTTCAAGAGAGCATTCCTAGCAAGATTCGACGAAGTCAGTGAGGATGTTGCATGGTTCGTGTTGAAAACTCGACCGCAGGAACCCAGAGAGCTGTTGCCCGACTTTATGGACCGGTTTTAAATTGTGTTAGACAAATCAGGGCGAGAAGAAAACACTACTTGAGATTTGTTCATCGATCATCTCCGTTGTCGATGCGAATACCCTTACAAGGGTATCCGCCCTGGTTTTTGCAAGCGACAGGAAATAAGTTTGGTTTAAAGTTTAGGTATACGATATACCGCGTGAGGCACGACCGTATCTGTGATTTACGTTGACTGGATGGTTGACTAGAGCGGAGAGTGTGTGGGCGCGCAAGTTTGAGGCGCCCGTGATCCTTTTACTTGGTGATGATTGGAGAGCCGGCGCGGTCGCCGGCCAGACTTTTTTTTTTTTTTTTTTGATTAAATTAGGATTAAAAAGATTAGGTTTCGTTGATTGATGAGCTTGCCTGTGATTTGTACGTGCGTGCAGAGGACGATGTCGACAACAATGTGGTTCTGAAAATGTTTCGGTAGGTTTGCGCGTCGCGCAGTATCCGTTTATTTAGTTGTCTGTTAATACTAGATCCAAACTTGGGCTTAGCAGTATTGGTTACGGTGTCAGACTTTCATTCGGGGAGAGGGTTCAGGGATCAGGATGGAGTGGCGATGATGCGGAAATATCAGAGTAGCGCGAAGGGACCGAGGGGTTGAGGGCCCGGTGGGACTATCCCCTTGGTTTTGCCGTCAGGGGCGTCGAAATGGTACTAGCGGCCCCTTTTCCTCGTTCGTCGTATTCTGACGGTTAAAAAATTTATATATTTTATTATTGTTTTATTTTTAATTTCATGCGTCGACATTTCTTGACTCAGACGCGACACCAGAGTGAAAGGCCGTCACGGTAGTCGAGGACCTTCACTATGAAACCGTATGAGCACGCGCTTTATCCTCCCCCCCCCGCCGCGCTGAAAGCGCTTAGTGCTGTGCTGGGGATGCCGTAGGGAGGGTTGCAAGGGTAGAACAAATAGGGGGGTGGGGGTGATTTTTGGTGGGGAGGGAGGTTGGTTGGTTGGGGGGTT
>BFEA01000030.1:3507017-3520874 GCA_003427395.1 Chara braunii
GGGCGATGTGTTGACCCCAATGGGGATTGTACTTGGGCCTCTCGTCTTGTGTGGTCTTGTGCAGGTGAGTGGGCAGGGCGATCTGATCGGGGTTGGATCCGCAGACGAGGGCGAGGGTGGGTAATTGGATAAGGGAAGGACTGAGAACTCGCATAAACTATGAATGTAGGATGGGGCTGATGGTCGGATGCTCGGGGGGGATGGCTGATGACTTGGGCATGGCTCGTGTGAAGGTTGCAGGGAATGTCTCTCTTGCGTGCAATGCGACGCCCGGAAGGACTAAAGGCGGTCTCGGATAGGTGGATGCAATACCAGGGGCTCAAGCAAAGCGGCTCGGGGTCCAGGCGATGCCACCCCACCCCAAGGATGCCGTAGGGACTGTCTCGAGCCACCAGGCTTAGTGAAAAGGTGCGTGGCCCAATGGATGACGCTTGGCCTGCACACGGTAAGAAGACGAATCCTCAACGAACTCCTTGGACTGCTTGGGTATTGGAAGGAGCAATTGGTTCCCGCGTGTCAGAGATGTTGACAAAATTTGCTTTACCCCGCCCATCTTGAAGCTTGGACTAAGGGGGTCATGTGGTTTCCCTCGCTTCCTGCTTGGAGAGTGTCGGTAGCCTAAGGTGGGAGGGAATCAGAGAACATTCCGAGCAGGCCCGTGGGCCTGCAGCCAAAGGATGGCGTGGGCCTTCCGCAGGGGCACCATCCGCAAACCATGATCTGTTGCATGAGTGTTAGCAGGCTCACTAAGGCCCGACGGATGGTGATCTATGTCTTAGCAGGATGGGGCCAAGGGCACTATTGGGCGAGGGCTGCAATAGTACAACCTGCCCCACATCGGTCTCCCAAGTTCTCATTTGAAGATTTGTTACTACCACCAACATCTGCACTGGAATCTACTTAGCTTACGCACATGCTGTAAACATAGCAGCACCCCCAACGTCCCCCCCCCTCGCTAAAACGTTGGAATCACCATGACGGTCGGGCATAGGCAGCGAGCTTCAACCCCGTCCGGTTCGAGACTGGTGGGTCTGGCAGGTAAGTCGCTACGCACTCCTTAAGCGGATTTCGGCTTCTGGTACCGCCGGTCTGTTGTAGGATTGATCATTGTCGTTGTGGTGGCTGGGCTAGCACGCTGTTTTGATACCGGTCGGGGCCCGTGCGCTGCGGGCCACAGTTGACAACAACAGGGACGAAGACGAGGATGGCAGAAAAAAGGGAAAGAGTGGATATGGTGGCTTCAAGATTGCAAAGTCTACTTGATCCTTAATGGAATCGAGCGAGCCAAGGTGCAAAATCGGGGTTTTGAGGTGTCGTGAATCGAATGACACGGCCAGAATTTGCGATAAGATGGTAGATTTTGTGTTGTGAGAGTTATAGGTTGCGTGAAGATGATGAGGTTGTGGGATTCGCGGGAGCAAAAACTCAATAAATCGCTCGATTCTTTGTGGAATCGGGCACAGTTAAATAATAGGTTGAGGCTTTGGGGCGCCGCGAGTACGATGGTAGTGTTAGATATGTCTATAGGTGAGTAGGTTGGTCGAGGTCAATATTTAAGTTGCGCCCAGGAAAGTGATTCGTTTTTACGTAGAAATGCAATACATCCTCCTATGTTTTGTGGGAAGATTCATCTTCTTTTTGCATACTTGGTGAGTGACAAAACGGGGTGATTTCTTTCTCAATTTGGAGGTTTTCGGGGACAGCGAACCAGATTTTTAAGCTAGAATTAGTGAAAAATTAGTGAATAAGGAGTTTAGAAGGGACTAGAGTGCGCGGAGGTAGGAATTAGCAAAAGTAGGAAACGGGGATTTTTACCGATCCTCGACAGAATCAGATGAGATAAGAGTCTAAACTAAGGTTTTGAGAAGTGGCGAGCACGCTGGTGAAGGTAAATCGGAGATTGGGGTAGCGGATTCCGCAGGGTAAGATGTGTGGGTTGCGAGGCGGCTATGAAGGAAAACGGAAAGAAATAACAAGATGAACGTGGGTAAGACTGGGGAACGAAACAGGAAGAGTAGGAGCAGAGTACTTACCTGTGTGTAACACTGCCCTGGTGTATGGGCAGGAGTATACAAGGGATAGGCGCTGCGAAGGGCGGGAGGATAGAAGCCAGAAAAGAAGTTTGTGGTAAGAGGTGCATCTATCCGCATTATGGCGAAAGGTTCAGTCCGATTTGCCCATCCTATCGATGAAAGTAGCAGCTTCCTATTTCGTCGGGTGCAATACTGAGAAACAATGTGTAAAGGTTTTAGGAGCACATACCTAGCAGTGGAGACCTCCCCGATCGTCGTTCCCTCTAGCGCTTGAAGCTGGCCGTAGCCTACGACCAAGTATAGGCGGCAGGGGAAGTCGAGCAGAGGCTACAGTACAGTGTGAGCTAAAAGACGAGCGGTCAAGCGAGATGGGGCAGTGTATCTTCCGATGTCTTAGAGGAAGAGTCATTACAACTTGCTCATTCAGAAGGGGCGGGTGACGCTGCCAGCCATGACGCAGAGGAGTGGCAGCCGCGATCTCTTTTGAGATGGTAAGGGTTACCCGTTTCATCTAGTGATCGTCACCGCAGACCGGATCTGGGTATTAGTACGGTTAGATGTCGATTGGTGAAGAAAGTAAGACTGGATAGGGAGAGAGAGCTGCCAGGGCAATGTGAGAGAGAAGGAGTGGCACTTGTCATTAAGGACTAGTAGTGCAGCAACAGTTGGAAGTCGAGTTGCCAGGCCAACTGTGCGCGAACAAGTTGGTAACGTTTTTGTTTCGTACTCTTGCGAAAAGGGCTCAGTCTGATTCAGTTCACTCTATCAATTGAAGTGCCGCGAGCTCAGCTGCGGGACTGTGAAGACTTACCGGTTGACCAATGCGCCGCTCATCCTATCGGGCGAAAGAGACAAGGAGCGGACTACAAGAGTTACCAACCGGCTAGCGAACAGCTAAATCCATTGAGCGAACTAGCTGCAGGTGAACAGTGAGGAGGGGAGCTGTGGGCCGAATGCCTACCTGTTGACCAGTGTGACGCTCATCTTATCAGCCTATGCAGCAAGCTGGCCAGCAGCGAAGATGCAGGCCTGGCTATTGACCAGTATGTCGTTCGGCCTCCTGTGCAAGTAGGAGTGAGGCGACCACGAAAGGGGGAGTGAGAATCGGACTTGTCTTTGCTGTTGTTTGTAATCATCTGCGGTAAGCCACGGCTACTTATGTAAACATCTACGATAGACTGCGTCAAATCCTCAGGTCAGGTCGCACTTGGCCGTTCACTTGGCTGTTCAAGTTGGTCCGCGAAGAGGAAACTTGTCTGGAAGGAGGGGATCAGTGAAGATAGAGAATTGTCACTGTTATTTTGCCAAGCAGCTGGTTACTAAGCTACGGCTCACTGAGCTGCGGCAAAGAGTTGCCGCATTAGGCTTCAACCGTGCTGTGTGTTACTGCAGTACGTTGTTATCGTGTCTTTCTAAGGGGTGTAACTGCGGTTTGGTCAGAGAAAGCAACATCGTGGCTTGGGGGAGTCGTCAAGCTTCCGAAGGGGGTTATCGTTGTGAATTTGGAAGGTCGTCAGAAGGTCAACAGTTGAAGGTTGACTCCAATTTGACAAAGTTATTGTTATATCCTGGCCGCCATTGCGGGGCCCTCAGGCGAGTGAAGATTGCAAGTCCCTCTCGTGGGAGTTGAGTTTGTCTCTCTTTTGTATCTCGAGAGTGTAAAACTCGTTCATTTGCCCTTCTTCCTGTTCTGAGAGGAAGGCGGCAGGCGGGATTGCAACCCGTAGGACCGCAGCAAGACTCTGTGACGAGTCAGCCCACTGATTGCGGGAGCTCTGCCTGAACTCAGGGGGAGTTCTGGAGGCAGGGAACTGAGAGGTAATGTTTCCATCCTCCGTTTATAAACCCAGTTATAAAACCCCTATCTGTATTTCTTGCTATGTTTGACTGAGTATACTGTGTGCACCCTTACTTTGGCTTTGAGTTTGACTTTCATGACTTAAACCAGACTTAATAAAGGAGTGATTGTGCAAATTCAGTTTCAATTTTTTTTGTCTGACTGAAGGCAGATTATGAACAGGGGTTGCATCTGGTAAAAAGGTGGGAGGAAGGTTGTATTGCTTGTGTCTGACTGGGTCAACCAAAGGCTAGGAGAGTCTCCATAAGATTCGAGGGTCCAGTGCTATGTTTATTTTCGAATGCCTAAAGGACAAGACAGATTTCCATAAGATTGGGTGGTCTGCTTTGACTTGCGATGACTGTTTTTGCTTGACTTTCAGGAACCAAGCATTTTTTCATAAGATTGGATGGCTTGGTTATCTCTTTTCTTTGGGGTTTCCCTATATTTTGTTAGTTTCTGAAAGGGAGTTTGGTATGTTCCATAAGATTGGATGGCCTTAGCTGTCTCTTGTTTATTCTGAGAAGGAATTTAGGCAAAGGACTGGACAGATTCCCATAAGATTGGGAGTTCTAGTCTAAAGTCACGCACATGCTGAAACCAAAAGGTTAAATTTATTTATATTTTATATTACTTCATTTATGAACAGGCTAGTCAGACATTTTTCCATAAGATTGGATGTTCTGACTATAGCATATCATCTAATTGAAGAAACTATGAATTAAGAATAAAATTGTGGTAAGAAGGGACGGGTTGAACCTTGATCTAAGATGACTGGTTCAGACATATGTTACCTTAAAAAACAAAGTGCAGACAATTATATATAACTTGGATACTTAAATGGTTCAGGGCGGCTAGGTTGGCTAACCTAGTCATGTGCCCAAGGAAGAGAAACGTTGTAGTGCCTTGTGTTTGTGTATATTATATGGTTGAGCTAGACAGGTTCTCATAAGATTGGGTGGTCTAGCTATAAGCCTTAAGTAAGTTGGGTATAAGGGACAAATCAGTGAGAGACCATGAACTATTGTTTGACCAGGTTGACTTGGGGTTGGTGAGAGTACTTACCTTTGTGGTTTGGCCTTGCATGTGACTGAGTGAGATTACTACTTGGTCTGAGTTTTAGGTGTTCGTCATGTGCTAGAGTCATATGAGATAGTTTCAATTCATGCATTTTCTGAGTTGAGTATATTTTTACTTAGGCCGATTTCTGCGTTTTCTGCGATCATTTATTATACTTGACCTTGTATAAATCTTGGTAAGCTACTTTCTCTACGGGAAGCGCTGCCAAAATTTCTACAAAACCAAGGTGTTAGTCAGATTTTGTCTTTTCAAGGTGCAATTTATCTAACTTTTTGACGTAGTGAAAATCTGGAAAGCCTCGTTTTCTAAAAAGAGTGCTGCCCAAATTTTTGCTACTTCAGGGAGTTAGACAAAATTGGACCTTGAGAAGTCAAAGCCACTTTAGATTTTGAACTTAGCTTTGTATAAATCTTGAATTAGCATTTTTTCAAAGGGAGTGCTGCCGAAATTTCTACAAATCTAAGAAGTTAGTTAAATATTGTTTTTGTTAAACTCATGTCTTGCTTCTGAGTTCATATCTGACTCAGTAAAAATCTGAAAATACTTCTTTTTTAAAGGGAGTGCTGCCCAAATTTTTACTAAATCAGGGAGTTAGGCAAAATTTGACTTTTCAGAATTAGAGATTGTTTTTATTTTCATATTTAAGTTATTATAAATTATGGAAAGACATTTTTCCTAAGGGAAGCGCTGCCCAATTTTTTTTAATTTAAAGAAGATAAATTATATAATTTATATATTGACAAGTGACGATTCTGAGGATTCACTCTCTGTAGAGGAGATCTAACCAGAATCTACCCCTTTGTTACGCACCTGCTTAGGGGTAGATTTAGTCTTTGTTATTTAAAAACGATGTTTGAATCAGATCGTGATATGGAGATTATGCTTCATAGACTTATGAATTTAACTTGGGGATTGACCTGTCTTGTATTACAGGTCCTCTTGATCATTTGATTCAGGATCTGGGATAGATTCAGCTTGATCCCACGAGGATCATCTTCTTTTATCACTGATAACAGGTTGGTTGTCGATTCGTCGGTTTACGACTCAACTCCAATCCACTCTTACCACTCAACCTAAAGACTTTATCCATGTGGTTTGAATTGTTTCGTTGTGTTTTTGTCCGGACTTTATTTGAATGGTCATTTAAGAAAAGTACTGAGTATTTTATTTTGAGGAGTTGCACAAAAGTGAGACTTGCATGGCTAAAGCGAGGGGTGTGAGTGCAGAGAATGGTTGAAGTTGACCCTGTGTGGTGCATTGACTTTTGGTTGAATCTTTGATGTGATTGCAAATATGTTTGGTGGTTCGGACTTTGGATTTGACTGCCTGTGATCATATACATATATACGGTTGAGAAGGGTCTCACTATGATTGTGAGAAGTGATCGTCACATAATTATAACCCTCTATACACATGTAAATACATATGTCTTGAGTGTTTCGCGCGGCCTACTGTGACCATGCGTAAGGGTTAAACAAATTATGTTTTTTTTTTTTCAGAGAAAAAGGGAAATCCCCTGTTATCTTCTGTTTTTTAGAGTTATGGTTTGACGTTGTAATCTGTGGCAGGCGTCAAAGTCAAACCCCTTGATTTCTACCCGAACCCTAGATGGTGGGTTTGGTCTCTAGGGTGATAAGAGACGATTGTCACCACAAGTATGAAGTTGTGTACCACCCACTCTCCGCAGGGTGTAGTAGAGGGTGTGGTTCTTAACCGCACTTGGTGGTTGTCTAGCGTCGAGAGATTGATCCCTCAAGGCGTGTGTCAGCCGACACTTGAGTGTCGAACGCGACCCTCGAGATTGTCGAGGACCGCATGGGCAAGGGTACTACATAGTACGCCGTCATTGCGACTGCTTACGTAGACATGCATTGCGAACCGATATGAGTTAGCCCTTCGTCCGCGCGGTTTTATACTAAGTCTCGCGCACGTCGCCTATCCGATTTCCACATCGGAGAGTTATGGGATGGCTACTAAGGGACGAGGAGTGTTGTTGCGTTGTTTGTTCTGTGTTGTTCTGTATATGTGCGTGTGCGTGCATGTTCTAATTTTTATGTCTTTAGAGTGGTGTACGCGTGGTGTGTGGGATTCGTCATAGTCGACCGACGACGAGTCGCGCTTAGGACCTCAGCCCCCTAGGCGTCGGTTCATGTGCGGGTCCGATAGAGGCATAAAACCACGCGTAACCCCTATGCTACAGCACACGAAAACGTCCTTGACAGGTCAACCTCTGTGATTGCAGATGATTAACTTTCGTGTTGTGGATTGGTAGCTCGGCGGGTATACGCCCACCGAAGGGAGGTGACAGCTCCCGTAAGATAGAGGTAAGTCGTGCCTCGCGTAGACCCTATCCATTCGTAGGGGTTCGCGAGAGGTATGGCTGGCGCACTCGGTCGGAGGGGTTTGCGGAAGCTCCATGTGTATTCGTGACGAGGATCAGACCAACTCCTGCGTGACGCGGCCGGGAGGGTCCCGCCCCGTTAGTGCGGTGCTGGATCGATGCGCTCGACACCGTAACCTATTATTGAAAGCAAAGCTGCAAAAAAAGGTTCCCCCAAAAACGAACCAGCTACCAGCTAAAGCACTTGAACTCGACTTGATGGATACACGCAAATACATCAGTCAAGGGGACGAAGACATCTCAGACATGATACAGGATGTCGCCGCTAAACGACGTTCGTGGCTCAGGGCGGTGGGACGATTCTACCCTCGCCCTGATCACGACTATCAGGACGGACCCTCGCCAGATCCCTTCCCTCATCTTTTGTCTTCTGCCCCTCCCCTCCCTCCCAAGATAGCGCTTGTGAACACCGTCATGCCCCGAGTTGCGCAAGTACCTATCACCAACCTACATCTAGCCCAGATGATTCATACCGCCACAACTAAACAATCTGAGTGGATGAACAATCTGATACAGATGCAGAATTCCCAGATGGATCGATTGGAACAAATAAATGATGAAACTGATAAAGGCTAACTCAAGTTTTCTGTATCCCGCTCCTTCTTCGTACCCCGTGCTGACTGCTCCTCCTGCCCCCGGCCAGGCGCTTACAACTCCGAATCAGGTGGTCAATCCAGCAGGAAGGGTTAAATGCTACAACTGTAAGCAACCCGGACACTTTGCCCGAGACTGCCCCCTGCCAAGGCGTAACCAACCCCTGCCGGCAGCCGCCCCTATCGCCTTGAATCAAGGACGGGTAGCCGCATTATTAGAAGCCACAAGAGAACGGGAATCTGACTCTCTCCTTACAGAGTCATTGGTATGTTGGGATTACCTTGAGTGATGGTTGTAGGTGCACGAATACATTTCGACTCCAAGCAGATTGTCCTTACAAATACTGAAGGAAAGCCTCAGACTGTTCCGCTACGAGTCTCCACTCGATCACCAAGAAAGACTCCCAATCTCACCCGAATAGGAATGCTCCAAGTCCCGAGTCCAGAGGAGTCGTTCGCAAGTGGTGACGAGGACCGACACGTGTTCGATGATGACCGGGTATAACGAGCGACAGTACAACGAACTGATAAGTTACATGCCTACTGAAAAGGAATGGAGCCGGTTAGTCGAGTTGTCGGTCACAAGGCTGAAGAAGAGGTCCGGATAAATCCGACTACTACTAGGACATTGGATCTGAACACAGAAGATAGCCAGACGGACCCTGCTTCGCCTTTATCCCTGCACGCACTAACAGAAACTCAGATTTCAGTAAGATATTTCCTGGGAGAACCTATCTTGCAAATTTCGGATATCGCTGACCTCTTAGAACCCCCTCGAACCTTGTACGAGGACATGCTTTCATTACGAGAAAGGTATCAACAAATGGATCAATACTTGGATTTTTCTCCCCGCCCTGGCCATTGCTCACGCAAAGTATTGTGATTGCGCTAATTAGACAGGAGGCCGAAGCCCCGATCAACAATGTTCCCAATCTGATGTAGAAAATGACTGAGCTAACTGGGTTGGGAATAGCCGCAAGCACCACTGACCTCGAGATCGATGTCCGACCAAAAAAAAAGAAACCGAAATGATTAGCCCGATCGAATCACAGATGCTTGCTACTGTTTTTTCGGTCCGCACCAGCAGCTTCATGTTCTCCAGCGTAGAAGGGAAGCAACCAATAGAACCAGGGCAGATCGACATACGGCTGGACCTTTTCAAATGATCGACGATCACCTTACCTGGTCACGTTCCCCCCGAAATTTGCCAATCTTTGATTGATGTATTGCATGGATCATATGCTGAGGTGTTGAGTGTGCATGATTGTGATATTAGGTTGTCAAGTGTAATCAAACAGACGATCCTCACAGGGGATCATCCACCGATTAGCTGCGCCCCCTATCGATACTCTCCGGCGCAACGACGAGCTGCGTTTCAGAGAGTAAAGGAGTTTGAAGCTAATGGGTGGGTCGAACCCGCCATCGAACCCTGGTCGTTTCCTGTGGTGATTGTACCGAAGAAGGCGGGAGGGATTCGTATATGTATTGATTACCGAAAGTTGAATGATATCACGATTAAGGATGTGTACCCCCTTCCCCGGATTGATGAGTTGTTGGATGTTATTGGCGGTGCTCGATTTTTCAGTAAGTTTGATGTTCGTCATGGATTCCACAATCTCCTAGTTCGAAAGGAAGATCGCCCGAAGACGGCCTTCGTCCTTTTCGAAGGGACTTGGCAATATGATTCAATGCCCGATAGGAATCTGCAATGCCCCAGCTACGTTTCGGCACACTATGAATATGACTTTTCATAACTTCGTGCAAAAAACGAGGTTGGCGCAGAACATTATTAATTATTGTGTGATCATATACATGGATGATATCCTTATGCATTCGAGTTCCTACGAAGGACACGTGCAACACATTGAATGGACGATGCACGCACTGAAGGACGGTGGATTCAAGGTGGTCCTCGAGAACTGTCATTTTTTCCTCACAAAGATTTCCTTTCTCGGCCACGTGGTTACAGACAAGGTGTTACAACCAGAAACGCAGAAGGTAGCCGCGGTGAAAGACGCGCCGGTGCCGACGTCCATTACACAAGTACGCGCCTTTTTGGGACTAGCCTCGTATTATCGGAGGTTTATCAAGGGATTTGCAAGGATCGAGGGACCACTCACAAACTTGCTGAAAAAAGATCAGCCATTGATCTGGACCCCGCAGTGCAATCAGGCCGGCTCTGATCGCGGCCCCGGTCCTTATAAGACCGGACCCAGAAAAACTTTTTGTTCTCATCACCGATTGGCAGCCCGAGGCGATCTCAGCGATTTTGGCCCAGGTGGGACCTGATGGTTTGAAACACGTGGTGGAATATGCGTTTAAATCGGTACCTTCCTGCAAGAGGAATTACTCCGCTCCAACGGGGGAATGCTACGCGGCCTTGTGGGGAATCAGTCACTTCCGGGCTTACTTATATGGCCGGAAGTTCACATTGGTGACTGATCATGAACCACTGTTGGCCCTGAAGAAGTCCAAGGACTACTCGGGTATGATCGGGTGATGGGCTACCACGTTGCAGAGCATGGATTTTGACATCCGTCATCGGAAACACGAGAAACACGGCAACGCAGACGGGCTGACACGGTTGCATCGACCCGACAAGGTACCCAAGAGTGAGGAAGTGACATCGTGGCACGATCCGGAACCAAAGGACGAGCCCAAGAACAGTGAGGTGGAGATCCTTTTGAAGGATTAGGTGGACACGAGCTCTCTCTCTCTCTCCTTCTCCTTTCCCCAAAACAATGGCGACCCCTCCTTCTTCAGCTCCCAATATTGACTCCCCCCCTCTTCCGCATTTGGAAATTTTCGCCAATCTTCCGGACAAATTCTGTTATTTTTGCACATGTATTTCACGGGTTTATGGGGTAGACTGCTATCCCTTTGAATCGGGGTTCACTGACTGGGTAGGGTGTGCCACGTGTGTTAATCGTGCGCATGGCGCATGCGTTCGATATCGAACGAGTAGTAAGGCATCGAAGTGCCCCCTATGTCGGACGAACAAGCTCCCCAAGGAAGTTCGATTCAAGGCCGACAGAACTGACGGCCCCGAATACGACGAAAAATACCGAAGGGCTGAAGTATGGACGGATAAAATATTACTGGCTAAATTAGCGGGCCAATCATTGGAGCATACCACTAAGCATGATAGGCGTCGGGCCACCGAGAGGTCCCGAGATTATCAATGGACCAATGATAATTTGGAAAAACGCAAAACAGACGGATCGGGATTATGGTTGACGGTTTCACACCCGTTTCAGCGATATGACTGGACCAAATCTGCGCATGAGGAGCAGGCCGCTCACTTCGCGATACGTGTCACTGAAGCGACCATCGATAAGAATCGATGGTTCCGGTCTAATATTTGCAACGACGTGAGACACGTGGTCGCTAACTGTCTAGTCTGCGCTGCCTATCGTGCACCCCGTCGTGGGCCTAACACGATAATCCCGACGGAGGTAGAACGTCCTTTCCAGCGAGTCGGTATGGACACGACAGATATCGACGTGCCACCTGGCCCCAACCGTTATGAGTACTCCATTCTCTTGGTATTGATCGACCATTTCTCGAAGTACATAGAAGTTTACCCCTGTAAGACACGTAAGGCCTCAGAGATAGCTACACACATCGACCGATTCCTCAATACCCATCTAGATACAGAAGAGGTTCAGAGCAACAATGGGTTTGAATTCAAAGCAGAAGTAGATGAATTATTAATGCGTCGTGGCGTTACTCTTCAACACACTGCTCCCCATGTCTCCCAGTCCAATGGGCTGGCCGTAAACGCGAACCTCATGATTAAGACCGCTCTCCGCAGGAACTTAGCGGCTAATGACACGCGTCCTTGGCCCGAGATAGTTTATCAAATCATCGGGATTCGTCGGGCGACCCCCCATGAATCCACTGGACCCCCTTTCAGCTACGAACGAATAGTATCCCATGCGTCGACAATCGAAGTGCCTCGGAAAGTGCTGAGAACGGGGGAAGGGACACGCGGTAGGCGCTCAAGGCCAAGGCCAAACGGTACGCGGAGCTAATGGAAAAGGCTATCCCCAGGCTAGCCCGAAAAAGACAGAAAATGACCGAACTGGCCCACGGTAGGCAGGTCCGTAGTTACGAGGCCGGGAATGGGAATGCAGGCCCACAGCACCAGTATAAATTACGGAACCTAATGCAGGTACGTAAATGTGCACGCGACCAGAAACTCGCTCCCAAGTTTTCTGGCTGCTTTCGAGTAGTGGAACTCGGCCCTGACGGAACCCATACTGTGCGCATCGCCCCTGAGACCAGCGCCAACCATAGCTCTCTTCCCATCGTCCGCCATACCTCCTACCTTCGCGCCCTCCCACCTTCAGGGGACCCTATCTTGCCTTCGCCTTCTTTCTCTAGCACAAACGAGGAACTCGCCTTCCCTTCTTCGTCTGGTACCACTTCTCCTCGGTTTTCGCCATGAGCTTCGTCATCGAGCCGACTCTTCCTCCACAGCTTCTTCAGCCTCAACCTTCATTACAGTTTTGCCAAGTCGTGCATCCTTGTCTTTGTCCTGATCTCCTCCGGTTCGTGCAACTGTTTAGTCACGGGGCTTGGTGTGCGGCGGTAGAAATAACAATTTCAATGGAGCGGGGAACATAAGTCATCGTGTTGGCAGCTTCAACGTTCGATCGATTCTCCCGGCCTAACCAGAGCGACGTAACGGTGATCCTCGCCTTCAGTGGCGATCTGTGCACCATCCACTCGTAGCAACGCAACGCAGTGATCGCCAACCTTTACGAGTGGGGACAGGAGTGGGTAGCGGATTGGTGGCGGCGACTAGCCCCACCAGGTCAGCAAATAGTGGGAACCGAGTGTATTGATACCTTCTCTCTCCGGACTAGTAGCACTGAACCCCCTCCTCGTCCCCTCCCCCCTCTTCGTCCTTACCCATTGCGCTGATGAATCGCTTCTCGACCTTCTCCCTACCTTCAGATCTTCCAATTCTCTGGCCATCTTGGGCAGATCCCCTTCTAACTTTGGAGATTCGCCCCGTCACGCTCCCTCCCTTCCATCCTCTTTACCTTCGCAAGTGGACTAGATTTGTATCAGTCAGCGTATGCATGCTAACAGTGAAGTGTCACTGGGCTCGGTACTACAGCAATCGGGAGTTAGAGATCTACAACGAGATCTCGCCAGTGCTAGCTCAGGCGTGGCGGACGGAGACGGAGACGTGTGATACTTTGTTTTGACTTCTTTGCGAAGAGGTCGCTGAAGGAGGTAGAGCGACTGTCGCCGACGAACTCCTCACCTTTCTGTCGCAGCTCGTGGACGACATTCCAGCAAGTATCATCTCCTTCAATCCCAGCTAAACCGAACCCGTCACCTTGGAAAGGACGTTGACGCCAACGATAATTTGGGCGAGCTGTACGGAAGACTTCGGCCAATACCTGAGCAATCACGACCCCGCGGTTTGGCGCTATTTGGACACGGCGAGGTGCCGTCAGACGACGATCCAGGTCGTATAGCCATCACTGGTCTGTCAGCTGAAGAAGAGTCGGAAGCCAGGTTGACGTTGAGGGAAGAAGAGGAGGCCTCGCCGGCCCAAGTACCGAGAGAAGGTTAACAACAATCGTATTTTTGATCACCACTTCCGGACACCCTTCACCACTTCAGGATGCAGCTTGCCTAAACAGGTGGTTTTCAGGGTCTTCGGATCTTTCATCACTTTAGGACCATTCAGGTCTGAAAATCTAATGGTCCTGAAGTGGTGAAAGCTCCGAAGACCCTGAAAACTACCTGTTTAGGCAAGCTACATCCTCAAGTGGTGAAGGGTGGTTTTCATGGTGAGCGGACCTTTCACCACTTCAGGACCATTCAGGATTTTCAAACTGTCAAAAACTCTCACTTGACCACTTCAGGACACCCTTCACCACTTCAGGATGC
>BFEA01000030.1:3528049-3541314 GCA_003427395.1 Chara braunii
CTCTCTCTCTGTCGCCCTACTCTTCTTGTCTGTGTACGATCTGAAGCTGAAAGCGTCTTAGCTTCTTCATCTCTCTCCCTCTCTCCCTCTCTCTACCCCCCCTCCCTCCTCCCTTTCCCCTGTCGTGTTTTGTTTTTTGCGTTTCTTTTACACGTGACACGAGTAGAGCCATATTGCCACTTGTGCTTGTTCCGCAGAAAATTGCGGCCAGATGCATTCCTCAAATTCCGAGTGTGCGCGTGCCCTAAAATGGATTATTATTATTATTTTAAATAATGGATGAATTTGACTGCTCCTTCCCGCGGCAGTGCTGATCAATTGCCGATTTTTTTTTTTTTTTTGGTTACTGAATGTCTTGGTTATGCCGCCTCCTTTGCGAATGGGAGATGGCACAAGAGAGGAGAGGGATGACCGGTGAGGAGGGGGGCGGGCGTGGAAGGGAAGGCGACAGCGGAAACAAGACAGGAGCCTTTGGGTTGTTTACCCCTTTTTTTTTTTTTTTTTTTTTTTTTAAAAAAAAAATTTGAAAAAACCCCCTTAAAAAAAAAAAAAAAAAAAAAAAAAACAGGCGTCACATCATAGGCCTTCTTAATTAGTAGTACGTGTACCTGCGTGAATGCGTAGATAGGGCCTCCTTCTACTGCACAACCTTCAAAATGCATGTGGACCAGCTAGTGGTCCCGATGCATTCAAAATGTCGGATCAGTCCGAATATATCGGGTCCAATTGCAGCCAGCACAGAAATAAGTAGAATGTTGAGTAGTGGAGCGAGGCCCGTAGATACTTTCGTTATGCTTGCGGTCACGTCCTGCCCCAGCAGTTGCCCTCTTAGGGCCTCGCTCCAGCCCTTACCAAATGTGTAAAATGAGAATGAATCTTACGCAAGAACATGGAAAGGTGCACCTCCATAATCTGTCTTTCGTGCTTGTGGTGAGTGGTCGAGCGAGGTCCTTAGACTCGGTATCCCATATAAGTAGTTATAGAGCTATCTAATGGTGTTTTTAAACTTTTTCCTTTTTTTTTGAGTGTGTTAGGACGACGGTCTTGAGATATCATTATCGAGCTGACCGGCCCCAGGCAATTCAGAAATATTTGGTTTTACTCGTCCTGTTCCATCATCTGGAGTCGAACTCGGGTCTGTATTTCAACAGTTCATGCATGCACGGGAAGCCACAAACCAACCAGGAGGCAAGAAAAACGGAGGAAGTATACCTCTCTCAGCCTTTTAGCTAAGATCAAGTTTCTTTTTTTTTTGGCTAAGATCAAGTTTAGGATCTGTTTTTGGCTAAGGTCAAGTTTAGTGTCTGTCCTGATCGGTGGTCCATCGAACCATAAAAAATAAGGAACCAAAAGGAAGGAGAAGAGGAGGAAGAAGAAGCAAACAAAGATAGCCCGAGGTAATTGCTCGCGTTGGATGTGTACCGATCAAAGGCTGCTCGGCAGTTTTCAAGACCGCAAGGGGAGCTCCCCATCGTGTTGGAGGAATCGAGGGCACAATCCGAAGCGAAGCAGAGCAGAGAGCAGAGAGCAGAGGAGAGCGGAGATTAGAGGAGAGGAGAGATTAGAGGAGAGCACAGGAGCGAGCAGAGAAAAGAGCAGATCAGAGCAGGGAACAGAGCAGAGATCAGTGTAGTGAGGAAAAAGCAAAGAGCACCGCAAAGAGCAGAGCAAAGAGCAGAGGAGAGAGCAGAGGGCAGAGATCAGAGCAAATAGCAGAGTAGTGAGGAGAAAGCAAAGAGCAGAACGAAGAGCAAGCAGAGAGGAGAAGAGAGCAGAGTGGAGAGTAGAGCAGAGAGCAGAGAGCAGAGAGCAGCAGATCAAAGAGCAGAGCAGAGAGCAGAGAGCAGAGAGCAGAGAGCAGCAGATCGAAGAGCAGATGAGAGAGCAGAGAGCAGAGAGCAGAGCAAATAGCAGAGCAGTGAGGAGAAAGCAAAGAGCAGAACGAAGAGCAAGCAGAGAGGAGAAGAGAGCAGAGTGGAGAGTAAAGCAGAGAGCAGAGAGCAGAGAGCAGAGAGCAGAGAGCAGAAAGCAAAGAGCAGAACGAACATAATGCACCGCCATTATGAATGTATACAAGCTATCTTTCCGGTCCAGTACAGTCATGAGGAGGGTGCGTTGTGTTCGGGGGAAGATGGTAGGTTTCGATGAAGGGATTGATTAATCAGTGCGTGTAAAATTGTTAATCGACCATTTGATTAATTCACAGGGCACTCAATCAGGCAATTAACAGATCAAACAATCAAAAAAATTGCACTCAATCAGGCAATTAACAGATCAAACAATCAAAAAAATTAAGTATCAGCAATCAGGCCTATCTATCAACTAATTATCAATATCCACCTATCGTCGGTCTATTACCAATCAATGTCTATTGATCGACGGTAAAACCCCTAGACACAAGTCATCACCGTGAATGGAAGATCTGATTTCGCCTCTCTCCCTTCCCTACATGCACAATTTGAGGAAGACGTCGTCACATCTGTATTCGGGGCAACTTTCACTCTAGATACAGAGATCATGACCGTGTGGGGAAGACGGTAGACATAAGATTCGGCAATTAAACGATTGCGCACATACACAATTTCGATAGATAGAGATAGAGCTAAATTTAGCGATCTTAGATAGAGATAGATAGAGAGGGAGAGAGCTAAATTTAGAGATAGAGGAAGAGGTTTTGTTATTAATATCAATATATCATTTTCTATTTTATTATCGTTGTTATTATTATTATTATTATTATTTATTATTATTATTATTATTATTATTGTTATTATTATTATTGTTGTTATTATTATTGTTGTTATTATAATTATTATTGTTGTTGTTATTATTGTTGTTGTTATTATTGTTATTGTTGTTATTATTATTATTATTTTGAGATGGAGATGTATTCTTTCGTGGTGATAAAGAGGATCGTAGATGAGAGAGAGAGAGTGATAGAGAAAAAGATTTTTTGTTTGTTTCACTCTTTGGCTCACTCCCTCAGGAGACTCCTCCCGTCCACCTGTGTTATATTCCCTTGTGCATCCCCACCTCCAACCATCCTACCTCCTACCTCACTCGCGGACCATCACTCTCTAGTGGAGCAACATGACGATAGAGAAAGAGAGATTGGGCCTCGCTGCACTACTCTCCACATGCCCAAAAGACAAAATATGGTGGTGTATCTTTCCATGTTCGAGGGGAAGATTCATTCTCATATTTCACAATTGGAGAGTAGTGCAGCGAGGCCCATTATTTTTATTATTTTTGAGATAGAGATGTAATCTTTTCTGGTTATAGAGAGCATCAAGGGAGGGGTTCCATGGGCCAGGTCCCACTAGCAGACAGGATTGGACGACGGGATCTGGACGTGAAATTAAAGAATTCTGAATTCTGAATTACCTTGGGTCGGTCAGCTTGACGATAATATCTCGAGGCTGTTGCCCTTAAAAAAAAAGAAAAAAAAAAAGAAAAAAAAAACTGGATAGGTAGAAGATGGATCTAAATTTAGCCATCTTAGAGATAAGATTGGATAGATATAAATTTAGAGATTTGAGATAGAGATCTAGGCTACCAGAGTGGCTCGGGTCCACTTGCCCGGCCAGGCCAAAAATAAATAAAAATAAATAAAAATAAAAATTAATTTTTAATTTAAAATTTTATTTTAAATTTGGTAAAGAATTTCGATGTGACCCTGAGGCAAAAGTTGTTCAGTTTATTTTTGTGCATAACATAGTCTTTTTTCAGATTTTTTTTTCTTTTCTTTTTTGGCTTGGACCTTCCTTGGTCCTTGCACGGCCAGGCTGCCTGGGAAAATAGGGTGACCCAGGCGGCCCTGCTGGTAGCCTAGATAGAGATAGATTAAGATACTTTTTTTTTTTTTTTTTTTTTTTGTGATGGAGATGTTTTCGTTTCTGGTCCACGACTACCTTTCTGAGCCTTGGGAAAAACGGTTTTTCTGGTCCACCACTACCTTTCTGAGCCTTGGGAAAAACGGGAATATACGTCACAACACATTTTTAGGGGGTCCCACAAGGCAAGCAGTGTTTGGGCCTTGTGGCCCGCTTGCAAAAAAATAAAGGAAGAAAAAAGAAAGCAACTGTGTATAGACGAACGAGGTCGGGGAGGGCTGAGAACAAGGTGTGATCACATCAGAACTTCCAGAAAAGTAAGTAGCAATAATAATGGCTAGTTTCAGATTTTGTTTTTTTGGTTTTCTTTTGTTCTTCTCTTTTCTTTGTGCTACCCTGCCAGATAGGCAGGGCGCTTTCCACGGATTGCTGACAACTCACGCACGGAGGGCATTGAGTCACATGCACTCCTGATTCTGTATCTGCCTGCAATCACTTTCATAGCGTGTTCCTTTTCTTTTTTTGTGTGTTTCATCCTAGAACGTAGCTGCCGTGATGTCCGTGCCTCTGCAAAGCCCCCACTTAGGGCACACTATGACACACACTCCAGATTCTGTATCTGCCTGCAGTCACGACCATACGTGGTTGCTTTTTGTCTTTCCCTTTTTCAATTTCAGAAAGAAGCGGGCATTTCAATTTCAGAAAGAAACTTCCGTGATGCCCGCACCTTGCGCCTCTGTAACGCCCTCACAGATGGGCATACTCTCACAAATACTGGAGATTCTCTATCCAACCGCAATCATGTCCATAGTGTGGTTGCTTTCCTTTTCGCGTTTCTTCGCATGTCGGGGGTTCAAATCCCTCTTCGGCCAGTCGTCTATCTATGCTTTCTTCAAGCTTATATATACTATATGATATGCTTGAATTCTCCAATTATTGAGTTGAATTGATGGAGTTTCTTTTTCTTTTCTTTCTTTTTTTCTTTTTTTGCAAGAGTGCCAGAAAAAAAATGCAATGGAACTCAGGCTCGGCAAAACTCGGTGCACAGTGAAATTCAGGGTCGGCAAAAACAGGATTGGAGGTAGTGGCAAAAACAGGATTGGAGGTAGTGGTGGTTTAACCACTACTACCTCGGAGCCTGTTTTTGCCGACCCTGATTTTCACTGCACGCCGGAGTTTTGCCAGGTGGGATGCCGTTTTGTTTTCTATCTGGCACTCTTCTGGGGAAAAAAAAAACTTTCAAAAAACGAAGAAGCACGGAGTTGGCTCACATCCAGAAAGAGGAAAAAAGAACACCCATTTGGACGTGACACCAGGTACATACCTACCCCAAAGTACATGTGTGAGTATGCCGTCAGTGAGGGCTTTACAGCAGGGGTGTCAGATCCACAGAAGAAAAAGAAAAAAAATCAAAACTGAACTTAGGGCGGGAAAGCGGGTTCATACATTCTGGATAGTAGTAGTGTGGGCATGCCCTCCTCCACAAAGTGTCAGCAGCCAGTGGACTGCACCGGGCCTCCCTGGCAGGCGCCAAAACAAAAAAAAGAAAGAAAACAAAAACACAAACAACGAGAGCCTGAAACTGGCCACAATAGTAGCTAGATACTTTCTTGTGCTCAGAAAGAAAACAAAAACACAAACAAAGAGAACCTGAAACTGGCGACAGTAGTTGCTAGATACTTTCTCGTGCATTTTGGTGTGAGCACAACTTCGTGCATGGCCTTCCCGGACAGGGTCTTTTGTTTTTCTTTTTGTTTGTCAAACGGGCCCACAAGGCCCAACTGCTGAGCCTCGTCCGACCCCCGAAAAGTTCGGGGAAAAATGGGAAAACTGCCAGTTTTCCCATTTTCTCCAAGAGGGAGCGATGTCCCACTGGCAAACACAATTCGGAGTGGGACCCGGGCTCGGCAAGTCCCATAAAGTTGTGTTTTATTTTTGCCTGTGGATGAAAGGGGAAAAACAATAAAAAAAGATACTTTTTCTACTGCAATGATGTTGGGCAGGGTTCACAGTAGTCCTCCACATAATGAATCTGACAAACAGTGAGATTCTGAATGTTGTTTTGTTTTTTCCCTTTGTCTTTTCATTCTTATGAGTCCCCTGCCAACGAGGCACGGCGGAATCTGTAATCTGCTCACAAACTGTGTTTCATGAGAGGATTGTAACACTGATCACACTGGCACTTAGAGGAACGTATCGAGCCAATTTCATGGCTGAATCCGTGTTTTCTTTTTTTTTTTCTTTTTCTTCTTTGGGCCTGGTTCGACACCACTTGGAAATTGCTGTTTTTCAAGGAAGCATCGTTCGACCCCGTGCTAATCGCGCACCCTTGAAGTCACTAATTGTTTCCACATCCCCGCGGCCAAGTGTCCTTCCTTGAAAAGGAAGTGTGGCCCAGGCAAATCGACGAAAATCCCAAGGGTGCCTCGGGAGGTCACTTGGGGCGCAAGGGTTTCACCCTTCAAAACGGGTAATATACGGACCTTTCTCTTTTTTTCTTTTTTTTCCCACCAATCACCACTGTTCGTGGTGCAATGACGTCAGCACTTCAGTTTCAAGGACGGCCGTCTCAAGGGTTTTGTCAAGGGGTTGTGGAACGAAATAATGAGTTAGGGGAAATTAATCACCTTCCGTGAGTTAGGGTGCCCTTGAAACTCAAGTATTTTCAAGTGGTGTCCAAACAGGCCGTTTGTCTTTCTGGAATCTGACAACCTCGCTACGGGGCTGAGACACTCTCACTGAGGGAACATTCACATTACCACTTCCAAGAATGTATACAACTGCGTCTCACGGCCAAAGCTTTGTTTCTTTTTTCTTCTTCTTCCTATGTGAGTTTCACAGCTGGGATTTTTTTTTATTTTTTTATTTTTTTTGGTTCTTTGTGTGATAGGACAAGGGAAGAAAATGGAGTGGGACTCATGGGACTCAGGCTCGGCAAAACTTGGAGCGCAGTGAAATTCAGGCTCGGCAAAAACAGGCTCAGAGAAAAATAAGAAAAAAAACTTACGTTCCAAGGCTCGTGAGCCTGCAACTGGCCTGCTGCGTTCACTTCCGGCCAGGCCCGAATTCAAAAGCTCTTACCGACTAAACCGATAAGAGCCCTACTCTGCTTCAGGTGAACTGGCGGCTTAAACCACAAGTACACGGCCCCAGCCTTGCAGTCTGAAACTTGTCGAAAACTAGGCCGAAACGTCAAACGCTGGGCCCACCGTTGATAAATTTGATCGGCGGCCCAGTTTTCGTTTCGTGCCTCCAGAATTTGAGGTGTCAGACCCGTGGCCCAGGTGCCCATACACAGGTGGTTTAAACCACCACTACACGCCCCATGCAAATAGGAAGTCTATTGGCCGCAACTTTTGGGGATCCGTACCAGATGACCAAATGACTGGTGCTGCCAGCCAAAACGATCAGAAATCGCATCGGCATTGGTTCGTTCTTTTTTGGTGAGCAGCAGGATTGGCCTCAGAGACAAGAGGCTTGGAGGTAGTTGTCGTTTCATAGGCCTAATGGTTTTTGCAGTTTACTGTTGCCTTGAAAAGTGGCCTAGGTCCTTGGGGACATCTGTGAATATTGGACCATAGAGAGAATATCAGCATGGCCCCTGCACTACTTTCCTTTTGGAGTCAGATGGGCATAGTTGCGCTGCTAATTTTGAGATATTCGTGCCTCCACATCACACTTAGTCGAAGCCTGTGTTGAGATATTCGTGCCTCCACATCGAGTATGTACTCTGCTCACAGTACGTACGGGAGTACATACTCTTATTTTTAATTTATAATAATTTATTACTTTTTTTAAGTTTTTTATTTTTAAATCGAATTTGGTTGGATATTCCGGGATGACTTCCAGGCAAACGTAGTTTGTAGTTCTTTTTTACATAACATACTTCTTTTTCAGATTTTTTTCTGTATTTTATTATTATTATTATTATTATTATTATTATTATTTTTATGTACGCTTATGCAATTTTTTTTTAGCACGTATGCATACTCGGGAGAACGTACTTGTACTCCTTGTGTACGCGTACAGGGTGCAACACAGGTCGAAGTCTCTCTTCTTCAAATACTCTAAGTTGGCAATCCGAACACAAAGTACAGGGCCAGTGAGGGGCGATGACAGGCCAAGGGAGGACAGCGAGCTCGCTGAAAGGCAGTAGTGAGAAGGGAGGGAAGATCATATCGATAATCGTAAGCCCCGAGTTAACAAAACCTGAGCACTGACCTTCCGAAGGGGATTGGTAGGGTTCCCGAGCTAACAAAACCTGAGCACTGACCTTCCAAAGGGGATTGGTAGGGTTGCACGATTCATGTTGTAGCCTTGCGTATATCCCATTGGCATACGCGTGTCCTTTCCGAAGTTGTTCATAAACTCGGGGCATGACAGGGGATGATCGCGTGGATACGACGTGGAACCTTCGTACCTTCCAACAAAGTGTTGGAACATATGAGGGAGCACCATTCTGAGGAGATGGTGGACATCAAAAAGAGTAACTCATAGGACCAATCTATCACACACATCCACCGGTCACAAAACGAAAGGAGATCCACGTCTGATACATGAGGAATTATGGATGCAGGCGGGCAGTCAATGACTATAGACTTCCGTGCAACCGGAAGAGTGTAACAAGAGTGCTGTGTGCACCTATTCATTCATGAAGTGGAAGCATACTTTATCTGTCGTAAGCGAAGATCAAAAACTAAAATCCACATCCTCCGTGTTACTCTATTCGTAAAGGTGAGAAGCGGACATCAGTTACAAGCTTTCGTTCCAGGCGGAAGAGTGTAACGAGGATGCCGCACGTTCCTACAGACCAAAGAACAAAAGAGCATCTTCCTATAGGAGAGACACATTCGTTCAAACTGATGAACAAAGAAACAGAGAGAAAGAAACCTCTATTAGACATACACAACCTCAGAAAGAAAGATCATTAAGAGGAGTCCACACAAGATAACCTGCGAAGTCGATACACTCGAGCACTTACAGAGAACAAGCTACTATCGTGTTCATCTTGCAAGTGGAAGAGTGTAAAGGGAGTTCAAGGTGCCCATCATTATTCCTGAGCAAAATCCACATTATCTTCCCATTCGGAAAGAAAGAATCAACGATCCTATACGTTCATTTAGAAGGGGACAACCACATACATCACATCCATGGCTCACATACAGAAATAATCGAGACACCTTGAAACCACTAGTACCTCCGCCACTGTTGGGAAAACACGGCAAAACACCCGTTTCCGAAGAAAGCGGAGTGGGACCCGGAGACAACAACATACATCACATCCATGACTCACATACAGAAGGAAGAGTAATGAAATGAAGAAGAAAAAATGGAGTCCGTGCCTTGCGCAACTTCCACTTACATGAACGAATCAGGCAACCAAGTTAACCGACTCTCACAATAGTGGCACCTTTGCCACACACCCAGCAGCGTCTCTCAGTGATTGTAACCCCGACAAAACCCAACTTCTGCGCTGATCCACTCAGATCCTGCATTCCCTCGCAGCTATGTGGTGTGCAATCCCGCAATCCTGCAAAGCCGTGGCTAACCTGTCGTGACTTTCTGATCCGCTGATCACTGCCTATCTAGCCCCTACTCCACTCAAGTTTGCTGATAGAGTAAGAGAGAGAGAGAGGGGAACGTGCTTGTACGATTTGTAGTTGTGGAAGAGACCGAGAAGGGATACGTAGAAGGAAGAGGGGGAGGAAGAAGAGAAGGGGATAGGAGGGCAGGAAGGCCGTACTGATCCTGAAGTAGTGCTCGTAGCCAATCAAAACGTAGTGTGAAGGGGTCAGAGCCACTCTCCACGCTACGATCTGTTTTTTGTGGTCACTTGGGTTCGGCAAGATCATCCCGGGTGTAGATGGAGGCGGGAAGGAGGCTATGAGAAAAGGTGTGGGGAGGGACCAAATTCAACAGGATCAAGAAAGAGAAGAAGGTGCGAGGGAGGTCGAAGAAGACTGTCACACTTTGCTGAGGAAGGTGCAAACAAAGAGGAAGAAGAGCGCCCGAAAGATTTGCATGCAAAGGGGCGAGCATAGGAATGTATGCATGAAGAACAAAAAAGCACCAAAACCGAGCGCGGTTGCTAAGGCGTGCGGAATGAAATATCCTAGCTCCTCTTTTTTAACTGGGTCCAAAATGAAAGCAGAAATTACAAGGACAATTCCAAAACTGCGCAGAAAACCACAATTTGAAACTTTGAAAGCCATATATCCGGCTCGTCTGTATCGTGGAGAGATGGAATAACACGCATTCGATCAAAGATCAGGTAGGTGCGACACACTCAGCACACGAGGCATGCAACGGCACACAAAGCATGCAGATGTGGAACACACGCGATCCAAGACTGTTGTCCAAAAAAGACAACATAACCTTATTATGATAAGTGGTAGGTGACCAAGAGACCCAGTGGTCGGCTTTGTTGGACACTTTTTTTTTTTTTTATTCAAATGAAGATTGAGGCCGGGGTCCTCACAGTCTACCCGGAGTAACTGAACCGAACATGCTGAGAACCGGGCTCAGCGTCCCTCATGTGATGATGATGGTGATGCTAGTAATGATGGACTTCTAGTGATTCTTAGAAAAGTGTAAGATAGTAATTCCGATGATGATGATAATGATGACGATGATGATGATGATGGTGATTAGTATATAAAAGAGACTATGCTATATCAACGATTCTAGGCACCTCCTGAAGCCCACAACAGTTTTCGAAAAAACTCAAGTATCTAAGGGGTTTCCAACAGATCCTAACAAAGCTCACCGAAACTGACTTACTCTCTGACAAACTCAACCAGGCCTCACGCCCCCTAACTGCTAGGTTACGACTCACTCCAGCTCCGGCCAGTGTTGTCCTGTGTCAGCAACCCCCAGCTGTCCTTTAGGATGCCCCCCGCATAGCATCCCCAGATCTCTCTGCAAGACCTCATGCCCTCACCTTCGGCAAGCTACAGGGCATCACCCCGGCTCCGGCCAGCGTCGTTCTGGCATTGGACAGCCACAAATCCTGAATATAACAGTCTGAATCCAGTGCAGCTTCGTACAACCCACCGACAAACCCTCAGAGGCCTGAGAAATTCTTCAAACTACCAGGCATAACAGAAGAAATCCGATCCAAGAAGCTTCCAAAAGTCACCGCATAGAGAAACTTCCCCCTGCCCACTGTCCCATGCTGCCACCGCCGAGGAAAACCTCCTCGGTCCCAACCTGGAACAGACCCCCTCCTCCCCCCCTTCCGCAAAGGCAGCCAATTCCCTCCTAGAGGATACCTTCGCCTTCCCCTTGTCCCTATCTGGCCCTGCTGGGGTTGAAGGCGACCTACTCTCCCACCCCGGCCCCAGACAAGGACAAACCACAAATCTGCCCCACCCCCGACAGGGCAGCCACCTCCCACCTTGCAGCGCCCCTGTAGAGTAAGGCTCCCCAATACCACCCCCACCCTTCCCCCAAGAGTCCCAACCGTGACCACAAAAACCCTATCCCGACTGAAGCACATCCATCAGATCGAATCCCTAAAGTATATGGTAGAACTGGAAATTTCTAAAAATTATGATGGAGAGAGAGGTAAATGAAAGTTTTTTTTTTGGATTTGCAGATGGTGATAAGCATCATCCTGAAGATGATGATGATGACGACCAAACTCACCTGCTGATGTGAGAGACAAACAAGGCCATGAACCGCAACACCTAATGGTGACAAAATGATGATGATGATAGTCATGACAGAATGATGATGCCGAGCGTACTGAAGAACAGTACCAACAGCACCCTATGATTGCAAATTGATGATGCTGATGATGATAATGATGATGTTAATGATGTTGATGATGTCGCTGCTGCTGCTGCTGCTGCTGCTGCTGCTGACGACGATGCCCAACGCCATGTGATGACAAGAGGATGATAATGGTACAAATGACGAACACCTTGGATAATAACCTAGTGATGATGATGATAAGGGTAAGCAGCGCCCTATGACGAACAAGCTTCGCCAACAGCGCCTTGTGAAGATGAGGTATTGATGATGACAATGATATTGACGTTATGACAATGATGATGATGATGACGAGCAACCTCAGCGGCGCCCTATGAAGACAAGATGATGATGATCAGATGATGATGATGGTGATGACGCCTGACGATGGTGATGACGCCTGATGCTGACGATGAACCATCACCGTGATGCTGCTCCCGAACCACGCCCTGTTGATGATGACGATGATTGTGACGCTGATGACGGGCAGCACCCTGATGATGATGATGAATGATGACGGTGTCAAACCGCACCCTGATGATGATGATGGTGATGCCGCCTGATGATGTGATGACGCGTGATGCTGACGACAAACCCTTACCGTGATGATGCTGCCGAAAGACACCATGTTGATGATGACGGTGATAATGTCGATGATGATGAGCAGCACCCTGACGATGATGACGAATAATGCCGGTGTCAAACCGCAACCTGTTGACGATGGTGCCGGTGATGAACAGCGCCCCGTTGTCGATGCCGAACAGCGCCCTAATTTTGCTGACGCACCCACTTCCTTATGATTGCAGTCGCCACTGCACTCACACTTCAGTTTACCAAGGGCTGACTCCACTGTACTCCACAGGCGTCGACATAGCCAACGCCTCTCAGGCCATATGCCACGGGCAAAAACGCAGCGGCAATGGAGCGGAACGTGGAACTCCCGGAAGCAAAGAACCACCGGGAGTTAGCCCACTCTGCCACATCAGCTTGTGACGTGGTGTGGACAAGCGCCTCCGGTCACCTGCGCGTGCGCAAAGCGCTTGGTTGAGAGAGGAGATGGTCGCCATCGCTGCCGCGCACCTTCACCATGGCCTATCCGTGCGGTGTCCCAACCCTGGGCGGGGCGCAGCGCTCCCGGTAGCGCTGCGCCCCTCCTTGAACCTGTCCATAATGGAAATACCTCTGGTCGGGTTTGTCGGACACTAGTTTCTCCCCCCATCAACTTCATCCCGAGACTTCAACGTTGTTCCTCCAACCCTTCTCGGGGCAACCCCCTATGCCATGCTGAAAAAAGAGGACAATCATTACGTACGCTACCTAGTAATACTCCGACTAGTTCTACGGTCTACATAGCAGCTGCGTGGCAAACTGCCACATCTCGTCCCGGTTCAGAGAAAACCATACTTGCGGCGCACCAGTGTTGTGCGTCATGCGGTGCGGTGCGCCTTGCGCTGTGCGCGGATCTAAGATGCGAGCGCACGTGCGCACACCGTGCACAAAACGCGTACAGGTGCAGCGCACCGTGCAGGGCACAACTTTGCTGGTGCGCCGCTGGTGCGCGAGCCTTCTTTTTTTTATTTTGTGTGTGTGTGTGTGTGTGTGTGTGTGTGTGTGTGTGTGTGTGTGTGTGTGTGTGTGTGTGTGTAGTGCGCCTTGCGCCGTGCGTGGATCTAGGATGTG
>BFEA01000030.1:3560695-3571990 GCA_003427395.1 Chara braunii
TGGCACGAAAAGTCTCAAACATTTATAGATGTCCATGGAGTTTTTTTGTCATTGACTGAACCTGCCATATGTGTTTTTGAGTATGATATTCAATATGTGCCTGTTGTCTTAATGCATTTGTCAATAAAAAACAAAAAATAACTGATACTATATTGCGAAACATTGATAGGGGAGAAAAGTACAATAGAAACCCATAATGAAGACCCCTATAGCTTCACATAATGGGAATGAAACTGTAACACCCCCCAAAATGTGTGAGAAAACATGAGCACAAACTATAAACAATGCGGGGTACGTACTCAAAATAGTGTGCTCAAAACGCAAAAAATCACACACAGGCCATTTTGCAGGCCTGTGTCCTTCAGGCCAAAAGCCTGAACTTCAGGCCGAAAGCCTGAAATCCAGGGCTTACAGGCCCCATGTCGGTTCAGCCCGAAAGCCTGAATTCCAGGGCCTATCCCTGTGTCGTTTCAGACTAAAAATGGCAACAACCTTTTTAGCCTGAAACCATGGGCCATTTTCAGTCGTTCATCAGAACGACCGGCCCTGAAACTCAGGCACCGAACCAGGGTTTCGGGACCAGACTATTATTAGTCTGTTTCCCACGCCAGCCCCTGGCACACTACGGCATTGGCAAGAGCTGCCTCCTCGGCCTGACTCGCCCTCCAGTAGTCAGGAGGAAGGCCGAGGTAGTACATAGGACTTCCCAGGCACTTTCGAGGTAGGCAGTCGGCAGTTGTAGTCTTCAGGATTCGGGAGCAACACTCTGGAGGGAGCGCTGCAGTGTAGTAGTAGTAGCGTTAGCTTGTAGTCTTCAGCGCTGGGCGCAGTAGGTAGTTGTAGTCTCCAGCGCTGGGCGCCATAGCTAGGTAGTACTAGAGAGAGAGAGAGAGCTTGGGCGGAGGCCAGAGGTACCTACCTGCAGCGCCGTCGCTCCAACTTCGTCTTCGAGGTACCTGCAACACAGCGCCAACATCACAGGTTAGTATCTGGTTCATAACAGTGAGAGAGAGAGAGTTCTTCTTCTTGCTCTTCTCAGTCCACCATCTTCTTCTCTCCTTTTCAACTTCTGACTTCACTGCATCTGCAGACTACGAGAGAAGAGAGACAGAGTTTGGTGACATTGGATCCAGACTCGACTTTTGGGACTTCCGACATGGCAATGAGGGATTATTTGGGATTGGTGACGAAGACTTGGTGTTAACGACATTCCCATCTTTCTCCCTCCTTTCGTCTGATCCTTACCTCTTCGTCTGTGTATGTCTGGACCTRGCGCTTTCTTCCYGTGTACAGCGCCMGGCTCCTTCACACYTGGTGATGGATACGATGTATGTTTAGTCTGAGTTCAAGCATTGATTGGGCTAGTTAGTAGCATCCTAGCATTCTGCTTCGCTACTCTGTACTACGTGAATGAGGTCAGTCCCTGTCAGGTCAGTCTTTGTATCTAAGTCTTCCCTGCGCTTTTCAGCACCTTTTGTATGTATGAGAATGCACATTGTCTGTCGAGATTCCACTCGCACTACATTGTCCATTCAGTCCTTTTCATCACATTGCAGTTCCTCGGTTATTACATACATTCACATATTTGTGCATGTGACAGTTGGTATTGGAGCTTTGCACGTGAATCAGGACAACCTGATCTGACACGTGTGTGAGGACTAAAAAGCTAGTTAGTCTTTATCATGGCTACGATCCGGACGTCCAGACCACCGTCCAGACGGTCCGGATTCAGTCTGGACTCCAGACGTCCGGTCTGGAAGGTCCGGATCTGTCAAATTTCGAGGGGGAAAAAAAAAAAAAAACGGTCCAGGACCCTGCCCCATTGAGGAGACAAGCCCCCAAAATTGTTTTGGGGGTTTTTCAGGCCCGTTTATGCTTTTTTGAGGGGTCCAGACATGCTCTCTCTATATAATAATTTATTCGACAACCCCAATTCTTTAATTATTAATAATTTATTACCTTTTATTAGTTTTTGAAGGTTTTTTTTTTAACTTTTTTTAAGCTTTTTTATCGTTTTCGACTTCTAACTCAAGTTTGGTTTGGAATTCTGACATGACTCCGAGGCAAAAGTGGTTTGCATTGCTATTTTGTATAACATACTTTTTTCTCAGATTTTTTTATTTTTATTTTTTTTAACGGTCCGGACATTTTCCGGACCTGTCCAGGCGATCCCCCCATGTCCGGAGGTCCAGAAATGTCCGGAATTCTGGACGTCCAGAAACTACCGGACACGGGTCCGGTTCCATGTTCGGAAATGTCCGGGTCCGGGTCTGGCGTAGCCATGGTCTTTATTGATTGATTAGGACATACTAGTTAGACCCCAAAATCACGATCTTGTCCTTACTACCGAAAATCGAAATTTTTTCTTTTCTCGGATTTTATTTTCTCGCTATTCTGTTGTGGAAAATCGCAATATCGCAACATTTGAAATTCCCATTTCCGTTTTTCTGAAAATTCAAAATTTCGCTGTTGAAAATCCGGAATATTTTTCTTTTCGAAAATTTTGATTTCCTGTTGCATTTCCCGTTACTTAGAAATTCGGAATATTTTCTTTCCTGAAATTCGTTTTTCTGAAAACGGTACGGGAAATACCTCCTGCGGTATTATTCTTCAAATTGTGAATATTCTCATCGGAATAAATCCGAATACTTTTCATTTATGTTCGGAATTTTTCTTTCGCAGTTCTGGGATTCTGTCGTTCAGTCTATAAATCATCGACAGTCTAAAGTCAATTTTTTTTTCTCTTTCAGTGATCATTTCGCACTTCAAGGGAGGTTGGGGGACCTAGCGAACTTGCAAAAATCGGGATTTTTATTTTTGCAAAGTTCGAACTTTTCTGTTTTGATTAGTGGCTCCTTATCTAAGTGTGAGTTGGGCGATTATCCCACCCACCCCTCCCCACCTATGTTGTTGCCATCTCTCGCCTTTCCGTTTCTGTTGGTATTCGGGTACCCCTTGCGGCGGCATTGGTGAGTTGCCACGTCAGGAGGCCACGTCAGCGGACCACGTCAGCGGACCACGTCAGCAGGCCACGTCAGCAGGCCACGTCAGCGGACCACGTCAGCGGACCACGTCAGCAGGCCACGTCAGCAGGCTATGTCAGCAGGCCACGTCAGCTGTGCCACGTCAGCAGCAAGGGATACCACATCAACATGCCCCCGCTGCGGTCTATGCAGTTGCGATCTCAAACAGCAGTCATGGACCAGAGGCCCGGGGAAGCAGACGAGGCCTATCAGGCCCGCATGCTGGCTTGGAGTGCGGAGACTAAGAAACGGGCAGATGACGCTGCAGCAGCAGCGAAGAAGAAGGCAGAGGATCCCGAGCAGGCACGTCTATTGGCACTTGAACAACAACGCCAACATAACGAGGCAACAGCAAGGGCTGCCGATGAAGAAAGGAACCAGCGTCGCGAGAAGATATTTACCGGAGAGCGGGCGTTACTTACCATGGCAGTGGAATGGCGGACCGAGGCCGAGAATAGCCAGTTGGAGGATAGCGCAAACAAGATAGCGCTCCTCCTCTCGCATCTCACGGATCTCCTTGCAACCTGCATTACATAGCAGGCGGAGATCCTTGGTCTCGACAGCTCGCTGGCTCACGTTCAAGACCGCGTTAAGTGGTTGGAGCAGCGACCAGTCGCCGCCGCCGACGCAAGCTCTTCCAATACTGCCGACCGCCTCAATGCATTGGAGATGCGCGTCGGCTCCCTCCAGGACGGCGCACAGTTACAGCACACCGCGACGCAACAGTTGCAGCAACGGGTCTGTACCACCGCCAATACCTCGAGTACGGAGCCGCGCGAGACAACTCCAAAGTTTGACGGGCAGGAGATCTTCTGCGACTCGATGAAGACAGATCCGATTCCATGGTTCCGCAAGTTCGAGCTCACGCTGCAGCTGTCCAACGTCAAAGAACACAAGCACCACGCATACTTGTACTCTCGTTCWGGGGGCGCGTGCCAGGCTTGGTTGGACAACCTTCTGTCCAAGTATGGAGTAGTGGCAGCCGACTTGCACACCAAGATCAGTTGGGATAATGTGAAGGCGGCGTGGCACAAGCAGTTCCGGGTGGAGCCGCCAGAGATCAAAGCCATGGACAAGCTCATGGTCTTCGAACAAGGCACGCTGCCGAGTACGGACTGGATCGCCGAGTACCAACGCTTGACGTCAGTCCCGACATCCAGATGGGCTTCAAGGCCATCCGCCATTACTTCATCTCAAGGTCATGTCCGACATTAAGCAATGCCCTGACTCATGTCGAGGACACCTTGACGACGACGGCGGAGTTGTTCGACAAGGCTGCGCAGATCATTATCACGAACAAGGAGGCCAAGAACCTCCCTTCAGCTGCGTCAGGCCCGAGCAGGGACCAGCATCGGCCAAGAGTGGCCGTGGTCGCAGCGGCAGCGCCGTTGGACCAAATCAGCGAGGCTGTGTCTGCCAGTGAAGGGGACAGATTCGCATCCGCCCGGGAAGGTGGCCGCCCGGGCAGAGGCCGAGGACGCGGCAAGACGAAGACACACACCGCATCTAGGCCCGGGCCCGGTGCAGCAACTCAAACAGGCCCATGGACCCAGTATGGCATCTCTGAGTCCGCATTCAAGGCGCGCGAGAGATTCCACTATTGCCTTTGGTGCAACAACAATCTTCATCAGACGCAGGGTTGCCCATTAAAAGGCAAGGGCAGACAGGGAAACTGAGCACTGCCGAGAGTGACTCGACGACACTCTCGACGCCTTCGGAACCGGTTTCTTCGCGAGTAACCGGCCTTCATTCCGAGGCGCACGCGGAAGTCGATAGTCCTCTTCTACTTTCTTTTGAGGACTATGCTGCCCGGCTCATTCCTACGCTGGGTACTCAAGCTCAAGGACAAGGAGTGTGTGCGGTTTCTTCTCCGTCCGGCAACGACGACATATCGTCTTGAACTGGTTCATCACGGGATTCGGCGCGCGAGTTCAACATAGAGGCATTGGACCTGCTCACGTCTGAGGACTTTGCATGGCTCCCTCTCCCGACCACAGGCCGCTTACCGGGACCGCAATGCGCAGCACTTAGCGCCAATCTTCACACTTACTTATCCTTCTATGCACCACCAACTTCGCCGACGGATGACGAAGTCGCGGTGGGGGACATCGTGGCGTATACTACCAAGGTGGCCCGCGAGTTTCACACGCAGCGGTGCGATGACAACAACGCACCGCTCATGTATGTCCGCATTCAAGTTGGGCAAGCGTCCTGCAGAGCTTTGCTGGATAGCGGCGCGGCTTGCAACTTCATGAGCCAATTCTTTATGCAAAGGGCTGGCCTTGGCGCACAAGTTCGGAGGAAGGCAAACCGGACCGCGATCAAGTTGGCGGATGGAAAGACGCAACAACTTCTCGACCATTACATCGAGGCCGTACCGGTCTACTTCGCACCTCATGCATGCGAACCGGTGACATTCGATATTCTCGACACGGACTTCGACATCATTCTGGGAATGCCTTGGCTTGCAAGTGCGGATCACACGGTCAACTTCCATCGACGGACTCTTAGCGTTCGCGACGCCTTCGGTGCGGAAGTGGCGTGTACTATTTCTCTACCGCACTCTTCGATCCGGTGCCAAGTGGTGACGACCAAATCATTCCGGGCGATTTGCGCTTACGAGCAGCCCGAGAAGATCGGCCTATGTTTCCTACGGACCGTCGCAGTAGCCGACTCTTCACCCACACACTTGTCTTCGGACCCCCGTGTGGTGCGGTTGTTGGACGAGTTCGTTGACATCATCGAGTCACCTACCGGTGTTTTGCCGGATCGGCCGATCTCTCACGAGATCGTTCTTAAGGCCGGTGCTGAGCCGCCGAAAGGTTGCATCTATCGGATGAGCGAGGAGGAGCTTGAGGTCCTCCGCGCACAACTCGACGATTTGTTGGCCAAGGGCTGGATCCGCCCGAGCAGCTCCCCATATGGAGCACCAAATCTCCTCGTCAGGAAGAAGAACAAGGATCTACGATTGTGTATCGACTACCGCAAGCTCAACGCGCAAACCGTTAAGAATGCGGGGCCTCTTCCTCGCATCGATGATCTTCTTGAGCGACTGGGCGGCGCAAAGTATTTTTCAAAGTTGGATTTGAAATCGGGATATCATCAAATCTCGATCCAGCCGAACGATCGCTACAAGACCGCATTCAAGACGCGGTACGGGCATTTTGAGTGGGTGGTCATGCCTTTTGGCCTCACCAACGCCCCGGCGACCTTTCAGGCGGCGATGACCAATGAGTTTCGTGCAATGTTGGACCGGTTCGTGCTGGTCTACTTAGACGATATTCTCGTCTATAGCCAGTCATTGGAGGATAATCTTGGGCATCTTCGACGAGTGTTGGAGACGCTCCGCCGCGCCAAGTACAAGGCCAACCGCGACAAGTGTGAATTTGTCCGGCAAGAGCTGGAATACTTGGGCCATTTTGTCACACCGGAGGGCATCAGTCCGCTATCGGACAAGATTCAGGCCGTCCAGGAGTGGCTGGAGCCTCGGAACGTCACGGATGTCCGCTCATTCCTCGGTCTTACCGGCTACTATGAGCGCTTCATCAAAGGCTACTCGAAGATCGCGGCCCACATGAACAAGCTTCAGAGCGAGGATCGGCTTCGGAGAGGAGTCGCGGGGATCATTCTTCGCTCTCAAAGCCGCGCTATCGTCTACGGAGGTCTTGCGGATATAGGACCCGCTCGCGCCTACACGCGTCACTATGGATGCGTCAGGCTATGGCATTGGTGCAGTCCTCGAGCAACATGATGGTGTGGACTGACACCCGGTCGAGTACTTCAGCAAGAAAGTGCCCCTCGTGCATTCCATCGACGATGCACGCAAGAAGGAGCTCCTCGCCTTCGTCCACGCGCTCAAGCGGTGGCGGCACTTCCTCCTTGGTCGAAGCCAATTTTGCTGGGTAATGGACAACAATCCGTTGGTCTTCTACAAGACCCARGACACCGTCAACAGCACCATCGCTCAATGGATGGCTTTCATCGACCAGTTCGACTTCTTTCCCGATCACATTCCCGGGAAGTCGAACCATTTTGCGGATGCTCTTTCACGGCGTCCGGATCATTGTACCGCGGTCTACTCAACCTTCGAGATCGACGACGACCTGCAGAACAACTTCATCCACGGCTACCAAGCCGACCCCGAGTTTCGCGACAAGTACGCGAATTGCTCCTCTCCTAATCCGACTCCTTCTCACTACCGGATCCAAGAGGGGTACTTGCTTGTCCACACGCGGGGGAGGGACCTTCTTTGCGTACCGAGTGATCCTCACTTGCGTACAGGGCTTCTTGGCGAGTTCCACGACGCTCCCGCCACTGGACACTTCAGRGTCAATCGCACGATTGGCCGACTTCGCCAGCGATTTTGGTGGCCCGGCGTTCTCGGCGACCTCACGCGCTATTGCGAGTCATGCGAGGTTTGCCGACGCTGCAAATCCCGCAACCATCGTCCGTACGGCGAGTTACGACCATTGCCAGTCCCGTTGCAGCGAAGGGAAGCGATTGCCATGGACATTACCGGCCCGTTCCCCAAGAACAAGACCGGAGTGGATGGCATTCTCACGGTGGTCGACCAACTCACCAAGTTCGCCATGTTTTTGCCTTGTCGCTATCATGCCAAGGCACCRGAGTTAGCCGAGGTTCTGTACGCCGGTTGGATTCGAACCAAGGGTTACCCCAAGGAGATCGTCTGCGACCGCGACACTCGGTTCATGTCCAATTTTTGGTTGGCGCTTATCAAGCGATGGGGCTCATCTCTCAAGCCCAGTTCAGCTCGCCACCCTCAGACCGATGGCCAGACGGAGAGGGCGCATCAGACCGCACAGGTTCTCCTTCTCACTCTCATCCGCCCCGACCAGAAAGACTGGGTTGAGCGACTGCCGGACGTCGAGTTGGCCTACAACTCTTTCATCCACCCGGCTATTGGGATATCACCCTTCGAGTTCGAGCATGGCTCGCCGGTCACATCACCGTTGGATACTATTACTCCACGCACGACCGAGAGCGATGACCATGTTCTTTTCTTGCGTCGGATGCAAGAGCTTCTTGTCAAGGCACGCGACCAGATGGCTAAGACTCAGCAGCGCACGAGCCAGCAGGCCAATCGCCAGCGCCTTCCTTGTCCATTCCGCGCCGGGGACCTCGTCTGGGTTTCCGTCGCGGAATTCAGCCTTGAACAAGACGTCTCTCGCAAGCTCCTTCCGAAATGGATGGGGCCTTGGCCGATCATAGAGCCCACTGGGGACGCACCCGAAGGACCYTCCTTCACGATTCAGGTGCCCAGCCACGTGCCCGTCTACCCAGTCTTTCATTGCTCCAAATTGGCTCTCTACACGCCAGCGGACCATGACGATTTTCCCGGGAGACGTACGCAAGACCCGCCTTCTGTGGATGGTTTTCAGGAGGTCGGCGACATCATCTCCCAGCGACACTATGGCAACAAGCCAACTGAGTATTTGGTGCATTTTGTGTACTGCACACACCGAGCTAACCTATGGTTGACCCGTGCGGAACTTCAAACAACAGCTCCAGACGTTCTCGTACGCTACGAACGCAAGATGCAAGACAAGCCGGTTTCTTCGGCTCCACGCCGCGCCTGCGTCCAGGTTCCACCTTCAGATCGACGGCTTCGCCCTCGCCCCGACTTGACTTCATAAGGAGGGGGGGGTGTTACATGCTGCGCGTGCACACGCAAGCCATTTTGCAAGCCTGCGTCCTTCAGGCCGAAAGCCTGAAATCCAGGGCTTACAAGCCCCATGTCGGTTCAGCCCGAAAGCCTGAATTCCAGGGCCTATCCCTGTGTCGTTTCAGACTAAAAATGGCAACAGCCTTTTTTGCCTGAAACGAAGGGCTATTATCGGTCGTTCATCAGAACGACCGGCCCTGAAACTCGGGCATCGAACCAGGGTTTCGGGAACAGACTATTATTAGTTTGTTTCCCACGCCAGCCTCAGCAGGCTGCTGCACGCCAGCCCCTGGCACACTTCGGCATTGGCAAGAGCTGCCTCCTCGGCCTGACTCGCCCTCCAGTAGTCAGGAGGCAGGCCGAGGTAGTACATAGGACTTCCCAGGCACTTCCGAGGTAGGCAGTCGGCAGTTGTAGTCTTCAGGATTCGGGAGCAGCACTCTGGAGGGAGCGCTGCAGTGTAGTAGTAGTAGCGTTAGCCTGTAGTCTTCAGCGCTGGGCGCAATAGGTAGCTGTAGTCTCCAGCGCTAGGCGCCATAGCTAGGTAGTACTAGAGAGAGAGAGAGAGCTTGGGCGGAGGCCAGAGGTACCTACCTGCAGCGCCGTTGCTCCAGCTTCGTCTTCGAGGTACCTGCAGCACAGCGCCAACATCACAGGTTGGTATCTGGTTCATAACAGTGAGAGAGAGAGTTCTTCTTCTTCCTCTTCTCAGTCCACCATCTTCTTCTCTCCCTCTCAACTTCTGACTTCACTACATCTGCAGACTACGAGAGAAGAGAGACAGAGTTTGGTGACATTGGATCCAGACTCGACTTTTGGGACTTCCGACATGGCAATGAGGGATTATTTGGGATTGGTGACGAAGACTTGGTGTTAACGACATTCCCATCTTTCTCCCTCCTTTCGTCTGATCCTTACCTCTTCGTCTGTGTATGTCTGGACCTRGCGCTTTCTTCCYGTGTACAGCGCCMGGCTCCTTCACACYTGGTGATGGATACGATGTATGTTTAGTCTGAGTTCAAGCATTGATTGGGCTAGTTAGTAGCATCCTAGCATTCTGCTTCGCTACTCTGTACTACGTGAATGAGGTCAGTCCCTGTCAGGTCAGTCTTTGTATCTAAGTCTTCCCTGMGCTTTTCAGCACCTTTTGTATGTATGAGAATGCACATTGTCTGTCGAGATTCTACTCGCACTACATTGTCCATTCAGTCCTTTTCATCACATTGCAGTTCCTCGGTTATTACATACATTCACATATTTGTGCATGTAACATACTCACACTGCCTTCTTCCCCCGAATACAAAGTTCGGTCGTTATAGCTGTATTTGAGGTATCTTTCCGTCCAGATACAACTATAATGACCGTACGTTGCATTCGAGGGAAGATCGTAGGACTTTTCTGGATGTATCTAACGGCACTGATGCCTGGAATCACGCCCGTAGCTGAGTCTAGAAGGGTCTTAGGGCGTCGCTGCACTACTCCAGAAATGCACAAAAGACAAAAATCTCGGCGATGTATCTTTACTTGTTCTAGGGGAATATTCACTCTCGTTTTGCACATTTCGAGAGTGGCGAGAGTGGTGGAGCGAGGCCCATTGTCAGGAGTATCCGTTGCCCAAAAACGGAGCCACGCCCCATGAGGATGTCACGGACGTTCACTCTTTTTTTTTTTTTTTTAGCAAAAGCACCAAGGAAACACAACTGTCAGTTCTGTCGTTTTCTATATCTGGAAGTAATGAGAGGAAAGCAACGGTTCCACAGACGTGTCCTCATCATGACTGTATTGGACCTCTGAAAGGACTCGGATACACTGAAGATAGCATGGAGTTGTGTACAGCAAACATGACAGCACACCGAGCTTTTGGGGCAGCGCGGCCCTGAAAAAAATTTGCGCGGGCGATGTCCAAATTTTGTCTGGGCGTGGGAACTTCGATTCACCCTCTCCCCAACTTTTTTTTTTTTTTGGTTGACCCCGAATTTTGCCCATGCGGCGCACCGGATGCGCGCGCCACTTGCGCAATGTGCAGTGCGCCGCATGTGCGCGGGTGGCGTGCACGGGACGCGCCCCAAGTATGGAGAAAACATTTTTAGAGCCTTTTCAAAAATATAATCCAGGAGCCCTTTGGCTCGGAACTCCTTCCGTACGGTCAAGACCTGCTTCGGGATGCTGGTTCGGATGGTCGTGTTCCGGTCTATCCGGTGGAACCATCTGGTTATCGCGGCAGACTTATGTTTCCGGCTGGACCATGACAAAGAATCCTGGCCTGTTCGAAAAATAATGTCTCCGGTAGTCCACAGTGTACTCTCATTCTTAGTATGTTGAATGCTACCCAGATACGGGAAATTGGGTCTGACCTGCATTTTGCAGCCCAGAAAATCTCAGGTGCCCGTTTTCTTGTCCGTTCACTTCAAGGTAAGTGTTCTGGGATAGCATCTCTCAAATCTCTTCCCGATTCGATTTGCCTTACCAATAGACTCCTGCTCACCCTTCTTGTAGGCTAGGAACAGTGAGACATCATCCATGAGTCTTACCCTGAATACTAGCTTCCTGTCTGTCCCCAAAGTGACCAGAAAATGCCACTCAGCATGC
>BFEA01000030.1:3580478-3591334 GCA_003427395.1 Chara braunii
TTTTTTTTTTTTTTTTTTTTAATGTGTACCTACCGGTAGCTCGAGGCTCGGCAAGGTTCGGGATACCGGTACGCTGAGCCACGGGTACTGGTGGTTTAACAGCAAATTCAAAGCTCTCGACACTTTCTTGCATATCCCAATGGTGGGTTCCTCGTAGGTAGGACAGAGTTCCTCTGTATCGTAGCCTGCAGACAGCCCACCAAAGACACAGCCTGCAGAAGCCAAGTAAAAAGGAAAGAAGAGCTGATGTACAACCCCTTCAAAAAGGCAAATGACGTGGAGGGGAACAGATATCCGTGCAGCATTGTAAGCTGGCACGCCAAACAAAGATGGCATGCAAGGAGGGAAGAGAAAAGAAACTGGCCTGAAGATTGGGATTGAGGGGCAAAATTGTAATTTGAGGAGGTGTTTTCACATTTGTTGGGAAAAAGGGTGGAAGCAGGTTCATTGATGACGTATCTTTCCTCCCAAAGGTTGCCGGGGAAGTTGTTTCGAACCCAAGATGTTTAGGGGGTTAGTGATTTTAGCTTCTGGGAGGTAAACTGCTGCACTTTTAGCTTGATGTGTTAGATGGGCGCTACTAGGAACTCCTTTGTGTGCGTGGAGACAGCTGGCTGAGTTTGTTCTTTTCAACAACTGGGACTGGGCTCATCTCAGATGTCTTTGTCTGGCTGTCCTTCACCCCGCTTACCTGTGCAAACATTCATCATCTGATATTTGGTCTGGTATCATGAAGGCCTGGAAGCATGTCTGACCACATCTATCACCACAGCCAATGGTAGCAGAACACATTAACCCAACTGCTGTTTGACAACCCTTTTATCGTCACCGCAGATGGCGTACCCTTCCCTTGTTTCGGAGTGGGTATGTTTGGTCATGCATGGATGTCAAGAGGGATTGGGACCATAGCAGATATTTGGAATGTGTATACCTTAGACCGGAAAGACTTTTACTCGCTGCCAGGGAAGTTGTCTGGGCTGTGGAACGAGTGGGCACATTTGGAGGCTATTCAGCAGACCGTTCCATGGTTATGGGTTTAAAGTTTAAACCACCAGTACTCCCGGGCCACTTTCTTTCGGGGCTTCAAACGCCCTGCGTGCCAAGGTTTGTCGAACCACCAGCTCGACATGCTTTTTTATTTTGGCTGGCACCACCAGCCATGGTGGTCTGGTAGCCCCGAAGTCCGGTGAATGCGGCGCATTGACGTCAAGGGCCTGCGGCTTATGTGTGAGCCAAGTACTGGTTGTTCGAGTGCTTCGGGCAGGGATTTGCTCGAGGCAAGGCCAGTGGTACGGCCATTGGCAGAAAAGATTGTTCCAACTTTGATTTGGAAAGTTGAGGCTGACAGAGACCCACTCCATCTTCAAGCATCACGTTGGGATGTTCAAGGGCGGTTTCATCTTTGGGGCCACAACTGCAGCAGGCTGCCCGGCCTCATAGTCGCGGGTCCCTGTCCGTGTTTTGGAAAACAAAGAATGTTGTCGTTGTTTTGCAGTTACAATCCCGTCCTATAATTTGCCTGTTGGTCCCAGGGACTGGGCTTGGAACCAATCTGCCTGTTGATCCCAGGGACTGTGCTTGGAACCATCCGACTCACCTGCTGGAAACAGCTGCTCTAGATAAATATTAAATACACTACCGAGTTGGGATATCAAGTTACAAGACCAGCCTTAGATGTAAGCTGGATTGTTGCGAAACGATGGATTGGAACGCGTTGGATTCAGATATGCTTCCAAGAAGGGCTGCTGTTTCGCCAAAATTCTGGACAATGCGGATGGAACTGCCAGTGGGCAAACAGGCAAGTTTTCTTTGGCTGCTGGGACACCAAATGGCTCCAAATGGCTACTGGAAGAGCCTGGTGTCCCAGCAGTAGCCATTTGGTGTGCCAGGAGAACACCCAAAGCAACTCCAAAACGTGTTATACATCCTGGCACTCGTATGGAAGGCTTGCAGCATGTGTCTTCTTTGTGATATCGTTACGGCGGGTGGCGCAGTTCTGGAGTCCCCGATAGTGGATGTGGTTCACCAATGGACTGACGACTTTGTTCTGCTAGGAGTGACTGCTAGAGGAGGTTCATTGAAGCCGCATTGACACATGTGGAGGAAATATTGAGGGCAGCCATACTATGGACATAGTGGATGATCAGGAATTGGGTGGAATTGGGTGGAATTGGGTAGCATTTTGGTCTTCATATGGAGTACTGCACATAGAATCAGGTGATGATTCTTCTTTCTTACACATCGGAGCTTACGTGCACATCGGAGTTAAAACTAAAAATAAGAAATTCTGCGGTGCGATAGGGGGAGCAGTACGCTCCCCAATGATTAGTGCTCATGTCAAAGCTTCTCCCCCCCCTCCGCCTTCTCAAAATTCAAATTTCTCGGGTGCCCGTGCACTCAACGTGTGCTCAGATACATGCCCGGGTGCCTGGCCTGGCATGACCCCTGGGCAGGGTTCCGGGCAGCCCCAGCGCGAAAATAAAAAAAGAAAAAGAAAAAGAAAAAATTCCGGAAAAAACTATGTTGTGTAGAGTTGCAATACGAACGACTTTTGGCTGAGGGTCCTCACAGAATCGGAGATAAAAAAGAAAATAACAGAATCGCACTAAGGCACCCCGCTTAATACCCCTTTTAGCGCCTTTAGAACCAATTTATACCCCCCTCCTCCCCCTTTGACAGCCAACTCTCCAGAAAAGAAATGAGCTGGATTTGGGGTCCTCTGGGAGAGCGCAGAAAACCTTTTTTTTTGTGCACGCTCGGGTACACCGGGTGTCATGCCTGGGTGCCCGTCCAGGCAGGACCAGCCCGGTGTGACAATCTTCCTAGAATTTCATTACATAAAAGGAATTGTCAGGTCAAAGCTTCTATCAAGCAGGCAAGCAGGCAATTTCAACTGACTGGACTTGATTAGTCCAGAGTAGAGGTCACCCCTCAAAAGCTTTGCGCCTGTATCGTTGTCGATGGTCGAGGTGGTACCCCTCAAGAGCCTTGCACCTGTTTCGTTGTCGATGGTCGTTTTTTCCGGGCTTGTTGACAGTGTCAGATGTAAATGTGCAACGCCTGGAAGTTTGCTTTTCTTTTGTTTTCTGTAAAAACAATGGTTCCACCCTTGGGAGGTGAACCGTTACCTGTGCGGTTGATTTTTCGGACAGTTTCTAGGTTATATTCTCAAAGACTAGACCATAAGGTAATGATACCATACTTGGATTGAATTTGCAGGTGCGTGATGAGATATGCAGTTTCCCAATGTGGTGCACTCACATGGGTTGTCTCCACTTGCTTATGGTTTTCCACTCTGGTTTTGTACCATATGGTTGGGTTCTAGAGGTCTGCTGGTGTCCCATTACTTCAGATGTGAATTTAGCTGGTATGCTTCATTGGACAAGGTACGATGTTGGTGGTGTTGAAGTCTAGTATGGAGTCGGTGCTGTTCATTTGCAATAGCGAGATAGGTCTTTTACTCGGCCTATACAGAGAATTGCGGTGTGGTGGCCTGATTCCTGCCAAGCCGATGAGCCTGGGTCATTTCAACAGGGTCAGCTCAATAAGGTGTCAGGGATGCTGGACCCGGTTCCCTGCAATATAATAAATTTCTTTTCCAAAGAAAAAGATAAGACCCCAATGGGTCTGGTCCCACAGGACAGAGGAAACGTTAGATTTTGGTGGCCTTTTATTGGCTTTTTTAAATTTAGAATAGAAAATGGAATCGTAACTGAGGCCTGATTCGTTTTGGCCATTTAGTGGTGCCGTGGAAATGGCCTGAGAACTTGCTGCCCTTGACCCCCCAGTACTTCTGAGGCACTTTTCTCCTATGCTGGAGATGTGCTGCGGGCCAAAAGCAAACGAACTGGCGCAACTTTCTTTTCACTGCCACCACCAGCCGTTTTGCTCCAGTACCCGAGGCGTGAAATTTGCGGCACATATATGACAAGGTCCCGTAGCCGATGTATGGGCCAAGTACTGGTGGTTTATTGACCCATTGCAATACTGATGGGGTGTGCCCAGCGTCAGATTTACTTTTATTTTAGAAACAACGGCGGACGCGGCAGGTTTTGAGTTCACAAAGGCAAAAAGCACATGTGGCGGCAAAGAAAACAGGTGCCGACTTTGGAACGGCAACTTGGGTTGAAAAGTATCTGTTGGGCATTTTTCTTCTTCTTTTCTTTCCCCATCTGACACCATGGCGGACCCCTGTAAATATGACACCCGGCCTGACACCACGGGCGTTGGTACTTTCATTGCTTTTTTGAACTCGGCGCTCTTGTTTCTGTGCCAGCGCTTGTTTTTCTTTGCTTATTCAATACTCAGTGACATGAACGTACTGACCTCTTTATTTTGTTTTATTATTTCCTGTGTAAATTTTATTAAACCACCAGTACTTCCTAAAGTTGTGCAGGTTAACAAGCCACAATTTTCGGAAATGTACGGGCCACTACAGGAGCACCTAAATTCATCCGACTATAAATGTTTCTACCCTATTTTTCAGGAGCGCCCAAATTCATCCGACTATAAATGTTTCTACTCTATTTTTCCCACGGCCGATAGCTGGGCCAAGTACCAGTACTTCCTAAAGTCGTGCCCGTAAACAAGCTCTGACTTTAGGAAAAGTACATGCCACTACAGAAACGCCCAAATTCATCCGACTAGAAATGTTTCTACTCTATTGTTTTCCGCCGCGGATAGCGGGGCCAAGTACTGGTGGTTTAAGGATCTCGTTTCTCTATCCTTTAAACTCTAGGAATTCCTACAGCTTCCTAGAAAAGTTTCCGTGTTTCTCATTCCACGGCTTCCTACGAAATTGTTTTGTAGGACGAGTTGTCGAGTAGAAAACCAAAATGAAAAAGAAAGGTTGTGTCTCAGCCAATCAGGTTCCTCAGATGCAGATATGCCGTGGTCATTTTCAAGGACTGGTACTACAGTTTCAAGGCTTCTCATGAAAATCCTAGAGAGTGGGCCTTGCTCCACCATTCACCAAATGCCTGAAAGATAAAAATCATGGCTGTGTATCTTCCTTGTTCTAGGGGAAGATTCATTTGCATTTTGCAGATTTGGGGAATGGTGCAGTGAGGCCCAATATCAAAGAAATGGCTGGGGATTCCTGAAAACTCTAGGACGGCAAAAAAGATGAGAGGAAGGGCGGGTGGGGTCTTCAGAGGGGCTCAGCTGGACAACCTAGTGGCCGAGTACTGTGGGTAACTGCCATCGGTCTAGCATCCACCTCTACAACAAAAAGGACGACTTCTAGAGATGCTTTCACATTCATCCCCGAAAAAATTGTTGAGTTTGTGATTAGGAAAGAAACGATGGAACAACAACATTCTCACAAAATCACCGTTTTCTAGGCTAATGGAACGAGACCCTAAACCACCACAGCCCCCTCCCCCCYCCCCCCTCCCCCCTCCCCCCTTTCCCCCTCCCTTCCCCCACCTAAAAATGCATGTGGTTCTCCAGGGGCCAGCCACAGGGTGGTTGGCAGCACTTTGCAAAATGTTCAGTGTGCTGACTTTGGCCATTTTTTGTGCTCAGTTGATAAAAATCGTGGACGTAGATTGAGTGCTGATTTCTCTCAGAAAATCCGAGCAAGAAAAATTCGCGGAAAAGCTGAGGAAAGGAAAATAAAAATAAAAATCTGCACGGCCCAAAAAAATATGGTGGCAAGAGTGTTTGCTCTTTTGCTCCCTGCTGCCACAGGTAGTCCCACTTAAACCACCAGTACTTGGCCCATACGGGCCCCCGAACACAAGTTTTGAAGGCCCGAAATGCGACACGGGCCATTGATGAAACGGATCGACGGCCCGTGCTGGCTCCGAAACTTGCACTCGTAAATAAGAGCTCTATTTTTCTTTGGCTGGGCCAAGTACTGGTGTTTTAAACGGTTGAACGAGTGCTGGTGGTGATTGGCAGGCCGTTGTATTGCCTTGGGCGCTCGCCGTTTTGAATGAGGTAGGGATTGATTAAACACAAGGAGGGGATAGTCCCGCATCCGTTTGGGTCGCTGGAAAACCGAGACACTTCAATTTGTTCTGCTTCAGGGGCAGTGGTGGTTTAATTGCAGGGGTGTGCCCTTCAGGTGCGGTGGTGGTTTAACTACAGGGGTGTTCACCCGAGGTTTGGACCACGGGCGTCCCATTATGGTGGATGTTTAATTCAGTTGGACATGTTGTCCTGCAGTATCGGATGTCTCGATTATTACAATGCCAACGCATCGCGGGCCCATAATGCCAACACATTACCGGTCCATGAGGGGCTGTAATGTGTTGGCCTTGTAAATAGAATAGGCATTGCAACTGAAGTAATGTGTTGGCATTATGTAGCGAACATATATTGTTAGAATGCCAACGCATCACTATCCCATATGGGGCGGGGGCGGTAATGTGTTGGCATTGTAATGGTAACATATATTGCCACTGTTCTGTTTTACATTTACTCTTTTTTTTTTTAACACGGGGGCTTGACACTAAGGGTCATACACTTTCCTACGACATTTTTTTTTGAGGACGAGCCCTTACGATTTTTGTGATTAGTTTGCTCTCGTCTATTTTGCTGGTTGCACGCGGCTCTATATTTTTGCTCTACAGGTCACATCCTAAAGCTGGCTGCAATTTAACAAAGGGATAATTTGCAAAATACCCCTATAAGTTGTGATATATGCCAAAATGCCCCTGAAAGATGTGGGTAGAGCGGAATGCCCTTTTGGGGCCCAAAGTTTTTGTGTTATGCCCCTGTTAGGCCGATGCACAAATTTGCATTCTGGACCTCGCTGTTTGGGCCTTGGGCTTTTCGCAATCAGGTCTTGGAAAAGTTGGATGGAACCCGGTAGGTTGCAAACATGGGGTGTCCAACCGGCACCAGGGGTGTTTCACGAAATATTTTTTGTCATAAGGGCATTCCGCCCTATTCACATCTCTTAGGGCCATTTTGGATTATATTCCAATGTATGGGGGTATTTTGCGAATGATCTCTTGGCTAATCGGGCTGCAGTAAGTGGGCAGTCTGACACCTGCATATGGGGTTGCCATTTTTGGCCCTATAATCTCAAGAGACCTCTGGAGGTACCTCGAAACCAAGGGACAAAAATGGCTGTGGCTTCCCTTTATTTAGGACGAGTTGCACTCTTCCTTTCACATTGGATGTTAAAAACAATCATATTAGGGCGCAGTTGGGGTGCAGTGTGAGGACTGTTTTTTCGAAAAGGCCATAATTCTAGAGTGAAAGAACATATGGAATGACAAACAAAGGAACGAATGCAGAACACTCTTATGATGTGATGGTGGTCAATGAGAAGATCTCTTTCGGATTCATTGTAAGTCAGGCCACAGTTACACGCGTTGCAACTCAATAGTAAGGAAGGCCATACTAATCCACCAACCAATCCACCAAATCCTGATCAATCAATTAATCAATCTAAATCCTGATCAATCAATTAATGAAAAAAAAGAAAAATCACAGATAGTCCAAGTGAGTAAACTAAGGCCATACAACGGAGGAGTCGGCCTATGCCATTTGTCAGTGAGGCAGGAGCTAAGACTGAGGGATTTTCCCTACAAAGGCCATACGCTTTGATCGCACACAAACTCTTTTTGCCTTCGCTGTGTCCTGCTCTTCTCCAAGGAAATACTTTCTGCGCCTCTCCTGATCCCTCTCCTTTCTGCCACCCGTGTCACTTCCTCTGGCTGTCCAGATATGTCTTTCTGCGAATCTCAATTCCTTACTGATCTGCGAGCGATCTCTCTTGGCTTTTTCTGTTTGCCATATCCAGGGTCACCAGCCCGTACGTACGGAGGTCTCCAGGCCGACCTCCGTACATACGGGCGTTCAGGGTCCCGTTCAGGGTCCGAACCCAAAGGCGTTCGTCCCCAGTCAAAAATTATTTTGGGGCTTCAAAATAAGTTTTTTTTTTCTGATTATTTTTTTGTGAGTTCTCTATGATGTGAGGTACATGCCTATAAGTTTTGAAGCATAGTTGCGGCGCACCAGTGCGCAGTGCGGGGCGGGGCGGGGCGGGGCGCACTGCGCTGTGCGCTGTAATGACAGCACGCACACTGTGCGCCGTGCGCTGCGTGCAGTGCGCATTGCGGTCCGCTGTGCGCGATGAGGGAGGTGCGCCCTGTGCGTGATATAAATTGAAAGAAAAAGAAAAACAAAACAGGCCCCCGAGAGAGAGAGAGAGAGAGAGAGAGAGAGAGAGAGAGAGAGAGAACAAAGGGTCCCGTTCACGTCAATTTGAGGGGCCCTGCGGGTACCTCGAATGACTCCTACGTTACATGTGGAGTCATCGATGGCCACTGCTTCAATTAGGAGGATGGTCTCGTCATCTGTGGAAGAGGAGGGGCAGACCACCAATATATGCTTTGGATTCGAGTTCAAGGCTGTAGCTCGGCAGTTATGGGTCACCGATTCAGCTAGAGCCTGTTCGTGTCTCCACGTGATTCTCAGGGCCTCCCTCCACCACTCACCAAATGTACACAATATTAGTAGAATGAATCATCTGCTAAAATGGAACCATACACTGCCATATGCTATGTCTTTTGTGCACGTGGTCAGTAGTGGAGCAGGCCCCACTTTACGTATTCGTAAGAAAACTAACACAAAAAAGCTAGAGCTCCCTCCACCACTCACCAAATGTATATAATATTAGTAGAATGAATCTTCTGCCAAAACATGGGACCATACACCGCCATATGCTATTTCTTTTGTGCATGTGGTGAGCAGTGGAGCAGGCCCCACTGCACGTATTCATAAGAAAACAAAAACAAAAAAACGAGAGAGCTACGGGCATCTTCATCCTAACCCATAACTGCCGACATGCAGACCTGAATGCCAATCTTCAGCATATATTGGTGGTCGGCCAGCAGTCGAAATGCAAGTTGTGACTTCTGTGAAGTTCTCGGGGCAGGTCGTTGTTAGGCAACTACCCCCTTCTTGCGAACTTACCTCAGCACTGCGTGGGATTTCAGAAGGGAGGGGGAAGGCCAGTTTCCATACCCCGCCCACGAAAAAAGTTGGAATGAGCCCTATTTTATGCTTTGCCATTTTTAAACTTCTGGGGGTAGGGCCTGAGGAAATTGAAATTCGGCAGCCCTTGCCCAAAAAAAAAGTTTGGGCCGGGGGGGGCGCCTGGTTTGCGAGCTCGCGCAGTGCGTTTAACATTTTCACCGAGTTGAAGACCCTGAGGAATGACAAAAACCCTACTTTTTTCTTTTTTTTTGGACCTAATTTTTACAGTGTGGTGCGCTTGGGTGCGCTGTGCGCTGCGCTGCACGCGGTGCGCAATGCATGCGCAAATCCGCGCACCGAGGTGCGCCGCAACTATGTTTTGAAGTCATTTTGCTAAGCCAAACAAAACATAAAAATCGCCAAAGATGGCGGTGTCAAAACGTGCTCGCCCACCCACTATTTTGTTTTTTTTTCACTTTTTACTTTTTGTTTTCACTTTATTGTGGGGTCTAAACAATTTTATTATTTTTTGAAACTTTTTTAATGAGTTTTGTATTATATGAAGTACACATTTGTAAATTTTAGGGCATTTCGCTATGCCAAAAAACAATGAAAAATCGCCAAAGATGGGGGTCTCGCAAACGTGCTCGCTCACTCACTAATTTTAATTCTCTTTTTATTTTTTCTTAATTTTCTTATTAGTTTTATTTTCCGTATTTTACTTTTATAATTTTTATTTCAAATTTGGTAAGGAATTTGGATGTAATGCTCAGGCATGTACCTTCCTGGGCAAGCTTGGCGCCTGCCACCTAGAGATATGCCGTTCCCCCCGAGTGGCATTGAGCAGAGACTGCTGATCTTCATAGGGGGAGGGGACTGGAGGGGAGGCACAGTGACTGGCCCATCGAAGAAGCTCGGTCCTGATGCTATCAGCTGACCCCTGGCTGGTATCGCCCACCTGCTGTAGCAGGTATCGCACCTGCTGGTGGGTGCAGCTCGTTCCCTCGTTGGAGGCTTGAGCACGGATGTGGCTGCTACGGGGTTCCCCGTAATACGATAATGACAATTAAAAAGGCCTGAAAGGCCGTCCTGTCCAGATTCAACAGGTAATTGAATTGGTTGGGTTTAAATAATTAGCCTTTAAAAAGAAATAAAAATAAGAATAAATGTTGTTTATTTCATTTTTCTTAGTAACATATTGTTTTTTCAGATGTTTTTGAATTTATTTATTTATTTATTATTATTATTATTTACGCATCCCCAAGGGGTCCTGTATGTTCGGGCGTTCGGGTTCTCGAACGTTCGTTTCGTCCTGAACTCCAGTTACCCTGGCCATAACTATTTTTTCAGATTCTTTTGGTTTTTTTCAAGGTCAGATTTTTTTTCATTTCAGGGTGGGGGGGCAGATCCAGATGCTCTGGACTGGACATCAGACCCGGACATCTGGATCCAAAGACGTCCAGATCGTAGCCATGTCCATGATATGTCACTGATGTCGCAGCTCATCCAAGACCCTATCTGATCTTCCATGCACCCAGGTCGTTGCCTTTTTATACGAGCAATCAATCCCTTCCGCGTGGAGTGAGGTTACCGCCCTCAGCAGATGGATATGTGGATGTTGATTGTACTTTCCAGCACCCGTATATGCCGGCGGCACAAAGAACCAGACGGAGAGGGAACCCACCGAAACCTAAGTTGCTGTACAGAGTTTCGTACGCATATCATACTGATCCAAGTGTAAGATTTGTTGTTCACAAAAGGACATGCACACACACACACACACAGTGTGTGTGTGTGTGTGTGTGTGTGTGTGTGTGTGTGTGTGTGAGAGAGAGAGAGAGAGAGAGAGAGAGAGAGAGAGAGGGAGAGTACAGAGTTTCGTACGCATATCATACTGATCCGAGTGTAAGATTTGTTAT
>BFEA01000030.1:3597851-3617832 GCA_003427395.1 Chara braunii
TTTTTTTTGGACCATTTCTCGATTTATGTGGTGTCATCCTTGCGCAGGGGCCATGCTAATCTTCTCTCAGTGTATCGCTCCAACTTTGACAGATGTCCCGAAGGACAGGTTGGCATCTTTTCTAATATTCAGTTCAGTGCTATGTTGACTGTATTTGAGAGCACCCGCCTCCTTTTTCGCCGGTTATGAACAGCCAGATGTCTTTGTTGCAAACATGATGCAGCGTTCAGAGGTGGTGCCGTTCTGGTCGTGACATGCATTGCACTGCTGCACAGTTGCGGTATATTACACCCCTATTCCATGACGCCAGTTGATAGTGTCCTACAGGCAACATGTGTGTCATGTCTGCACTCCTATCCTCAGGAGATGACCCTCCTGTAGACGCAGTCATGGAATCCAAGTTAAATCTCTTAAACCGCCAGTACACGGTGCAGGCCTTGCAGAAATCCGTTCCTCGCTACTCCTAAATTTTGTGGGGGTTGGGGCCACCAGACCGCAATGGCTGGTCTAGCCAGCCAGGCAAAAAAGAAAAGAAGTGTGCCCCTGGCGGTTCAGGCAAGGTTGGCATGCGGTGTGGCACTTCCAGACCCGGGTGTACTGGTGTTTTTTTTTTTTTTTCCGGATCCCAACTCACAACACACATGCCCATTCTATTCCGGGGGGATGGAAGTCCTGCTGCTTATCACCGGCAGGCAAGTACAGACAAAGGTAGGAGAAGACAAGGTTGGGTAGAACAGAGCTGTGGCGGTGAGGGGGTATCAGGTCTGGCAGGCACGAGGTCTTGCATATGGCAGGAGCAGAGGGGACGTGAACTCGTGGCCCTTCTCTGCCCTGATGAAGGTCTCGGTTCAACTGGTCACCGCTCAAGAGTGTTGATCGGGGTACGGGCCTTGGACCCCCTCCCCCCGTGAGAACAAACAGATTCAGACCGGTGATGCTCTGCACTCCTCCCCTCAGCACATGACCCTCCTGTGGACACACCCATGGAATCCAAGGACAGTCTCTTAGCCAGTTACCGTGCTGAGTGTTCACTGATAGCCTTGGCCTCAACAGCTAGTTGTCTTGGCTGCTGTGACTGTGACATCTTGGTTGAGCTGTACCGGTGGTGACATCCATCTCACACTAGATCTGCACAACTACACAGATATGGATGGGCGATCTTGGCCTTGACAGCTAGATGTCTTTGCCACTGCGACTGTGACACCTTGGTGGAGCCGTACCGGTGGTGAAATTCAACCCAACCAACGTGGTTGGGATAGGTTGTGACGCCACGTGAGACTGTTCTTCAGGCAAGAGGTGGCGGATATCCTCACTCTTCTCCTCAGTTCACAATACTCCACCCCACGCCGACATGCTTGCAGTACTATGACTCGCGCACACTTGCGACACCATTCGGGGTCATCCTGCCTCAAGTCTTGCATCTGTTGCAGCACAGCTATTCTCACTGACCATACCACTTGCTCAGGTGTTTATCCGTCAGTGAGTGGGCGGAAGGCTGGGAGACGGACAAAGCGGATCAGATCGTCAGCTGAGGCACTCGCAGACCAAATAGCTGCGCAAGCTGTTGGTTGTGTCGGTATTCTTATCAGCTACGGTCATTAAAGCTGTATTTGGGGTATTATAGCTTGAGGCACTTGATCAGATCGTCAGCGTCAGCTTACGGTCATTATAGCTGTACTTGGGGCACTTTTCAGTCTAAATACAGCAATAATGAGTGTACGTTGTATTCGGGTGAAGAAGGTTGACCACTCTTATCATAGTTGTGGACATGGAGTCAAGCTGGCACTAATTCCGTTTACTTCTTCGCTTCCAGCAGGTTCTGTTGTGGTCGCCTTCCCTTTTTCTGCTTCTGTTCTTTTTCTGATATGGTGATCTTTCTACGACTTTCTTGGCTGATTCTGGCCGTATTTGCAGTCAGATATGCACAGTAAGTCCTAGTGTGCGTGAGCATGCCCCAAGTATGCGTGAGTGTTCCTTTTTTTTCTTTTCTTTCCAAGACATTCGTCGATTTATGCGCACCATCCATGGGCAGGGGCTATGCTAATCTTCTCTGTATTGTTCCAATTTTAACAGATGTCCCAAAGGACTATGCGTGAGCGTTCGTAGTTATCTTGGTCATTCCAAGTGCAGGTGCGTGGGTGAGCAGGCAGAGCCCGGCAGACGGATGAGCTGGACTTAGTGAACTACGCATGTGTGGAAGACGCATGTGCTCAGGTTTGTCAAGCATGAACAGAGATGGCCTTTGCTGTTTCTCTGTTGCGTAATTCTGTATGTTGTGAGCGTAAGAGAGCTGGAGCTGAAAGTGCCAAATTGGACGGCTTCAGTAAGCACATTTGGGCTGTTGCAGAGGAGGAGGAGGAAGAGAAGACGGCTTAGAAAAGGAAGATGGGTTGGGGGGGGGGGGGCACATTGCATATGGATGGAAACGTCTGTCTGGAGATCCGTAAGTCTGGAGACAGATCCCATTTGTGGATGTTTTGTTTTGGTGTACTCAAAAATGTTTCGTCCGTTTTTGCACTTCGAGGGGAAAGGACCGACTGCCCACTCTAGCGTTAAGAGTGCTCAAGCAATGGCATCGTAATCTCGGATAGATGCGTTTTTCTCCAGGCTGTGGAGTGCCCTGTCCAAGCTCGGCCACTACAGCCTTTACCCGAATAGTACACCCGGTCATTATCGCTGTATCTAGACTGGAAGTTGCCCCAAATATGGGCATGAGGACCAGGCGTTCTGTTCGGGGGAACACAGTAGCGTGCATTTTTTTGGTTTGCACATGGCTAAATATGGTAAAGGAGATGAAAAGTGGGCAAGTGGACATTGTGACCTCCATGAGGGAAATGCCTTGATGGATGAAGGGATTTTAATGGCCAAAAAAAGTGGGGTGGAGGCCTGGACGTCAAATGCCCGAGCAGACATCCAGACCTCCGCTGGAAGAATCTCTTCCATGGTGACATATATTTTTCTCTTCGTTTGTGCATGCTTACAGAGACACAATGGGGCACCCGCTGTTAGGGGCGCTTCTTTTCTTGGTGGCCCTCTTCTCAGAGGCATTTCGTCTGACAGGTGAGCTTCCTCTACCTGATTGGAACAGACTCATACCTGAAGTCAATTTCTCTTTAGTGTGAACCTTGCGCTCCTCCATATGTTGTCCAAACCCTGACAGTGTGCTGTGTTTGCCTTTTGACACATTTGTTTGGCTGTTTGCTGATCTGTGACCTTATTGTGTGAAATTTCGAATGAACTTCAATGAAGGGACTGTCGAGGAGTGGATTTATTCCGTATGGTGTCAATTTTGTGGTTGCTCTTATAACCTCCGAAATGGATGGCTGGTATTTGATTTTTCTTTTTTTTTGCAAAATCATGCTCGTCCCGTGCCAGAAGTCAACCGAACGAAGGGCCTCGCTCTACCACTCGCCAAATGTGAAAAATGGCGAGTGTATATTTCCAGTTTTAACGGAAGGACTCACTCACCACTTGTCACATTTGAAGAGTAGTGGAGCGAGGCCCTTAGTGTACCAAGGCTTAGATAAGTTGGATTGCTGGCCTGTCTGTCTGTTGTTACTTTGCCTTAATATTTGAACGCCCTTCCGAATTCCGTACCACTGCAACCCTAAGGGCCTTGCCACACCACTGTCAAAAGGAAAAGAGAATGAATGCATATTCCCACAGATAAGGGCTAGATACATCCATTACTATGAATAGCAACGGATGCATCTTACGGATTCTTACCGCTTTCTATGGAAAGATGCATTCGTTCTTTTTTTCATTTTGACAGTGGTGTGGCGAGATCCTTAGACTGGCCCTGAGAATTTGCTTCCATTGCATGCAATTTGTATTAGACCTAGGCAACCATTGTGGAAGCTGCCGTAGAACCCGCAGGTACAGTTTACATCCCGTGTGTGTGACCGGGCAATGGAGTGGTCGGGGTCAACTGCTGGATTGGAGCGAAGTGTGTGACTACTGCCACGTCCGTGTGGTGTTGTGTGTGTGTGTGTGAGTGAGTGAAGGACGCTTTGTGTGTGTGTGTGAGTGAGTGAAGGACGCTACAGCCTTGCAGGGGCGGGATGGATATCACGATCGATATGGTTTTAAACACCGTGTCTTGGCTGTGGTTCAACTTTTAAACACCGTGGTCAAGGGTCTTGGCTCTTGTGGCCAAGGGCACCGGTTCAATTCCATGTGGGCACCGGTTCAATTCCGTGCTTGCATGAAGGAGGTCTGAGGCCAAGAAAGTTGGGTCCATAACTACTAGGCTACCATAGTGGCCAGGGACCACATGCATGGCCGGGCAAAAAATAAATAAATAAATAAAACTGAATGTGGTAAAGAATTTCAATGTGACGCTGAGGCAAAAGTTGCTCAGTTGATTTTTTGGATTTTTCTTTATAGGCTGGGACCTTCCCTGGCCCTTGCACGGCCTTGCCGCCTGGGCAACCAAGGCGATCTGAGCGGCCCGGCTGGTAGCCCAGTACTGGACCCAATTGTCCCCTCCTGCACCTGTTTGTTCGCACTTTCCCCCCTAATGGGCCTAATCTATTCAATGAGGAATGTGGAAGAACCGTACCCCATTACACCTGCCTGCTGTTTCTATTGCCTATGATTTTGGTTTGTTTAAACACCAGTTCACAGGAACCTAAGTTGAAGAAGCTACCTTCCAAGGCACATGAGCCCTCAACTGGGACTTTTCATAGGAATGGACCGGGGAGAGGCAGCAGGGGCCACACTCCATTTGAGAGAGCACGAGTGTAGGCTTCCTAGTCCCACAGGTGAAGTTAAGACTGTTCGCCTGTTCCATGTGTCAGGAGTATACAACACTCTGGCACATTGCTGTCTCAGTGCTCCCGCGTTGGCGTGTTTAGTGAAGGAGCAATTAGACGAGCAGGTATTTGTAGCCTATGTTAGGCCAGTTACTGAGCCTAAAGAAGAGAGACCCATAGAACCTGCTATTGCCAAGCTGCTGGAGGAGTATGCAGACTTAGCTAAGCTGCCTACAAGAGTAGTGCAGCGGCCGACCCAACATCGCATAGAGATAGAGCCTGGCAGCAGGACTCCTAAGGGAGCCACTTATAGGATGTCCCCAAGGGAGTTAGAGGAGCTGCGTAAGCAGTTGGACGAGCTCCTCGAAAAGGGTTGGATTAGGCCCAATTCGTCTCCATTTGGAGCACCTGTTCTTTTCGTCTCAAAGAAGGAGGGAGAACTCGGGATGTGCATAGACTATAAAGGTCTCTCAACGCCGTCACTAAAGAATGCAGAACCACTGCCCCGTATAGATGATATGTTGGATCGTTTTTAGGGTTGCAAGTATTTTTCAAAGATAGATTTAAAATTTGGTTATCATCAGATAGAGGTTCACCCTGATGACTAGTAAGTATAAGATGGCGTTCCATACGAGATATGGGCACTACGAGTTTATAGCCAGGCCCTTTGGACTAACCAATGCGCCAGCAACATTCCAGCGTTGTATGAATGATTTGTTTAGGCCGTGGTTAGACAGATTTGTGGTAGTGTACTTAGATGACATTGCAGTTTTAGTAAGACCCTCCAGGAGCATGAGGGTCATCTGAGGCAGGTCTTGGAGAAGCTTAGAGAAGTTAACTTCAAGATCAACGCAAAGAAGTTCGAATGGGCCAAGACACAAGTTTTGTACTTGGGCCACGTCTTAGACGGAGACGGCATAACACCTGAAGACAGCAAGATAGCAGCGATTAGAGATTGGCCAACGCCTGGCACGCTGATAGAGTTGCGGTCGTTCTTAGGCCTAACTAACTATTATAGGAAGTTTGTCAGAAACTTCTCCACCATCGCTGCACCCTCGTCGTTTTTTTTCCGCTACTTATTGTGCTAGCCTTCCCAGGTGTGATGCCTCTATGACTACTTTACTGTCTATGGGAATGTCCTTCATCTCTGTGAAGGTCTGAACTGCTTGCTGCCTTGTGTCAACAAGGTGCAGTTCCCATGGGTCAGTCCGTGACGAGTGCCACCAAAATAGGCCAGCATTAGGCTAGCCAGTGTAAATGTGATCAAAGCAGCATGGTAGCTATGGCGACCAGTCAGTCTCTGCTGCCTCCCAGTGATCCAAGGCTTCTCCCCACACAAAGACTTGTTCACATTGCACTGCTCCTACCTCCACTCAGTGCATCCTGTCACGACCAAATGGTCAAAAAAAAAAAAAAAAAAGGGAACCAGGTTGATGCGCCCCAGAATCGGAGGAGCTGTGTGTTACTGAAGGGGAAAAAAAAAAAAAAGCCAACAACAAAAACAACGTTCTAGCAGAAGATTCATTCTAATTTTTACGCCGCCATATGTTTTGTCTTTTGTGCATGTGGTGAGTGGAGGGCCTTAGGGCCACTGCTCGTATTCCTTTCTTTTTTTTTTTTTTGGACCATTTCTCGATTTATGTGTGTCACCCTTGCGCTGGGGCCATGCTAATCTTCTCTGTATCGTTCCAATTTTAACGGATGTTCTGAAGGACCACTGCACGTATTCCTAAGAAAAGAAAAATGAGAAAAAAGAGAATTAGTGACCCATAGTCAATCCCCTGGAGCTCAGGGTAATCAATGCTGGCAGGAATTCTCTCACAATGCTTCTCTGATGTATCCATTTTCAGATTGTATAAGGGACGCTGGACCCATTTTCCAGCAAATGACGCTCCCCACCAATAGATGGAGCCGCCCCCCAGGTGCTAGTGGTGTCTGCTTTTACCAGCACCACTATCACTGGAGGGGGTTGTTTTTTGTAAAAAAAAAAAAAAAAAAAAAAAAAAGAAAGTGACCCATAACCGAGATGCACAGACCTGAATTGGAATCCAGATTATATATTCTCGGCCCACGTATACAATCTGGAAGTCTAAAGTCTATCTCCGCTCCAAGCGGGGTCCTCATTTATCCGCTTTGGGGGCCCTTCGGAAAAGAGACTGGACACAATCAGGACATGCACACCCACAGGCACAGACATGTGCCCACAGTTTTGGGGTATGGCGTGGGCCCGACATTTTTCCCTCTTGCTTTCTCCTTTTTAGAAGCGAGGGGCATGTTTGGCCACCCCACCCGATTTTTATAAATTTTTTTTTTTGATGCGCCGCATCACGTGTGCACGCATGCATGCGCGTGCACCGCATGTGCCGCGACTTTGCGCACGGGATGCACCGCAAGTATGATCGAAATTCTTTGCGAAATCAAAACTAAAAAATATTTTAGTAATTTTTACTTCTTAATATTTTATTTTTTAATTTATTTTTGGCCTGGTCGTGCAAGTGGTCCCTGACCACTCTGGTAACATAGTTGTAGAAGGGCCTTTACCCGATGTAGGCCTCAGGCCTTGTAAAAGTAAAGCAGTATGGGCCTTGTAAAGGTAAAGCAGCATGAAAGGGTATCTCGCCAGGGCTCAGAAACGTGAAAGCAGGTCAAAGGTCAAATTCTCTATCAACGGGCACATCCAAATCTAAAGCAAAGGGTATTGTCAAAAGACTTACCTGTTCACCAGAAGATGGGCATGTCATGTCTGTTCGGGTAAGGGTGTGTCTGTACGTGCAGACAGTGTACCTGTTCGTGCAAAGAAGAGTGTCTGTTCAGACAGTATGTGTGTCTGTTCGTCTAGAGTTGTGCCTGTCCAAAGGTAAAGTCAATAGGTAAAGTCCCAGTTCTGGTCTAAGTCAAGGGGACAGTCCAGATCCAGACTTTCAAGTCCAAATCTAGGCCGAGAGGCCTCAGCAGCAGTTGAACCTCATTGGGACTATACTGGGACACATGCAATGCAGGGTCTGGGACAAAGGAAAGGCTGAACTGAGCCAATGCAGACCCAGCGAGGAGTGGCCAGCACTATAAAGGAAGCAGCCATCCTCATTCCTCGCCAGATTTCCACTGGCTTCAATGCGTGGAAGTGCTGTTGCGCTTGTGCGCTAGTCAGTAGGAAGCTGCGCTGAAGAAGAAGATGCGCTGGACACAGATTGTGCGCTGGAAGGGATGCATCCATAGCTGCCCAGCGAATTAGTAGTAGAGTACAGGGTTAGCAGAAGTCAGCTATGAGTAAGTATTCAGAGTAGATCCTCATGAGTGAAGAGTGTGTATGCATCTTAGGAGGGAGAAAGAGACTGAGGCAGGGAGTGTTCATTCAAAGTTTGGCTATGGAAGATACTTACCTGAGTTGGATGTGAACTGCACAGGTGGCGCTGATGAGTAGTGACCACATTGATGACTTGGAGACAATCTGCAGGAGTAGCGCTGATGCATTGGAAGTCATATATTGATGAGTTGACAAGAGATTTGTGTTGCGTTGATGAGCGCTGGACTCAGGGGAACTTTGAAACACTTTGTATTCATATTTCTGATAATATAAGCAGTGAAACTCGGTCCACTTCTCATCTACCTTTGTCTATGACTGGAGACTATTGAACATTGTGTGTGAGGATGATGCATGACATATACACACTTGCGTGAGATGGTCCCGAGGACCCATGCAGTTGGCAACGTAATAAAAATAGTAAAATACTAATAATATTATAACAGCCTATTAGGACACTCGCAGTTGCATAGGTGCTTTCATTTGCTGACAAGCACGTGCTATTTTATTTGTTGCCTTGTATAGCATCTTTTTCTGCAATCCTTAACTCGAATATACGCTAGAAATTTTATTTTTTTAATCTTTTTAAATGACCACCCCCGGGAGGAGAAAGGTCTTGATTCTTGGGAATGTCATCAGTGTTCTAATTCAAAGCTCCTTGCTGTGCTTTGTGGGGTGCAATGTCTTGGCCTGTCGATTGGCTTGAAAATCTGAAGAGTCTTTGGAAGCGCCTCCTGCAATACCGACACAAGCAACAGCTTGCGCACAGGGTACGCAGCTGGGGGACTTGTCAGCAGTGAACGCATCATGCAAGAATCCAGCACCAGAAGCCGTGTGCTCAGAATGCCTGGCTGCTTTGATGAAGACCGTCGCTATGGTTCCCACTGTGAAGGGGGACCCTATGACTGCCGAGATCATCGGCACATGTACACAGCGCATAGTAGAGAAGGGCATAATAAATGCTGAAGTTGCTTTCATGCTGACAAGTTGCCCGGTAAATCTCCTGCATCTCCTTGTGATCCGTCACCCCCTGTTCTACTCACTCCCTGCTTTTCCCAAGGGCCTTCTTGCCAGTTCCCCTATGTGCACAACCTGTTGTACCAGGAAACAACATCTTGACCTGGTTTGACAGTTTGACCACACGCCGTGCCAGCCACAGCACCACTCTTGATTCTCTGTGTCTGTACCAAGGCACAAGCTTCTAGACCAAGCGACAAGCAATGGTCACTTCCCTGTGTGTCTATACCAGGCAACAAGCGTCTAGACCAAGCGACAAGCAATGGCAAAAAGAAGGAATAGGATTCGGCGGATATGAAGCGAGGATAGAGAAAAATCTGGTCCAAAAATGAATGGCGGTAAATGTGTGGCCTTGCCGTGCGGATGGGAACTGGGCAAACTGGCCCCAGCGTGGCAGGCTCCATTATGTCGTACTGTGGGCACTTTCTGCATACAAATCATGGTGATTTTAGTCCAAAAATTGTTTTTTTCAAGTCCAAAAATTGGTCAAAGATGATCCTGTTTTGCTGTTTATGCTTTCTCTATTTATTGGATTTGAGTGTCCCCTACTTTGCCTTCCCCCCATCCCATCCCCCTTCCCCCTCCCCATCCCGCTTTTGCCTCCCCACCTTATCCCCCTTTCCCCTCCCTGCCTCTTCGCCCTTTCCCCTCCCCACCCTTTCCCCCTTCCCCCTTCCCCCTTCATGACTTTTCCACTCCGCTCCAAACCACCAACCATCCTGTTTCGCTCTTTCATTCTGTTGCAATGAATTGCAGTGTTATGCAGGCTGTACACTACTTCCATCTGTTTTGCCTGGTTTTGAGCTCTCCGGGACTTGATCCTGTGACCCGTACCGTGTTTGTGTGTTTCTTTGTATGTGTGAGCCGTCCTGGGCTCAATCCCTAGGTCCGAGTGTGAGAGTCTCTGTAGGGTAGTCATAGAACCACTGGGCCTATCTGTTTTGTCCTTTTGTGCCTTTGAGTTGTAGGTCGTTTCTGTCCTTCCCTATTGTCAATTTTAGGTCTAGATTCGGTCCTAGGCTATAGGCTGTCGTTCCTAGGCTGTAGGCTATCGAGTGAGGGAAAACAGCAGTCTACAAAAGTGTCGAGGGCAAGGGAAAACGGGTTCTGTCTCGCCATTTTTTTTCAACGAAGCGCTGTTGGAGGCTGCTCCCTGCTTGGTGTTTCGTTATCTTACCTACAGCACCATCTTCATGCTGTGAGGGCTAGTAGCCATTGCTGGGGCTACCTAGCTCATGTTGACACAGCCCTGGGCATCAGGCCCGGTGCTCTGTGGGGCGCCTCCTCTTATCTGTGCTGTTGGGGATAGTCAGCGCTGCCGTCGAGACCCTTCGAAGTGTGAAGTGGCATCCATCTTCTTCTTCATCGAGCGCTGGTGTTCTTCTTGTTCGTCCTGGGAGCTACCCTGCCCTGTTGAGCGGACACTTCATCTGCGGTGGGCATAGAGATTGGGCTGCTGATTGGCGTGTCGGGTTCAGGAGGGTTGGTGGCGATTGGTGGGCTTGATAGGTTGGGCACAGGCCTGCGCCATAGCTGTGAGCTCGAGGGTGGGAGGAAGAAGAAGTCTCCCTTTATGAAACTCTGTAAATAGTTGGTTCGTGGATGTTGATAATGTGGTTGAGATCCTGGGAATTTTGGTGCTGATTGAACTAGAGAACCTTTTTCTGGTCATTTTTTATGTCTGCACGTCTGTGCATACATTGGCTGTTTGTCTGCCTGCCTGCTGACCTCCCCCCCTTTTCCACACACACATAGCCTCTGCCCTTCCATGCTCTGCTCCCTCTTCATCCACCTGTCTGTCCCTCAGTTTGTCTGGTTTTCCGCTACCGTCTTCCGAACAGAACACACCCTGATAAGGAATCTATACGGACTATCTTTCTGGCTTGATGCAGTCAAAATGAGGGTGCGTTGTGTTCGGGGTTAGACGGTAGTTGTTTGCGTGTTTGTGTGTTACGCTCATCGGGCCTCGTCTTTGGTACTGCGTCTGTTTGGACAGGTTCACTCTACAAATGCCAGTTGCCCTGTTGGGTCCGTGAGTCAGCTCGATGAAGATGCCAAGGACTTTCTGAAGGCGGAATGCAATCCAAATGAGACGGATACGCCAGGATTTAAGTTCTGCGATCTCTGTCGGCCTGCTTTTGTTTTCACATTGTACTCTATTCCGGAATTGGATCCGTCTAATCCCTCGATGATCATTTCATGTGTACAAACGCTGGCAATGTCGTTTCCGGGAACAGTGGAAGGTCTTTCTGATGACCAGAAACGGGATATTTTGGGTTGTTTCAACGAGGTGAGCAATGGGCAAATTTGAAATTTCATTTTGCGTCGAGCCAATGCATGGTGGTGTATTTGATTTTCATCCTGATGGTAGAAGGTGAACTGGGATTATGTTCCCAGCTGTGGAACGGAGCCATGAATCTGAACTTTTTCTAAAGAAATTCCAAATAGCAGCGGTCAAGCCCCTTGGGATAGAACCCCAGTTCCGTACAAGTCTGGCGGATGGAGCGAATGAAAGTTAGGAGCAGTCGATTAGTTTATTACTGTGGACGTGAGGACCTATTACGATGTTACGATGTTGCTGAGTCCGAATGTCTTGTTCACTTTTGTTGGAATGACAACAAACAAGGCAGGTAACAAAGTGTACTGACTGGCCTAGCTCAGTTGGTACACACCTGAACTGTTGAAATACAGACCTAAGTTCGAACTCCACTGGAAGCTGACGAGTAAAATAATATAATTATGAATTACCGAGGGACGGTCGGTTCGATGATGGGATATCTGAAGGCCGTCGCCTTTTTTTTTTTTTGAAAAAAAAATGAACCAGGTAACGAAGTTGCGAGTATTGTCCTGTGGTGTGTCTGCATTTCTTCATGCCAACGAGTGAATAGTAGGCAAAGGCACGAACTTCGTGTGTATGGAGTCTATGGACGAACTTGAACCACCAGTACGTGGCCCCAGCCAAGTTAAGAATCCGATTGAGCCTCTACTGAAATTTCAGAGGCTCGGGACTTGGCGTCCGAAGGGCCAGTAGAAAAAAAAAAGTGGGAAACTACGTGGGAGTCACAAAAAAGAGTTATAATTGTTCGATGGGCCAAGATACAGTTTGCAATTCCAGTTCAGGCAACTGCGAGGCATAGGCCTCGATAAGCCCTACTGGGCCCCTATTTGCAATAGGTCGGCCGCCCTAAGTGAAGGCAGGCCCGACAGACGACAAGAGGCCTATATTGGACTACTTCGCAACTGGGGAAAATTCAGGCAGTTGAGTAGTGCCAGTTGGTTGAAGGCGCCCAGGCCCTGGCCTCCTTTATGGACTGTATCTAAGTCAGGCATTGGGCGAGATACGCAGCATAGACCCAACTCAGACAGCGGGCAGTTGGGCACGGGTAACTGTCGGTGGCCCTGGGCCTGATTCGTTTGGTCTGAGGCTCAGCCTCCCTGGGCCTACCGGAAGCTTCTGGGCAGGGACCCAGTGCAGCCAGGCTGCACACAAGCAGGCTCGCCACTTCCATTTAGGAAAGGGCCAGCCTACGCATTCGGCATTCGGGCACTGGCTGCTTTGTGCGCAAGCGCTGCTGCGCTATCGCTGGCCAGGCTCACGCGCTCACGGGCGAGCTGGCAGCCATAGCCGAGCTGCGCTGCTGGATGCTGGATGGGGCGCATAGTGGTCCTTGGGTGCAAGTGGCATCTGTGAGTTGGGGAACGAGGTTGTGAGTGATACGAGAGACATACCTGGTGCTTGAAGCGTGCGGCATTGGCCAAGATCTGCTCGTACTTGGGAAGCTGTTGACGTCATCAGCGGCATTGTAGTCTAGGCTAGATAGGATCTGCCATTCGTAGTCTGGGCGCCGAGCGTCAGATAGGATATCAACATTGGTTCTTCGTTGATGATGATGAGACTATTCAAGCATTGTCAATTATGAGCTTTTGGTGTGCTCTTATTTGGTGGAAACTCGTGATGCAATTCTGCTATTGGTTCGAGGTCACGACTATCTGGTTTTATGTGTATGATGCTGTTTGATTGCTGAAGTTCGCTATTGCTCATCTTCCTTGCACAATGTATACAACCCAGCTTTCTGGCCAGGTAGGGTGCCCGAATTGCAATTGCAAACTGTATCTTGGTCCATAGTGCAATTATAACTCGTTTCTGTGACTCCCGCATAGTTACCCCTCCAAAACAAATTGCCCCATGCCGTGGGGTGGCACTAGGCCCACCCCTGAACAGAAAAAAACATTCGGCGCCCAGACTACAGATGGCAGATCCTATCTAGTCCCATCATCATCAACGAAGAACCAGAGTTGATATCCTATCTGGCGCTTGGCGCCCAGACTACAGATGGCAGATCCTATCTAGCCTAGACTACAATGCCGAATGATGACGACAACAACTTTCCCAAAGTACGAGCATACAGCGACCAACATCGCATGCTTCCAGCACCAGGTATGTCTCTCGCCTCACTCACAACCTCGTTCCCCAACACACAGATGCCACTTGCACCCAAGGACCACCCTGCGCCACACCCAGCTTACAGCAGCGCAGCTCCGCTATGGCTGGCTGCTCCTTCCTGCTCACCTGTGAGCGCGTGAGTGCCAGCGAGCTTCAGCGCAGCAGCGCTTGTGCAGCATGCAGCCAGCACCCGAATACCCAATGTGGAGGCAGGCCCTTTGCTATATCGAAGTGGCCTGCCTGCGTTCAGTCCCAGGACGCTTCCAGTAGGCCCCGGTAGCCTGAGGCCCAGCACGAACGAGAACAGGCCTTGGGCCTGAGGTGGTTGCATGCACCCAACTGCCTTTGGCCTGTGTTTGGCCCAGTACCCGTATCCAGCCCAGGGCCTGCTTTCCATACATTCACACAGGCGGCCCAGGGCCTGGGTTCTCTCAACCAACTGGCGCTGCGCAATTGCCTGAATTTCCTTAGTTGCGCAGTGGCCGAAATAGGGCCCTGAGAGCCTCGTCAAGCCTGCCTTCACTTAGGGTGGCCGACTTGCTCCAAAATGGGGCCGAATGGGGCCGAATGGGGCTCATAGAGGTAGTGGCCTCGCATTCCCTCCTCCTTAGCTTCAGCAGTCCTTTGAGAAGCTCAGTCTTCAACCATTGGGCGCTTTCCCTTCTGCAGAGATCTCTCGTAGTGCGCTACAACTTGTGGAGAAGTCTGCATGAGTTCCTCCCTGGTGAACCAGCGGTCCTCCTTCGGATCAGTGTGATGCCGGAACCGAACGCGGTACTGCAGCTTCGGTTTCGGAGGACGTCCCCTGCCTGTTGGTCTTGACACTGGCAGCTCCTTGTGGTCCACGATATCATCGATATCCACCTCTCCGTCCATGGTTGGGGCCAGCATTGAGCGACGAGAGAGGAACTGATCAGTTTCTTTAAAAGGTGCAAGTTTGGAGGCGTGAAAGACGGGGTAAGTACGAAGATGACCAGGGATCCGGACTAGGTAAGAAGGTCCATCCGGATCAGTCCCAACAATACTGTGGCATGAGCTTGCGGGAGATCCCGTGCTCCTGTCCCAGTTCTGAGGACCTAACCCAGAGGCTGTCCCCAACCTGAAATGAAGACTCACAGCGGTGTTTGTTCGCAGATTCTATCATAGCCGCCTGTGCCTTCTGCATCTGTTCTACAGCCTGCTGCATCTTCTGTTAGTACTGGTAAGCAAATTCTAAGGTACCCGGAGCAGCAGTTGCCTGGTTCTCAGGAAGAAGGAAATCCAAGGGTAGTCTAGGCTTAAGGTCAGTAGTAGGCTGTTTGGGCTCACCCCGATAGCGTTGTGTACCGCGTTGTTGTACAAGCTGGCGATGAGAGCAAGCTTCTCATCCCACTCCACCTGGTTGGGCTTGATGTAATGCCTCAACAGGTGTTGGACAGCGTGGTTCAGTTGCTCGGCTTGGCCATTGGCCTCTGGGTGGTTCCCAGAAGTCATTTGCAACTGTGTTCCCTGTTCCGCAGCGGCGGCCTTCCACAACTCGCTGGTAAATCGGACATCTCTATCACTTATAATGGACTTCAGTAAACCAAAATCCCTGACCCAGTTCTCTTTGAACGTTCTAATCACATACTCCGTTTTTGCTGTTTTCGGCATCGCTACTAACCTAGCATACTTACTAAATCTATCCATGATAACGAAGATGTGCCTCATCCCACTCTTGCTGGTGACCAGTGTATCCATGAAGTCCATGGACAAGCTTTCACTAGGCCTTTCCGGAATCGGAAGGGGCTTCAGGAGCCCAAAAGGAGCCTGAGTACGTGGCTTGTCTCTTTGACAGACCTGACAAGTCTCCACGTACAGCTTCGCATCTCTGATCATCATGGGCCACCAGAATCGCTGCAACAGATTGGCTGCAGTCTTCTTAAAGMCAAAATGTCCGGTGGCATCATGACATTCTCCTAGAAATAAACTACGCAAAGACTCCCTATTAGGAATACACAAACGTTTATTCCCAGCCTTGTCAAGGAACAGCAAGCCGTTGACCAACTCAAACTCGGCAGAAGTCACTTTTTCCTTTGCCTCGAGTCTACGGATGATCTCTGACATGAACGGATCCTCGCGATAGGCTTCCACCATGGACTGGGTAACATTGTCCTCAAGCCCAAACTCAGTGATCAGCGCACCTGAGAAATCAGGTCTACGCGACAAGGCATCAGCAACCTTGTTGTACTCGCCCTTGATGTATTGGGGCTCGAAGTCATACTGCTCTATGACTTTGATCCAACGCTTGAGAGCGTCAGAGAGTACCGGCTGAGTTCTCATCCATCTCAGGGTCTGATGATCAGTCCTGAGGATGAAGAACCTCCCAAGGAGATAGTGTGTACACCGCATAGAGTTCCTTCTCATAGGTGGACTTTGCCAACTTCTGAGACGGCATCTTTTTGGACATGTACTCGACATGCCTCAACTTTTCCCCCTCTTGTTGTGCAAGTACGGCGCCTATGCCATATTGGCTAGCATCCGTAGTCACTATAAATGGCTTGTCAGGATCAGGAAGTTTCAAGACTTCGTAATGCGTCAACGCATGCTTCAGATGTCTGAAAGTAGCCTCGCATCTCTCAGTCCACTCCCATGGGGTGTTAAGGCGGGTCAGATCAGTCAAAGGGGTGGCAACTACGCTATAGTTCTTCACAAAGTTGCGATAGTAACCAATCATCCCTAAGAAAGATCTCATCTCAGTCACAAACTGAGGACGCGGCCAATCACGAATGCTGGCCACCTTCGCGTCATCGGGCTTCAACCCTTCCGCGGAAATCTCATGACCCAAGTACAAGACACGGGTGCGGCCAAACTCGCATTTCTCACCGTTGATCTTGAACTTGTGCTGTCGCAGGAGACTGAGGACTTTGTCCAAGTGCGCAACGTGCTCCTCGACAGTCTTACTAAAAATAAGTATGTCATCGAGGTACACGATGACAAACTTATCCAAGTAGTCATGAAAGATTCGATTCATAGCGTGCTGAAAGGTGCCAGGAGCATTGCAAAGACCGAAAGGCATCACCACAAACTCGTACAGACCGTACCTGGTCTGAAAGGCGGTTTTGTGTTGATCCTCAGGCCGGATTGCAATCTGATGGTACCCGGATCTATCTTATTGAAGCATCGACACCCTTGCACTCTATCTAGCAAATCGTCGATGCACGGTAGGGGCTCTCTGTTCTTAACAGTGATGGCATTGAGGCCCCTATAGTCAATGCACATCCTAAGTGTTCCCTCCTTCTTCTTAGGTATGAATAGTACTGGAGACCCATAAGGAGAGACACTCGGTCGGATCCAACCCTTCTCTACGAGTTCCTTGAGTTGCCGGCGAAGCTCATCGAGCTCGCCTAGAGACATCCGATAGATCCTAGCCTTTGGGATGCTTGACCCTGGGATAATCTCTATCGCATGGACGACCTCCCTCTCAACAACCCCTGTCGGCTCTTCAAATAGATCAGGGTACTTAGCAACTACTCCCTCTATCTCTGGCGGCATTTTCACCGGCTCGTCTGTAGCAGAGACATAAACTAGATACATACCCTCCTCCTGATTTTGCTTATAGTAGTTATAGAACGTGGCCGCACACATGCATCCGTGGGACTCGATCAAACTACTAGCTTTGAACTTACGCAATCTGGCGGTCCCTCCACCTGGCAAAGTGTGTTTGACCACTTTTCGGTCCCAGTCAAACTGGGGCTGTGCCACAGAGAGGTAGTACATACCTAACAACATATCCATGGGGAGTTCGTCACTCACTAGGAACGAGACACAATGTCTCAATTCCCCTCCCGCGTACGGGAAACAACACTCAACATCCTGGAGGTAGTCATTGACTACCACGCGTTGTTTGTTGGCACAGTTCGACTCCATAGGTCGACTCAGGCGCTTGCCCTTGTAAGCGCCGCCTCTAAACACACGCGCGACTAATGAAGTTCCTAGTCGAGCAAGTGTCATAATAAGCCTCGGCCTTGCGGCCGCCAATGACCACCTTGTTGATGAACATCTCACCCTTCGGGGCTTTGACCAATGCCGTCCAAGAAGCTAGCGGGTCTGATCTAGACCACTCCTCCTCTAGCTCCTCTTAAGGACTCAAACACATTCATCGAACAGAGGCTCGATGGGTCCGAATGTGTTTGCGGGACGACTCTGGAGTCAGTAGCTTGGGCCATCTCTCGAGATGGTGAGGGTGTCTCCACCACCTCGACCCTAGCAGGAACAGCTACTATTCCTACTGGCCTGACGTGTTTCCCGGAGCAGTGCCAGAAGTACTAGCTACATTGCTACCAACGGGATGGGAGGATCCCAACGCCTGCCCCATCGTAGGCGTGATCTTATCGGTCACCTTCTTGTTGCGGCACTTGAATTGGTTATGGCCATATTGACCACAACGAATACAGGTCTGCCGTGTATACCGATCTCTCCACTCGTCCTCTGTGAGACCCGCTTTCTCCCATGGGGGAGCGTTGGGGTCAACTTGACTCCTTGACCGGGAGCCTCCGCGGCGTCTACCGGTCGCCTTACCTTTTTGAGCTACGACAGCAACTACTCCACCCCCTGAAGCTTCTACGCTGCCAGCCTCTTAACCTACTCCCTCTTGGCGTTGTCGTCTAACTCGATGGTTGAACCATCGTTATCGACAAACATAATGCGGCCCTTTGCCTTCCAGTTGGGAGGCAGTGTTTTCTTCCTACCATCCGTTGTGGGATTATGTCCATGCCATATCTTTGCCTCAAGGTCTAGGGCCTTCTTGCTAAACGAAGGGAAATTGTGAACATTGATGTTGGCCTCACCTGCCACCTGATTCCTGAGAGGCATAGGAAAGCATCTCAGGTAGGAGGTGAGTAAAACTTGGGGGTCATAGCGCACCCGAGGGACACAGATCAGACGCTCTACAGCGTCGGTGGCCTCCCTCACTGACTTGAACTGCCTCATGTGCAGTGTCATGATCACATCAGTGGCCTTTTGGGCCTCCTGAGGATCATGCCACCTTTCTTCCACCAACTTGAGGAAGTCATCCAATTGCTGGGTGACCGCCTAAGTGCGAAAGTCGTGACCGTATCCTTGCAGCTGTACTAAACCGCTCAACCATCTTGTTGCACTACCCTCTAGGTAGGATGCAGCCACAAGCACTTCCTCGTGCGACAAGGTGAGTTTATACTTGACACCGGCACTGCCTTCAACCAAGTGTCGAGGTTTTCGCCTCTCTTGTCCCCTGTGAAGGGTTTAGGAGCCGCAATGGCCGTCTTTTGTACCCACTGTGTTTGTCCCGGTCCCTGCACCACTCTGGGTTGTGGACCTTGTGACACAGGCTGATGTGCTAGCTGTTGGGGTTGTGCACCCTGCGGCTGTACAGGCTGCGAGACAGCAGGTTGCGTGGTAACCGCAACCTGCAACGGAGAACACTGTCTGTACAGGAACCTGCAAACTGGATCCTGTTGTTAACCCTCCTGATAGAGGCATGCCCAGGGAAACGATCACGACCGATGATGGGGCTACATATGGGGATACCCGAGTCGCCTGTGGGACAAAAGGAGGAGGTTGTACAACGGGCCAGGCACCAGGCCCGGACATCAATGGCGCTGCCTGCGCTCGCCCAACCAACAGGGCCAGATTTTGTTGAATGTCCAGAAGGATGGTTGTCTGATGGTCCTGCATTTCAACTACATTTAGCAGGACGGACCGTATGGTCCTCACATCATCAGTCACGTGCGTCAGGTTCATCTCCTCTAACTGACTAACATCCGCTTGTCTCCGCTGCATCCTGGCTCTTCTTCTAATCACTCTTTCTTTCTCCGCTTTTCTCTCTCCTAATGCCTTTTGTAGCTGTGCCTCCTGCAATGATGGTTGTTGTATGGCGATCTCATAGGAAGTCAACACTACTGGCTGGTTTGCCATTACGCCAGTGGACTGACTCGGGGTCTGCGCGACCGTTGACCCTACAGATCCTGAACTACTAGCCTGGGAACTCTGCTGCGCAGAAGTGGCCATGGCTGCTGAAGCTGCGGCTTCACTTACGAATGCCCTGCTTGCCTCTTCAGCCCTGGCTCTCCTCTGCTGCTGCTGCCTCTCCCTACGCTGGTGGAACATATATCTGTCACCCTCTGGACCTAATGGCAAATGGGCAACTGGGCGCCTTGTCGATCTCAAGATTCGGTCGTCCTCTCTAGTGTCCTCCTGGTCGCTCATAAGCTACAGCACTGTACACAATCTGCACCAATGCACTCTGGGTGCCTACCACAGTGTAGTGCACAGACCAATTTAAAATAAGTAAACAATTTATCCATGTACAGTATCTGTGTAGACCCCGAGAATTGAACCTGTGACCTGTGTATTCGTAGGCAGTTGATAGACCTGTCGTAGGTCCATAGACAGCAGGGGTTCGATCTGTAGTCTATAGCGTAGGAGTCTTAGTGAGTTCTGGAAGCTTAGCTGTAGACCTTCTAGAAG
>BFEA01000030.1:3656896-3678753 GCA_003427395.1 Chara braunii
TAGGATTGAAATACAAACGACTTTTGGCTGAGGGTCACATTATAATTCCTCACAGAATCGGAGATAAAAAAAAGAAAATAACAGAATCACACAAAGGCAYCCCCCTTTAGACCCCTTTAGCCCCTTTAAAACCAATTTATACCCCCCTCCCCCCCCCTTGACAGCCAACTCACAAAAAACGAAATGAGCCCGGATTTGGAGTCCTCTGGGAGAGCGCAGAAAACCAAAAAATATATATATATTTTTTGCATGCGCAGGTACCCCGGGTGTCACGGCCGGGTGCCCGGCCGGGCGTGAGAATCTTCCTAGTGTTTTGCCCCCAAAAAGTGTATTTTCAAACTCTTTTTGTGACCGCAGCGTAGTTTCCCCCCCAAAAAAACTTTCCTCAGAAATGTGCAGAATTCTAAGACTGCAATTGTACGGATTGTAGCGATCATCTTCACGCAATTGTGCCTAGCATTGCTAGCAACGAACCCCCCCTTTCCCCATCTTCATGGGCAAATCCGATCGCCCGATTGGAGAACATTCTGCAATTATGTCTGCAAGTATGCCTGTAATTATGTCTCTAATTCTGTCTTCTATGTGACTCTGTGATTATGTCTGTATTTATTTTTAAAAGGGAGACGGCCTTGAGATATCATCATTGAGCTGACCAGCCCCAGGTAATTCAGAATTACATTATTCTGCTCATCGGATTGCATCGGAATCCGAGCTCAGGTCTGTATTTCAACAGTTCATAGGTGTACCAACTGAGCTCGGCAGGCCCATTGTAATTATGTCTGTAATGTCTGTCTGACTCTGTAGTTCAGTCTGTTATCATTTGTGTAGTGATGTCTCTCATGCTGTCATCTATAATCATGTCTGTACTGCATGTTCATTACTTTTGCCTTTTTTACATAGCGTGTTTTGGGGATTTTTGCCTTTTGTACATAGCGTGTTTGGGGGAATTTTGCCACTTTACCCTTTTTTTGGTTCTTCGAGACAGACTACGCACACTGTACTTGATGATCATCGGACACCGAAACTCAGAATCGTGCCGAAAAACCGAAAGAATCGCACTTTATTGCTTCCAAGACTTACGCACAAAACGCAAAATTAATGTACACAAACTTCATGTCTGTAATCAATGGGGGAGGTGATTTGTCAGATGATGAACGGCAGGGCATCTTTGCACCATTCAAGTGTTCCTAACACGTCAGCCTTTTGCTGAAACGTACGGAGAACGGTACAGGCCCCCGGGACCCCCGCCGGGGCCCCGGGGCCGGGGCTCGACAACCCTGGTACAGGGGCTTGGGAGTTCATGGGCTGTGAAATTCGTGTGAAGTGTTCCTTTCCTATGTTGGGCTGTCGCCTGGCCTGGCACGCCCGGGCCAGCTGGGCAGAGGGGGGTCGCCTGGCAAAACCAGACGGGTCACGAATGAGGCAAGGATCCCCCCCCCCAAAAAAAAAAAAAAGGACGCCCGGTCTTAACTTCGGTTTGGGTGATGGGTCATCCAGGGGGGGTTGGGGGTTATAAAGTTATAGATAGTGACTAAAGGGCTTAAAAGGGTACATTTTGGTGCCCGGTCCGGGCCGCGGGGGAGGGTAACCTGGCGACCTTTCCCCAGGGGCCATGCTAACTTTCCTTTTCTGTATCATTTGAACTTTAATGGATTGCCCAGAGGGCCCAAAGTGTCTGTGGGCGGCCCAGTGTCTTCAGTAATACAGAGGCCGGTACAGGTACTGTGCCAAATTTTCAAATGGCGAAGTACCGATCAGTCGGTGGTGACTTTCATATCCAAATTTTGGACCATTTCGTGATTTAGTATTTATGCTTGTCATCCTTGCACAGGGGCATGCAAATCTTCCCTTTTTTTGTTTTTTCCTTCTTTTTTTTTGTTTGTATGTCGTTCCAATTTTAACGGATGTCCCAAAGGACTTTTAGTCTTGTCAAAGTGCATTTTTTGGTTTGTCGATTTAGCTTCGGATGGACTGGTGGTGGAAGCGAACTTTAACTTCTTTTCTTTTCTTTTCTTTTCTTTTTTTGGGGGGGGGCATGACTTACGTGCCGCCAACTGAAAATATTGCTGGTATCAGTCTTGAAAACTGACGTATTATGATATTACAAAATATCAGGGGTTTGAATCCCTCTCCGTCCGTTCATGTAAAAGAGGCAGACTAGGGAACTCTGGGCTGGAAAGCAGCTCATTGAAAGTCGCAACAATTTTTTATTTTTTTTTTAATTAAAAAAAATAAATTGTCACTTTCATCGAGCTGCTTTCCAGCCCAGAATTCCCAAGTCTGCCTAGTCGGAAGATCTATATATAGCTATTAACTGCAAAAAAGGGGAAAAACAAATCTACAGCTGCCAGTCCAGAAGGGCCTACTCTAAACCTGTCCTTCAGAGATTCTACGGACAGGTCCAAGGTTCGAGTCCTGGCAGCAGCAGACAGCAAAAGACTCTGAAATCCAAGAGACAATTGGAGCGGGTTGCGGGCTCAAATCCCGCTGCCCCGAGTCTCGTGGAAGTTGAGTACGCCGTAGTACGGAAAACATGAACAAACAAAAGAAGAATGCGCGAGAGAAATGAAGTGATATCTGAGTGAGCGGGTGGGCCCGCTGTGCCAACAGGTGGGCTGATCCTGGTGCGTGAAGCCCCCTACCGAACTGCATCCCTGGGTCATATCTCCAACAGCGGTGCAACAAAGGGTGTCGCTCCACAACTCAACATAGGATATGTATCTGGACACAATTTGCACCGCATACATTCAGACTGATCGAAAGTTTTGAATGTACTGGGACCATCACCAGCGCAAGATACACTCTAGTGTGTTGTGCAGTGGAGCGAGGCCCAAAGCATCGCAAAGCTACAAGAAGCAGACAGACAAACAAGAGCATCTGATGATGATGGTAATTGCAGGGAGCATGTTTGTTTGTTTGTTTGTTTGTTTGTTTGTTTGTTTTTTGTTTTTGTTTTTTTTGCAGGGAGCATGTTTGTTTGAATCTGGATGGAATCAGATGAACACACAAAAAAAGTTTGGGGCTACCCTCCCTTTGGAAACGAAGCGAAAATGGAAATCAGTCGGACAAACGAGCAAAACTTCACGAAATGATGGAAGTTCTGTCCCCCATTATGGCAGCCCCCGCCGCCGGGCCATTGTTCCCAAACTCAAAAACCGGTCATAGCTCAATTGTTTTATGGAGAGAAATGGGGAGAATCTTTCCAGGAGGCAGGAGAAGCGGTCTGAATGAGCCACGGTTTTTTCGTGCACAGAGGTGAGGTGAAGTAAAAAAAAAAGTGCATGGGGAAAAAACAAAGAACAAAAAAGCGCATGGCGCGTAGTCCCCGAGTAAAATAAAGGAACAAAACAAAAAAGTGCATGGGAAGGTCCTAGGCTGCTGGTATGTGCCCAAAGTGGAGTGTTCACCTCCAGCCAATTGGCCTCGCACCACTACACAACATTCTACGTGTATATGGATGGAATATGGACCATATTCATTCAGAAAAATCCACCATCTTGAATGTTTTTACACCATCAACAGCTTCAGCTACATTTGGCGTGTGGTGAAGTGAAGCGAGGGCCAATGTGTGGCATCCTGTCTGCCATGCATGCTGCTGGTACTGTTGTTGTTTTCCTTTTTGAGGGCTGGGGAAAAAGGCAAAACAGACACTGGCAGGGCTGGGGAAAAAGGCAAAACAGACACTGGCAGGGCTGGGGAAAAAGGCAAAACAGACACTGGCAGGGCTGGGGAAAAAGGCAAAACAGGCACTGGCACCACCAAACTCATGTGGCTGAATGGAATCCTGATTGAAGCAGATGAACAAAAGAAAGTCAGGGGTTACCAACCCCCTGTAAAATGCCCATTCCCCCGCCACCGAAACCTTGGGGGGACCAGTAGCCCATTCCCCCGCCGCCGAAAACTTGGGAGGATTGGTAGCAGCACTTCATCAGCCCTCCTGGTGGCTCAGTCCTAGAAAAAGTGAGAAAAAAAATGAAAACCCCTCCTGGTGGCACAGTCGTAGAAAAAGTAAGAAACAAAAGGGGTAATTTCAGTGGAGTCACAAAAACGAGTTGTAATTGCACTATGGCCCAAGATACAGTTTGCAAATTGCGCTTTGGGCACCCTGCACCTGGCCAGAAAGCTGGGTTGTATACATTGCAGGCCCGAACTGCAATTGCAAACTGTATCTTGGCCCATGCTGCAATTATAGCTCGTCGTTGCGACTCCCGTGTAGTTTCCCCGGAAAAAGGGGTTAACTTCAGTAGAGTCACAAAAACGAATGAAAACTGACAGTTTGGCGCACGTTAGACCACCAGTACATGGCCGAAGGCAACTGGAGAACCTGTTTTTAGCCTCTCCGGAAATTCTGGAGGCCGAGTCGGCGGTCGGCGGCCTGCGAAAGGGGCCCGAGGCCAATGGCTGGCATGTACTGGTGGTTTAAAGTCTTATTTTATTATCTTTTTGGTTTTAATTTTCATTTTGAAAACATCAGCACCCAATCTACGTGCTCCATCTTCTTTCAGATTTTTTGCCTCGTTATTGCCGTGATGACTTTCTATGCGGTCTCTTTTTTATCTTTTTTTTTTTTTTTTTTATGTTCTTCCTGGGAAAGATGAGGACTCAACCTACAGACCCACCAATTTTCCTTCGTTTTGGACCATTCCTCTGCATGTGAAAAGGCGGCAAAGTTTGCCCTTTTTTCTTTCAATAGTCACTAGCGTCTGACCTATTTGGGCTTATCGGTTCCCAACTTCCCGTCCTCCTCCGGACTCACCTGAATGTCAGTTTTCATTGAGGGGAGTGGCAGTTTAAAGAAAAGTCGGACACAGGCGATAAACCGAGTCAGTACAGGACTACCGTCTTGTTTTGGGACCGTAACGCTCCGGATCGCTTGTTTGAAGGCGTATCGAAGGGAACAGGGGGAATCGTCTGAAGCGACGTTTTCAAGGAAATCTGTTTCATGCTTCAGCAAGAATGCCCAAACACCGTATGCCCTCGTCCTGACCGTGTACAAGTTATAATTCTGGTTCGATACAAACATGTTGAGGGTGCACTTTGTTTGGGGGATGGCCGTAGCCATTGCAAGAATGTGAACATAGAGCAGATCCAGATGCAGAGGATGGGGAGTAGTATCTTTATCCGCCAATGGGAGCAATGAAGGGCTCCTCCACCCTCGGGATATAGACTTAAAAGTTAAAAGACTTGTCTGGGGTCGCTTCCTTCGTCATGCCATCATATGCCGAAGTCCAGTAGTGCGCACTATCACAGTAGTTCCTGATTTTCCTGATCAATCCATCGTTTTCCGGCGAGCTTTGCATCCTTCATTGTCAGAACTTCAACTGGGTGTATGGGCCTCGGCACACAGGCTTTCCAAACGTGAAAACGACAAAAATGTGCCAGGCGCATCTGGCCATGTTCTAGCGGCATGTTCATTCTCGTTTTGCACATTTCGACAGACTGTGTGGTGAGGCCCTATGTGCTGTTGGCTGGTTACCTGCTGACTCCTCTGGCTGGTGTGACATTGCTCCGAGTCCTCCGCACTCTTTTTGTAATCTTCCCCCATATGTCCATGTTTCGTCGGGTCCTCTTTWTTTTTAGCAAYTTTTTTTTTTTTTTTTTTTTTTTTTTTAGTAACTTTKTTATTAGTTTACATTTTTATTAGTAACTTTTTTATTAGTTTACATTTTTWTTTGGCAAATTTAGAGAGAAAATTGCTGACAGATCTAGCATGGAGGCTTGATGGATAAGAAGGATAATAGTACAAGTGGGACCTGTATTCTTGTAAGAAACCATTCTTGACTCACTAGAGTGATTGGTCTAGCGCAGTTGGCAAGGCACAGGAGTGGCATTCAGAAGGTCATGGGTTCGACTCCGATTGGCCTTGCGTACGGTCCCGGGCATACTTGGCGCCTGCCGTCTAGAGATAGCCCGTTGACCCTCCCCGCCATCGGCGCTAAGCAGATACTGCTGATTTTCGTAGCGGCATGGGTACCGAGGGGAGGAGCAGTGACGAGCCAAAAGTGCTCGGTCCTGACACTACCAGATGGCCCCTGGGCCAGTGTCGCCCACCTGCAGCTAGCATTCTAATATGGCCTTTACCCGATTCAGACCCTGTTTGACGAATGTAGCATAAAGGGGTCACTCGCCCAGAACCCCAACTCGTGAAAAGCAGATCAACAGGCATGTTCTCTGTGTCAAAAGTCACATCCTAACTGAAGTAAAAGTCAATGCTAAAGGTCACAGTTGTGCCCCTGGACGAACAGTTGTAATATTCAGATATGGGAGTCGCATCTGTTCATCCAGGGGGTGTGCAGGTCATGTCTATTCGAGCAGCAGATGTGTCTGTTCGTGCAGTATGTGTGTCTGTTCGTGCAGTATGTGTGTCTGTTCGAGCAGTAGGCGTGTCTGTTCAAAGGAAGTCTAAAGGATAAAGTCCCAGTCGATTCAGGCATCAAGTCCAAAATTCAGGCCAGATGGCCGCAGCAGCAGCAGACCCTGAAGGGAAAGTACTGGGACACACACACCATGCAGAGGTCTGGGACTGAAGGAGGCCCAAAGGTGCGAATGTAGACCTCGCCAGGGGAGGCCAGCAGTATAAAGAAGCAGGCCAGCCTCCCTCGAGGACAGATCCCCAGTGGCATTCTGGCGTGGAAGTGCTGAAGGCACTTGCTGACTGGGTGAGCGCTGGCAGGATAAGCTGCGCTAAGAGAGGAAGAAGGCTGGGCGCTGGTTTGCGAGTACTAGCAGCCATAGCTGCCCCAACTAGTTAGTGTAGTAGAGGGTTAGTAATTAGTCTTCAGTGAGTAGCATTCAGAGTAGATTCTCATAGAGGGAGTGTGCATGCATGATGAGAGAAGAGAACTGAGACAGAGATCTTGAGGGAGAGAGAGAGAGAGAGAGGAAGGGGCAGATGTGCGATGTTGGCTATGGTGAAGACATACCTGTTCTGCGTTTAACTCGTTGTTGAGAGGAGGCGCTGGATGAGCCAGGCCTCACATTGCAGTTGTATGAGAAGGAGAGACATATCGCACTGTTGGTTCTTGAACTTGAGATACTCTTATAATTTGTTGGAAATAATATGAGCTGCGCATCTTGGTTCTCATCGCATCTCTATTTGTGCCGTGTGATGGTTCATAATCTGTGTGATTGGTAACGTGGCATGCATTGCGATACACTCTGGCAAGTCGTAGACAGTCAGGTCCCTTGCAATACAGTCTCACACGCTTTCACTGAGACAGGATATGGCTGCTTAGTTAGGGTTCCCCACGAGAGTATAATAATAGAGGCCATCTTGTCAGATTGGTTTGTGTCGCCCACCTGAAAAAATGATGCTTGTTCTTTTTTTTAAACCATCTCTACCTCAGAGCCTCATTTTGCGAAGGCGGAATAGAACTGTGCGCCACGCTTTCCCGAACTGCCAGCATGTCCGCTTTTCATTTGTTTTGGCTGCTGCCGCCAGCCATTTTGGTGCAGTGGTGCCCGGTCTCCGAAGAGTGCGCTATATTTTTGTTTCGAGTTTGCTTGTGAAAGGTAGTGGTGGTTTAATATTCCAAACCAATTTTGTTGTGAGGGGCTTCATTTGAACCATCGTCTGCTTGAAGGTAGGGCAAACTGGTTGATAACGATCCAGATTTTGTTTCTCCTTGGGCGGAATGTATACAGCACCAAGTTGGTCGTTAAGGTCCCAGTGGATGAACCTCTTCGAGACCGCAACCTGTACTTCCTTCGTAGTTAACATGCATGTGGTAATGTCTCCACCAGACACGTCACGTACGTCGTCAGATGTTATACTATTGCAGGAAACCATTCATAACTTTTTGCCGCAGCAAGTCAATGAGATCTTATGATGGCACCTTAGGTATGTTGTTGCCATTCACGGCCAACTGAAGGATGTTGGAACTGGCAGGCACTAAACCTAAATTGCACATCGCCCCAATCGTGGGTCGGGTAGCCCTGCATCTTGGTAGATCAGCAATTTGCAAGTTGCAAACGCCTAATGATAGTGTTACATGTGTTGTTGTCGATCATTGCTTCAACCAGACAGATTGAACCTTCTACGTTGCACTTAGCTTTCACATGTTATTGGTTTGTCATTTATATACTCGCAAAGCTCAACCAGTTTAATAATGCCATCAAATTGCACATAAACAACTAAGTCCGTACTAAGACTGGGTGCGTACTTGTCCCTGAAACACTTGGAAATCGGATGCCTGAGGTATTCCTTGGCCGGCGTCCTATTGGAGTTTTTGATAATGCGATGTCGTCTGAGAATGGACCTTATAAACCATCAATAGATATGTTGTAGTAAGCAAGGATCTTTTTTTATCCCCAACGAGATCTTTAGAGCTCCGCTCCTCGGTTTTCATTTGCATGCATGTGTGATGTCGTTTATGTCAATACCCTGCTTACGTTCCTTTAGGAGGATAGACTTACCATACCACTCAACCATTGACAAATTAAAGGCCTTCTTAGTGCACTTCCATGGTGTATGCCACATTCTACCACAATTGAATGCGGAAGAGAAATGAGGGATTCCACGCTTAAACCACCAGTACTTGGCCCAGCGATCGCAGCCGAGCCTGGAAGTGCCCTGCGCGCCGTTTCCCGCCGAAATGCCAATTCGGTTTTGGTTTTCGGAAAGGCTGGCGGCGCCAGCCTTCCAGGTCCGGTTGCCCGAAGCGCGAACTTCGCGCAGCGTTAACGCTAAGGCCCGCGGCCGATATATGGGGCAAGTACTGGTAGTTTAATATTTCTATTATGCGTTGCATAGAGACTCATAGATCAATTGTCAAAGACGTCCTGTTGAAACCTTAAACCACCACTACCTTTCCAAGTTGTAGTCCCATTTGGGAAAACGATGTCAAGCGCAAAGTTCGGGGGTCTGGGCAAGGGTTGGCAAATAGGAAAATTTTGGGCTTTATGGGCCCGACTGGAGGAAAAAAAAAAAAAATTGTGCTTTATGGGCCCGACTGGAGGAAAAAAAAGAAAAACAAAGTAACTGCAGGGTTGAAAGGAAGGACGTTGGGGAAGGCCACGAAGGAGGTGTGCTCACAGTATTGACTACGAGAATGCATCTGCCCAGAATCGTCGATAGTTTTGTTTTTTGTTTTTTTTTATTTTTATTTTTTCCTTCGAATTTTTTAGTTTTAGTGCCCCACTGTCCTGCCAACGAGGCAGAGCGCTTTCTACGGACAGCTGACACTTGCAACCAACGGTGCATTCTCGCATGTACTGAAGATTCTGTATCCAACCGCTTTTACGTCCGAAGAGTTGTTGTCATTTTTTATTTTTTTTTTCCCCTACAGCCGTGTTTTGCTGAGGGCTGTAACGCCCATTGGCAGGGTATATTCTTACTTGTGCCCAATGTTCTGTACCCAGCTGCTTTCAAATCCAAAGACCCTTTGACTTTTTTCCCTTTTTTCTGTTTTTTCCATTTTGCCGTGTTTTGCTGAGGGCAGTAACGCCCTTTGGCAGAGCATACTCTCACTTGTACCCGATGTTCTGTATACAGCTGCTTTCACGTCCCTAACGTCATTGCTTTTCTCCTTCTCTTTCATTGTTTGTTTTGGTTTTTTTTTCCCCATTTCCGACGAGTACAAAAAAAGAAAATACAGTAGCACCCAAGCTCGGCAAAACTTGGTGCACACTGAAATTTAGGGTCAACAAAAACAGGCTCGGAGGTAGTGGTGGTTTAAACCACCAGTACTTGGCCCATATATCGGCCGTGGGCCTTAGCGTTAACGCTACATGAAGTTCGCGCTTCGGGCAACCGGACCTAGAAGGCTGGCGCCGCCAGCCTTTCCGAAAACAAAAATGGAATTGGCGCTTCGGCGGGAAACGGCGCGCAGGGCACTTCCAGGCTCGGCTGCGATAGCTGGGCCAAGTACTGGTGGTTTAACGGAAATACAACATGATACTCCCTAAGAATTTATCCTACTCTCAACCTAAGTCATTCCCTGCGTCCTTTAGGTGCCCTTTCTTGGTGGTGGCCTTCCTTGTAATAGTGGTATGTAAGCAAGGTCGTTGTTGGAGATACGCATCCTTCAAGCATTCATTTTTGGGGAGTATTTAGGAAAGGTTGTTGTTGATTATACTCATCGTCCACCAACTTTTGGTGTGTACTAGTAGTATTACATCCGCAAGAATAAATACATACAAATACATGTCAAAGCTACACAACCTCTGATAGATGTGCTTGAAAGCGAGGGCGGCAAGCTCATAAGTGTTTCCTCCTGTGTGTCCACATTCCTGTTCGTCGTCCGAACATGTTGAGATTTATAATACAGGAATATTGCTAGGCATGTGTAACCTTTAGCTCTCAAGAAGTCCAAACCATGAGATTTGTCTTTGTCCTACTCTTGACCTAAGTTGTTTCCTATCGGTCCCGTTCGGGGGCCGAACACCTCCAGGTTCGGCCCCCGCCAAAAAATGTTTTGAGGCCTAAAAATAAGTTTTTTTTTCTGACTTTTTTTTTTGTGAGTTCTCTATGATGTAGCCTACAAGCCTATAAATTTTGAAACCATTCTGCTAAGCCAAAAAAAACATTAAAAATCATCAAAGATGGGGGTGTCAAAACGTGCTCGCCCACTCACTATTTTTTTTTTTTTTCCACTTTTAACTTTTTGTTTCACTTTATTCCGGGGTCTAAGAAAAAATATTATTTTTAGAAATTTTTTTAACGAGTTATTGATTATGTGAACTACATATCTGTAAATTTTCAGGGCATTTGTCAATACCAAAAGATAATTAAAAATCGACAAAGATGGTGGTATCGAAAGGTGCTGGGACACTCACTCATTTTAATTCTCTTTTTATTTTTTCTTATTTTTATCGGTGTTTATTTTCTGTATTTGATTTTTAATTCAAATTTGGTAACGAATTTGGATGTAGTGCCCATACAAATGTTGTTTAGTTTATTTTTATCCATAACATAGTGTTTTGCGGAATTTTTTTAAAATGTTTTTTTTTTTTTTTTTTTTTTTTTTGTCTGTGTTCAGCCTGAACGGCTGAACGCCTTCCGAAGGGGTCCCGTATGTTCGGGCGTTCGGGTTCGGGCATTCAGCCCGTCCCGAACGCCAGTAACCTTGTATATATATATATTTTTCCCTTTCTGTGCTGTCCCAGAGGACTCCAAATCTAGGCTCATTTCATTTTTTGAGAGTTGGCTGTGAAGGGAGGGAAACGAGGGTATAAATTGTTTTTAAAGGGAATAAGAGGGGTTAAAGGGGGGTCCTTTAGTAAGATTTTGTTATTTTGTTTTTTAATCTCTGATTCCGTGAGGAATTCTGATGTGACCCTCAGCCAAAAGTTGTTTGTATTGCAATTCTATACAACATATTTTATTTCAAGAATTTATTTATTTATTTATTTATTTTTTGCGTTGGGGCAGCTCGGAACCCTGCTCGGGGGTTATGCCCGGCCGGGCACCCGGGCGTGTATCCAGGCACAAGCTGGGTGCCCGGGCGCCCAGAAAAAAACGGTAGGTTTGTATTGCAATTTTACACAACATGTTTATTTTGTAATTTTATAATTTTGAAATTTTATAATTTTTTTATTTTTTTATTCTTTTGTGTTGCGGCTGCCCGGAATCCTGCCGAGGGGTCATACCCGGCCGGGCACCCGGGCGTGTACCTGGGTAGAAGTTGGGTGCCCGGGCGCCCGAAAAAACAACCTAAAAATAAAGTTAAAAATATATATATATATATTTTTGTTTATTTGTTTTTGGCCTGGTCGGGCGAGTGGTTTTGAGCGACTCTGATGGCCAAGCCTAGCATTAATTCCTCAATCTCATTGCTTTTTAAAGTGTGATGTTTTGTGTGGTACATTTTGTTTTTCCCTGTATATGTGAGCTGCATGCTTGTGGGGGTTGCTACATGGTAAATGTCGGAAGGTAATTCATCATGAAGTTTGTCTATCATGCACATGGATAGGTGAAAGTCAATTTTCTTGCTCATTTAGCAAACGTGGTTTCTGGTTTCAAGGTTTTTTTTTTTTTTTTTCATTCCTTTCATTGTCTATCATCTTGTCAATTACGTGTTTTTCTTTCTCTGTTTTTTTTTTTTTTAATGTTATATATTTCTTTTTGATGCATTATCCCATGGATGTCAAATTCTAGCCAATTTTCTTGATCTTTCATTGCACATCTAGCTAATATGAGCAAGAGTGATGGTGGGAATTTCACGATATATTGTTGATGTGTTTGACCGATCACGTTTGGTATTAGACGAGACTGAAGGTCTGGCAAAATTTTGTGTTTTCCACTCATGCCATAGTATGCAATTTGTTGGTATAATATTTTTGTTCCCCACATACAGAGCACGTAGGTGAGCCTCTTCTAGACCCCTAATCACTTTAAAGTCGTTTTTGCCACTTTATATCACAGTTGTATTATTCTTCGTGATGTTAATCACTGCTTCTGAACCACTATAACTCTTGATAGTATACGTCATGTAAGATAAAACTAACAACATGTTATGGCAATGTCGTTCGCATCAAGCAACATACTTGCTCAAGTCAAAGTCGACGAAAACCTCGATAACATCCCGCTAAATGGAGAAAATGTGCTCGTGCTTTCGGTAATTCAACTTTATTAGGGCTTAGGTAAGGTATCCATGATAAATAAATATAGAATATTGACATTGTATTAAAGATAATCAATATAAGTTCACAATAGTCATTTAAATTCAAAAAATATATTTTATTAAACCACCAGTACCTCTACTAGTGTATGGCTAAGGGGCATTCACGTTAACGCCCCATGATTTTCGGGAGTTTCACGGTAGTTCGGATTTTACATTTGTGGCCAATATCGCGACATGGACCTTTGAAAGTCACGAGGAGGAAGTTACAGCCATACAACCGGTAGGTACTAGTGGTCAAACCATCTTTCGCATAACGATTTCACCATTTTCTTACTAACGTTATGTTCATCTTCCCCTAACTCTCTTTCGTTCTTACAGGTATCAACAACAAGCAAGCATATGCAAACTTTTGACCTTCATAAAGGAGCATGGAGTAAACATACCTGAGTGCAAGGTATGTCGCCAAACTTAGCATATGGAAGCCCGAACTACTATCAATTGTCAAAGACGGCCAACCACTCTAATGTCATTGCCATCTCTGTAAGTTTGATAAAATTGCATTCATTCTCTCATGCTCGTCATTCGAAATGAAAAAACGTATGTAAAACTTTAATAGAAACTACTATTACTGAATTTTTTCATACCTCCACGTATTTTAAGCAAGATTTGGAACAAACCTTATTAAAGTACAAAGAAGAAAAAAAAAAGAAAGGAACGGATCTTACTAAAGCTAGGCTATCAGTCGGACCGCTCGGGTCGCGAGTGGCCAGCACTTGAAAGGACCAGGGAAGGTTCCAGCAAAAAAACAAAAACAAAAAAAACAAATCCAAAAACTCAAAGAAAAAACCATGTTATGCAGAAAAATAAGCTGACAAACTTTTGCCTCAGGGTGACATCGAAATTCTTCATAGAATAAAAACTAAATATAAAAATAATTATTTTCTATTTTTGCCCCTGTCGGGCAAGTTACCCCGGATTATTATATTTTCAAACCTTTTTGGATTCTCTATAAATCTAAGATACACATATATAAATTTCAATGGTATTTGTCACAGCTAAACAAGAATAAAAAATCTCCAAAGTAGGCGGTGTCAAAAACGTGCTCGCCCACTCAATAATTTCATTCTCGTTTTATTTTTTTTAATTTTTATTATTATTATTTATTTTTAGTATTTGATTTTTATTTCAAATTTGGTAAAGAATTTGGATGTAACGTTGAGGCAAATGTTGTTCTGTTTATTCTTTTGCATAATGTATATGTTTAAAATATATTTTGGAATTTTTTTTTTTTTTTTTTTTTTTTTTTTTTTTTTTTTTTTGTGTCTCTGTTTTTAACTAAACTCGAGTTGGTAAACCCTCTTTTTTTTTTTTTTTTTTTTGTGTCTCTGTTTGGTTGAACGACCGAACGTGCCGAGAGGGAGTATCGAATGTTCGGGCGTTCGGGTTCAGGCATTCGGCCCGTCCCGAACGCTGCTAGGTCGAATGTACGGAAAAAAAAAACAAAAAATATGAAATTCAAGTATGTTGTGCAGAATACGAATACAAACAACTTTTGTTTGGAAAACATCCCTGAATTCCAAACCAAGTCCGAGTTAAGAATCAAAAACCTAAAACCACCATTACCTTCGAGCTTGTTTTTGTCGACCGTGATTTTCACGACGCATCAAGTTTGGACGAGTCGGGGAAAGCAAAACCAAATTTAGCGAATAACATGAAAAAGTGAAATTCCTCGACAAAGGGGTATTTTCTTCAGCATCAAAGACAAAATCTGGCTATATGCTGGAACCTCCGACTGAGTGACGCAAGCAAAATAATGTGAACCACGCTTCCTGAAATATTCCATCTCTAGCGAGTCTGACTATTCGCAACATACTTGTATGAAATAGATACGCCGAGATTTTCGAGGGGCGGTTGTCTCGTACATAGAAGGCTGAAGGTTCAGTTTCATCGAAGAAAAAATAAGAGAAAAAATCAGAGGAAAAAAAACTTCCTAAATGCCTTGATAACAACCAGATACATTTTATGAGGTGCTCGTGTAACTATGCCCTTAGTGATTTATTGTCAGATAATGATTTATTTTTGTATTTTAAGTTTGCCTATAAAAAGTAGTGGTGGTTAAGGTTTTATCTGGGGTTCAACTTGGAAAACAAAAGTTGGATCATTTACTGATCGTTTAAACAACCAGTACTTTTTAATGTCGTGGGGGAAAAACAGATGGTGATAAGGTAGATGGAGAGAACACATGTAGTCAATGAAAGCTCATAAGAGACGATTCAAAAACGAAGATAGTCATCTCAACTTGAAAATTCGAAAAAATTACAACAGGAATGAGAGAACGGCGTCCCCGATGCACGTTTCGGCAGCTGCCAGGCTGCCTCCTCAGGGGGTTTCCACTGCTTCTCAACCCGATACTATTCCAGTTCACCACTTTCCCTCTTCCGTAACTATCACTACACGACATTCCGGATGTAGCGCAACTCTAGCTCCGTCAGTCCCATCACAGAGGTTGACTATCCTAGTTATCAGTCCTATGTATCGCAAACAAAAATATCACAGCAGTACATCAACAAATAAAAAACGCATTCACCAATCGCCTCTTACTGGTTATCCCAGATCGATACCTATTCGCTTGAAATCACAAAAGGGCACCCTTGCCCCTGAGGCCACAAAACGCCTGGGTCACGAAATCCAAGGCAAAATAGACCGCGCGGTCATCCCGGTATCGCTAAAAAAGCCTGTTAGCTCCAAATTCATACCGGGACACCTGGGTCAACTGGTCCAATCGGACAAACTCCAGCCTATTCAAGTCGAGGCCTCGTTACCTCAAGAAAAGGCTCACACTTAGCAAACGAAATCGAAATCCTCGAATTAATTAAACCCTGTCCGACTATCCAGAGTCCACTCGGTCGAATGAAAACCTCTGGCCTATTCAAACAGAACCGACACACGACTAAAACACCAAAATTTGAACCAAAATACGTAAGAAAAACTTCAGATTAATTCGATCCTGTCAGAATATCTGTAGAGAAATTACGTGCGATATCAAAGATAATCCCTGCAACCGAAACCAACACAATCCGATCAAGAAGTCACCGAAAACGCACATACAACATCAAAGACAAAGATCACAACCATCCCTGTACATGGATGTAAAAAATTCCTACCTAAATTACAAGCACTCCCTGGTTCCAAACAAACAAAGTACAGTATATGCCCCTGATCTATGGGAATAGGAGTTTCACGGTCCATTTCCAAATTGAGTTATTTCCCACAGCGAAAGCTTTTGGGACACGTTCGAAGACTCCTGTTGGGAATCCTTTGATCCTCTGCTCCCTCGTCACAGTCAGAACTCTCATCGGGATTTCGGATCGGATAGTGGTGTTCCGATTGATCTGATGGAGATAGCTTTTGATTATAGCCGCCTTCTGTTGCTTACTGCCTCATGATGAATACGACTGCCCATTTTTGAAAGTCAGTTTTTCTTGTTCTCAGACGGTATCCTTATTCTTAACAAGTTGCACACAGCCTAGGTGTAGTGGACAATTTCGAGTCCTGATCTCACATCCCAAGGAACGGTAAGGTGTCTGTCCAGGTGTCAGTCCTCTTCAAGACCAAGTTATGAGGGTAGCACCTCTCGAACGTATCCAGAACCTTGTCACGTTGTTGATCAGACAACGCAAATGTCACGAGTGTGATATCATCAATGAGTCTGATCCCGAAAACCCTCTTGCGGAACACCCCAAGGCTGTTCAGGAACTTGCATTCCGCGTAGGCGCACAGAATACAAGCCAGTGGTGGGCTTGTACTCTTGCCCGTCGGGATGCCAACAACCTGTCTCAGGAGCACGCCTGTAGCATACGTATAGGTATGCTTCAACTCCAGTCTTACAAACTTGATCATATCATCCAAATCCAATTGTCTCCAATGGTCAGCCTCCGCGGTCTTTTCAAAAGAAGCGACTCTACCCCTAGTGTTCACTCGTACAAAAGATTTTCCTTTCCCTCGGTAATGTTCAACGATCCAGGTAACAACATCAAGAATATCTTCGTGGGGGAGTCGGCTAAACATCTCCTTGATGTCATGAGAGGCCGACTCCACTCCCGTTGAAGGTTCGTCCGGCAGCTGAAACTGTAAGTGGTTCAACGCCTTCGCCACCACCCGACCGGTCTTCACCATCGGCTCCTTGAAGGTGGGACAAATAGGCCGGAAGCAATTTGTATCCTTATGTTTAGGAAGAACATAAGATACTCCATAGCTCCCCTTCCCATCTCACCGAGCGAACTTACTCAAACCCTCCTCTCGGACTTCCGTCTTGACTCTTGCCAGTACTTCGCTCTCCTGCTCCTGAACCACCCTATAGCCAACATTCGTCACAAATGAATCCATCATTGCCCTATGGTACACGAGTGGGCACATTATAAGTGTTTCACCGGCGTTTCGATCCAATGGAGTGAGAAGAAAACCCTCGCACTCCCTTTTCACGGTGATGACCTCGTCCAGAGAAATCTTATCCGGCACGTTATAAGTTACGCCAAAGCAAGCTTGAAAATCGAAAACGCTAAAATTCGATATAGCTCCTCTCAGATTAAACCAGTTCGAGAAACCAGAGACAATCTCCTGATGCAGCAAGGATCTACGATTCGGAACATCAGGACGTGGAATGTCATTAACGTTCGACAGTCTTTGGTATTGAATGTCGCCGTCGCACAGTCGGAAGCAGACATGCCCATCCACTTTCGGGTGGGATAACCCTGCACAGACGTAGGTAGAAAATTCACGAGCAGCGAAAGCCCGTTGATTATGAAGAGTATGCCCGATCGAAGGGTTCTTCACACCTTCTTCAGTGCCCGTTCCCGAATGCAGACCGGCATATCACACACCATAATAGCATCATTCACTAACTTCCTTAGTTCCACTAATCTAATATTGTCATTAAATTTCACACGAATAACGAGATCGGCAGACATACTAAAACCAAACTTGTCACGGACCACTCGAGATATCAACTGCCTGAGATATTTCCTAGTAAATTTCTTACTGAAATCCTTAATCGCATTATACAGCTTCATAAGAGATTTCAGTCCCCAGGTGTAAAACTCCAGAAATCCTCCTCGGGTTTCTCAGAATAGCAACCAGGATAGCTTTTAGGACGCTCGCCTTTGGCTTCCACCTCCGCAGATACACGATCTCAAAATTACCCTCATCCTCAAAACGCTTCTTACCGGATTTCAGCAGAAACGTGGTCTTCCCCTCTCTTATCGTCGATTCCCCAAACCTCTTCCTTAACTTCTTCCATCCACCAACCCACGTATTGCCTCCTTCGGTCTTAATGGTCAACTATCGTTGACTACTCTGTATCTACGTTGCGCGTGTTTTTCCCCACATACTAATGCTTAGAGAAAGGAGAAACCGCGACATACACTACATTCTTTAGTACGAGAAAGTCAGTTCAGTGGATATCACACAGATGCCGCCACGAATCAACTAACTTACCGTTCCATTTGATTTCCTTCCTGCAGCTCAGTACAAGGACACAGAGTCTAAGCAATTCCTCAGCATCACGGTCAATACTCTCCAATTTACCTCGGTATTTCGTCACAAAGTCCACAACCCGCCATATCTCGTATGATCCGTAGTTCCATTAAGCTTCTTTCTCTTCCTCGTCGCCATCGACAGTAGTTGATTCTTCATCAACCAGTTCCGTTGCGCTGGACACGTCGACCGCATCGATCTCGCTGAAGTGCACCCGAGTACGGTGACTAGCGATATCAAATATCGCATCTATCTTACCGATATAATCCACTCGCTCCTCCTTGCAAATCCCCTGCAGCTCCAGAGCATCGAGTGTACGCAAATCTTCCATCTGTTGATTGCGATACCATAGCTTCTCACGGTACTCGGCTGCCCTGGGTTCTTCTTAAGCTTCTCGACATACGGTGAAAGCTTCGTCTTCAGCTTGGCCTTCGAACGAGTGACCCGACCCCGGAGTGGTGGTATTCTTCTTCTTCTGCTCAGATCGCCGCGGGGTTCACTTGGCAGGGGTGATCATAGGTGGACTATCCTCAAACTCCACCTCGGGTCCCCTCTTCCTTTTCTCATGGATCGTCAACTTCTTGGTTCTTGCTCGGATATCCTCGGTTGCGCTTTCGTAGCTCTCATCCCCGGAGTTAGAAGGTATATGCATCTGCTGTTTCACGGGCTTCACCTTCCGGACGAAATCAAGAACTGGTCCTAAGCTGGCCTCCATGCGGTTAAAAAAGTCGCTCGTCTTGATCGCCAATTGTAGCTCCATCTTCTTGTCGATCTCCGTGGTACGTTGCGCATCCCTTATCCGCTTCTCGATGCGTTTCTGTTCCTTCTTCTCGCGAGCTTTCTGCTCCGCCTCCAGTCTCTCCGCTTCTTCTTTAGCTTCAATACGTAAGCGCTCCGCTTCGGCCTTCTTCACTTTCTCGGCCATTACGAACTCCGACACCGCAACTAGGCTCTTGTTTAGTTCCTCGATCTGGCGCCCCAACTCCTCTGGTTCCTGCGTAGTAGCTTTTCCCTTTGCCTCCCCTTTAACCCTCCTCGGGGATGCCGATCGACCCCGATTCACGTCGTAAGAGGTAGATGCCTTCGCATTAGGAGCGCACCAGCGGTTTGGGCACTAGTTCACGTAGTGCCCCCGCTCATTGCAACTAAAACATTGAGGCGGAGAACGTCGGTAATGCCGATCTCCCCCTGCGTCATCTCTTCAGTCGTAGCCATGCCGGCTCCCTCGGTCCTCGCTACTTGATCTCCTCCCTCGGTCGTAGTCGCGCCGGTCCCCCATCGTCACGTAACAACGCGGTTTACCAAACGTGTGTCCAAGACGCGGTCCGCACAAAACGCCGTGCAGAAGTAACTAAGTGACAATGAAAGTAGAGTACACGCTCACTCATCTTATTAATTTTTTCTCAAGAAAGTTAGTGTGCGCTATCGCAGATGGTGATAAGGTACATGGAGAGAAGACATGTAGTCAATGAAAGCTCATAAGAGACAATTCAAAAACGAAGATAGTCATCTCAACTTGAAAATTCGAAAAAATTACAACAGTAGTGAGAGAACGGTGTGAGAACGGCGTCCCCGACTTACGTTTCGGCAGCTGCCAGGCTGCCTCCTCAGGGGGTTTCCACTGCTACTCAACCCGATACTATTCCAGTTCACCACTTTCCCTCTTCCGTAACTATCACCACACGACATTCCAGATGTCTTGCAGCTCTAGCTCCGCCAGTCCCATCACAGAGGTCGACTATCCTAGCTATCAGTCCTATTTTGTCGCAAACAAAAACATCAGAGCAGTACATCAACAGACAAAAAACGCATTCACCAATCGCCTCCTACTGGTTATCCCAAATCGATACCTATTCGCTCGAAATCACAAAAGGGCACCCTTGCCCCTGAGGCCACAAAAGGCCTGGGTCACGAAATCCAAGGCAAAATAGACCGCGCGGTCATCCCGGTATCGCCAAAAAAGCTTGTTAGCTCCAAATTCATACCCGAATACCCGAGTCAACCGGTCCAATCAGACAAACTCCAGCCTATTCAAGCCTAGGCCTCGTTACCTCAAGAAAAGGCTCACACTCAGCAAACGAAATCGAAATCCTCGAATTAATTAAACCCTGTCCGACTATCCAGAGTCCACTCGGCCGAACGAAAACCTCTGGCCTATTCAAACAGAACCCACACACGACTAAAACACCCAAGCAACGGAAAAAACAGTCAAGCAAGGGGGGGAAAAAAAATGTGTTAATGTTGTGAATGAGGGCGAATAAATGATGTTACAACAGTGAGACAGTTACATGTCACGAGTGAAATACGCCCTGCCTGGCTGACAGGGCACTAGAACGAATTGAGAAAAAAAAAAAAAAAAAAAAAACTGCAATTCGTTTCTCGATGTAGTGGCCGAATACATTCCTTAAAGCATTGGTGTAACTTCCAACCTTGTGAGGGTCTTCCTCGGCATCTGTAAAATTGGCTCTTTATTTTTTTTCTGTTTTTTATCGTTTTTTCTTTTTTATTTCATTGCCCGTCAACCCGGGGCCTAGAGCCCTGTGTTTTCATGAGTAGACTACTAGATAGAGTTTTCGTGTTTGTGAAAGGTAGTGGTGGTTTAATGAAAACTTTATTTATTTTTATTTTTTTTAATTATTTTTTTTTATTATTTTTAAATTATTATGATAATTTACTAGGCTACAAGAGTGGCTCGGGATCAGTTGCCCGGCCGGACCAAAAATTAAAAATAAAAATAAATATTTTTAAATTTTATTTTTTATTTCAAATTTTGCGAGGCTACCAGCTGGGCCGCCCGGGTCCCGTGTGGCCAGCCCGTGCAAGGAGGTCCCAAAAAAAAAAAAAAAAAAAAATCCAAAAACTTCGAAAAAAAACTATGTTATGAAAAAAAATAAACTGAACAACTTTTGCCTCAGGGTCACATCGAAATTCTTCACCAAAATTTAAAAAAAAAAAAAAAATTAAAAAAAATATATATATATATATATTTGTTGGGCCCGGCCGGGCAAGTGACCCCGGGTCACTCTGGTTGTCTTGGCCTCGTAAATTTTTTTATGTTCTTGAACTTTGAACTAACACTCAATCCTGCCACACGCCATCTGAGTTATAAACCTCATTAAGCTTTGTTGGTCCTCTCAAATTGTTGTTCAAAAGTTTTCATTTCTTTTCCTTCTTCATTTTGTTAAAATTTACCATCCATATATCATTCATCATGCGAACACCCTTAGACATCTTTCTATTATTAGCTAGTTTTACCAGTCGGGCCCCCCGAGTCACCCTATTTCCCCGACAGGCCGACTGTGCAAGGACATGGGAAGGTCCTAAAAAATATATATATATATACAAAAATACGAAAAAAACTATATTTTACAAAAAAGTAAACTAAACATTTCCCTCAGGTTCACATTGAAATTTTTTACCACATTTAAAATAAAAAATAAATTTTATTTTTATATTTTTTTATTTGTTTTTGGTCTGGCCCGAGAAGTGGAACCGGGCCACTCTGGTAGCCTAGATTATTAGTCAGCTTCCTTATAAACTGCGTAGCACACCGAACGTGTTCGGACGTTTGCTGAATGTCCGGACACGTTCGGCCATTCGCCCGAACAGGCGCTGAACGCATTCCGCACGAACGAATTCCTGAGGCCGGCAAATGCGTTCGTTCCACGGTCGGTACCGGGGCTGTAGGGTCTGGGGGCCGTGGAGGGGGGGTGTTCGAGGGGCGGTACCTGGCCTGTAGGGTCTCGCGGCCATAGGGGGGGG
>BFEA01000030.1:3681539-3711687 GCA_003427395.1 Chara braunii
GATACAAGTGAAATTCCCTGGTGACACAAAGTCGAGCGTAGCACACTCCCTACCCCACTCAAGGCATGGGTGACTTTGTGCACGACCACTAGTGAGTCTCCCACTCCCGCTAATGGCTCTGCCACCCATGGGGCTTCAGGGCTTTACGACAATCAAATTTCAAAAACTACAAAATATAAAACTAACGAAACAATCTCACTAACTAAGAGTTGGGGAGGAAATAAGCATTAGGGTTACCCTCTCATCCTCACTATCCAAAACACTGTGAAGAGTCTTTGTTGCCTAGACAGGTTTCCCACCACGCACCTAATGGATACAACTCTAGTTTGCTCTTCACCGGGTCTCTCATATCATCCCAACCCTATGAGTATCACTCTAAGCCACGGCACCCATGCCCCAGCGTTTAAGAATATTGAAAATTTGTGAATGGATATATGTTTCTGAAAACTTCAACATCAAACACAAATCCCACGTCCTAGCCTCTGCGCGAAACGACTCGCCAAGGACATCAATCACGCGAGGGCGCCTGGTAAACGTTCCACCGCCACTAGTGAGTCTCCCCCTCCCACTGATGGCACCTTTACCCATAGGGCTTCAGGGCTTTTACGACAATCAAATTTTTAAAAATCTACAAATTATCAAACTAAAGGAACAGTCTCAATGACTAAGAGTTGGGAAGGAAAAATAAACATTAGAGTTACCCTCTCATCCTCACTATCCAAAACACTGTAAAGAGTCTTTGTTGCGTAGACATGTTTCCCACCATGCACCTAATAGTTACAACTCTAGTTTGCTCTTCACCGGGTCTCTCATATCATCCCAATCCTGTGAGTATCACCCTAAGCCACTGCATACATACCCTAGTGCTTAAGAATATCGAGAATCTGTGAATCTCAATCATACATAAAAACTCAAAACCAACGTGAGCGATAAACGAGAAGACAACCCGACTAAAATGAACGGTAAAAGGTGCTAGTGATGGGAGAGTACGCAAAGGAGAAGTACGGTTGACGGAAGGGAAAATTAGAGGCCGACGAAAAGCGAGGGAAGGCGAGGGAGAAGCGACGGAAAACTAAGCGACACCACTCCAGCTATTATAGAACTCAAAGACAATAAGGTCATGAGCGGATTAGGAAACGCTCGGTCAAACGGGAAGCAACCCAGAAGAAGAATTGAGCATGTACGGGGTATGCAAAGCAGCATCAGGCGTCATGCTAGTATAAGAGATATCGGGGGGAAATGAGTGGAGAAAGCAACGAAGGAACAGAGGATCGCTTTACCCACATAGGCGGCCAGGCGTAAAATTATGATGGAAAGATAAAAAAAAGGAGCACAAACTGTCCATGATGGTTGTCAAAGTCAAACCCCTTGACCTGTCCGAAGATCTCCGAAGATGAAGCCTTGTTGCGAGAGTCAGAGGCATTTAGCCGCCACAAAGGGCCGAAGTCTGTGTACCACTCCTTTCAACGATGTGCAGAAGAAGGTCGGGCCCGCGCTTTCACGAGTGTCATGAGATTAACCCCTCAAAGTGCATGTTAAACTACCAGTACCCCGCCCAAGCAAACCAAATTGCCTTCCTGAATTCATGGAAGACCTTCGCACGTCTGGCACATGCTTGAGGGAGGCTTGGTACTGGGCGGGTGGTCGCTCGATTTCGTGTTCGAAACCAGCTAACAGAGAAGATGAGCAAAAAAAAAAAAAAAAAAAAAAAAAAAAAAAAAAAAAAAAAAAAAAAAAAAAAAAAAAAAAAAAAAAAAAAAAAAAAAAAAAAAAAAAAAAAAAAAAAAAAGAGCGAACAGTTGTCCACAGGGAATCTGACACGACAAGCCTCGAAGAACGGCGCGGACGGTGGCTTCAAGATCAGGAGGGACATCGGCCTAGCATGCCCTCCACTACATGGCCCTGTCCAACGAAGGGCCGCACTCCATTACACCCATATGCACAAGAAAAGACAAAAAAATATGTTTGTCCATCTAGGCAAGTCCTGGCATAAGATTTGTTCTCATTTTGTACATTTGGTGAGTAGTGGAGGAAGGCCCGATGGCATGCATAAACGGAGAAACGGTTCAGATCGTGAAGGTAGGGTCTCGCTCCACTACTCTCAACAGTGTAAAATGAGAATGCATACTCCACTAGAACATGGAAAGGTTCAACGCCGTGTTTTTTATTTTTTCTGCATGTCATGAATCGTGGCTCGACGCCTTAAGAATGCTATACTTTTTTTTTTTTTTTTTCCAAATACTGCTAGACTTCTGGAATGAATAGAGGCTCTTACACTGCTAGACTTCTTGAATGCGTCTGCAATAGCATTGTAAGATACAGAGAAGATAAGCATAATTCTGCACAACGGTAACAATATGACACGCAGGGAAGCAAAAAAAAGAAAACAACGATACAATAAATGTGTCGGGTACTGTAGGGAGGTCGTGGGTAGGCATGGAAAATGAGAATGAATCCTCCTCTACAAGCGGGAAGATACAGAGAAGCTTAGCATGCCTCTGAAACGCTTTCTTTTTTGGATGAGCTGACGAGGTCCTGCCACCCTCGCCGTTGACAGCTCTTCTGACAGTCACGGCTATACCTAGTGGGAAAGGTAAAAGGGGGGAAACAAAAAGAAATGAAGAAGGGGAAAAAAATGGAAACAACAGACATACACATACCAATTTCCCGCTTCGAACTATCAGTCCCTCCCTGTATCTCGTCTACTAACTAGCCGCTCTTGCACGAAGCAAAGAGGTTCGGTAACTTGCCAAACAAATGGTTCAGAAGGGCTCCTTCGGGGGCATTGGTGGTTTAACCGACACTTGAGTGTCGAAAAGGATCCCTAAAATCATTGAGGACCTCGTGGTCATGGGTACCACATAGTACGTCATGATTGCGACTGCTTGCGTATGCTTGTATGACTAGTCGATATGATACATTTACGTCGCTGTGCCATTTATCTAATAATCTCACGCACTACCCCTGCATATATTGTCATCAAAGGGTTATAGGTCGAAAGTGGACAAGGGACTAGGCGTGATTTACGAATGAAGCTTGAATTTTATTTTAAGGATGTGTATTGCGTGGTTAGATTGATCGTCCTGGTCGACCAACGTAAGATCACGTTAGAAAGATCAACGATTCGTACGTGGTTCGGTAGCTCGGCGACGATACTCCACCTAAGGGATGGTGATAGCTCCCACGGGTGGAGGTAAGTTGAACCTCGCGTGACCCTATCCTGTTGTAGGGGTTCGCGAGAGGTATGGTTGACGCACTCGGCCAGAGTGGCAACGCTTCCAGCGACAAATCCTGCAAAAGTCCTGCCTAACACGGGCGGGAGGATCCCCTTGTGGGACTAATGCACTCGACGTCCGTGATGAAACCGACTGGCCTAACTCAGTTAGTACACCCCTAAACTGTTGAAATACAAACCTGAATTTGAACTCCACTGGAAGCAGATTAGTAAAATATTACAGTTCTGAATTATCTCAGATCAACTGGCTTTTAAGGCCGATGTCCATGACGTGGTCCTTCGGGATACCGTTATAATCGAAACGATATGGAGAGGATTAGTGTGAGTTTAAATTTAGTTTTACTGGTTGTTCTAAGTGAATCTTAAACTTTGTTAGGGGTATATTCACTCAGGGATAGAGTAATTTGGAGGTTGACTCACGTGAGACCGATTGAATTGCAGTCAGCTACAAAATGTTGCAACCCGGTGGTAGTCGGACGACTTTTTCAAAAGCAGCTCAACAGATGCGAGCGGAGCGAGAGTGTGCACTTAGACTACGTTCTAGAGGAACGAAGACGAGGGAGAAGGAAAGCATAGAGTTGACGTGGGAAGAGGTAGAAAGAGGGGCGTTGTATGTGACATTCATTGTGGTGACCCTCGTATTTATCGTCTTGGTCGCATTGGTTGTCATCATTTGGACCTTGCTTATTGAGCATCGTCTGATGAAGGACACAATATAGTACGCCGTCATTTTGACTGGTTATGTATTCACGCATGACTAGTCAATATGACGAGGCTTACACAATAGCGTTACTTATACGAAGTTTCTCGTGCACCACCTGCTTATGCAAAAATTAAAAGAGTTATGGGTTGCGCGAAACAAAAAAAGATTAGGCGTAATTCGCACATGGACTTAAGTTTTCCTTGAGAAAAGTAAGCGTGGTTAGACTGGTTGCCCTAGTCGACCGACACAGAGTTGCGTCAGGGAGATCAACGCCCCAAGCGTCCATTCGTGCACGGTGTCGACGTATAAACCCTTACAAGAGTATTTGATCGGGATTTTTTATGTCGGATACTCTCCGAAGTTTAATTTAAATTTAAGGACTTGATAAGACACTCAAACGAAACCTATGACCGAGAGACTAAACTTTTTGAACCTAATAAGGATGTCTGCAATAACCAAGGAAAAACGATAAGAATTGGTCGTGCAGCCGACCGCTTACCACGTTAGGCGAGACCGTTGGGAGGCGTCTCGTCAACTTTTCAGATAAACAAAGAGGATATCAAACCTCTTTTTCTTTCTCTGGTCTGAAAACTTTAAATGAACTTACATAAACATGCAAAACAACAAGTTTCACAAACCACCAAACAAGATCTCAGCAAACAAGCTCCCTTACAAACAGTAGTCAAGTAGTAATTAAACAAAATAAATTAAAATAAAACCCATATAAAATGATAAATAATATAAATAGTTTTTCACACCCAAAGGTTATCGATTGCCTTGTTTTTTTCCCATCACTGGCCAAGGCTGACCTCCCTTAGGTCTGACATCCCTCACTGGGTCCGTCTCGGATGAGGACTAATCAGACGATTTGTCTTGACAACGCCTTTAACCTACTTCTAGGTTATGATCACTATACACACTACTTAAGTATGATAACGGAAAGATTATCATTTGACCCGCCTCATGCAAGGACACCCATACTATAGCGGGTCTGGTCACCCTAAGATAATAGACCTCCTGTCAGTCCAACTGTCCTAAGCCCGAATTTGACCACTGTGATCGGGGTTCGTTTCACCCACCAGTTTTTCGCCTAGGGCGCTGGCTGCCCCGCCCAAATTTCGAACGTAGGACCTGATCTAACTACGCTTCGAGCTATAGCGAACCCACTGAATCGCAACCTCTGATTGCAATAGGGTTCCAGTTGACTTTTTTTGACTTCAGTAGCCAGACTCGTGAAGTCTTAACCTTAGCCAACTACGGAATTTGACATTCAAGTCGGGGACCTGCTGACCCCACCAAATTGCAACCTACTGGGGTAAGGCTCTGGCTAGCCCCAATAATCAACGACATTTTAGGTTAGAGACGAAACTCTTAGGTACAGACAAACAACAAACGTACAAAGCTCATAAGCAAATTGCCCATGCCCCAAATAATTGAACAATCATTTCTCAAAAGATGCTCCTTAAGTCTAATGAGGCACTGAAAAACAACAAGACAACCATCAACAAGTATCTGCAAGAGACCTCCCTTCAGTATCAAAAAATTACACAGTGTTGATCCTAGATAAGTCTCTTCCCTTATCTGAGAATTTCCCAAGAGACGTTATGTCAGTCTCAAGGAAATATCGAGATACTTATCTAAGAGAGGTTTATTCCCTCATCTGAAACAGAAGATAGGCAACTTAGATAAGGGACACGAACTCCCTTTACTTACAGCTCTTGGACAAGCAAAACTGATTTTTTTTATGTCCATTAAATTTTCTGTTTATTATAGTAATAATATTGATTTCTTCTTTAATGTGTCACAACCATGCGTTCTATGGACTTGAAACTGCGACAATACTTAAGAAAGTGATATCTCATCACTTCCTAGTGCAACTGCATATCACAATTACTCCCCATTTTCATGGATGTGACACTCGTGGATCACTTGTGGTTTTGCATCAGTGATAATTTAATCTAATTAGTTTTGTCACTTGCAGGAATAAAAAAATTAGTTCACATGCAGAAACGAATATGAACCGTCTGAAGATTCTTTTTTAGTCTTTCGTGTCAAAACTTGTTGGAAATAAACATACTGAATTGACAATGCAAGAATGATCAAAGTCTACTGAAAGTTCAACCTTATAGTTTCCGTCTTACTGTATTTCTTTCAGTTCTTTAAAATTGTTCTCTTATTAGATGATTGGTCTGTCTTTCCTTTCTTTGTGGTCATTGTAAGAATCAGATCGGGATCTCCGAAGATGAACTTACGAAGTCACCACCCTGATACCATATCATAAACTTTTTAACCATCCATCTCGGGTATCTCAAAGATTTTGCTCTTTTCTTCACCAGGTACTCTGTAAGGACCAAACCACATAGACACCAAATGTTTAGTCCATTGAATCTTAAGTGAACTGTCATAAATTAAAATATTACACTCCTCGAATACAATGGTATTTTACACCAGGTAAATTTTAGACTCTAACTCCTCGAGCCATAGCAATAGAGTACTCTTGTAAATTATGACATTCTCCCGAAACATATGCAATAACCTTAATCTTATTTTAGTTATTTTGCGTAAAGCTGAGTTGGTTTTGTTTTGTGTTCTTGAAGAAAAATGAAGACATATTCCCTTCTTTTGAAGACATTGATTTAAAGTTCAAGTACGTTGCGTACGTCGTTTTGGTTCTCTATCATGACGAATTAATTGATTCATTATAGGTATATGTGTTGTTTTATTTTTTGTTAATTAAATTAATGCAGCTAACAAGCTTCGGTAGTGTGACCCGTCTGACCTGACCCTTATCATAAATTTTTAACTTTTTTTTTCTTATGTATCTCTTCTTATTTCACCTCTCTTGATCGGATAGTCAATTGTGGGTCATCCTCTCTATAACATTCAACACATCCTGATCAACTTCTAATATATGTCTTATTCTGATCTGTGGAAGTTCCAAGAGGGAATATTATCGGTGCCTTTCTTGATTTGATCAAGTTTTGACTATGCTTTTAATAGGTAAAGTAGCATACCGACCATACCACAAGGTGAAAGCTGCATAGTGAGTGGTCCTCTTAATCGTGATGTTGTCCTCATAAACTGTGACTCTTAGCATATTTGGCAAGTTGCGAAAATTTATTTCACACCACTTTACTAGTGGATCCTTCAAAGTTTTGTGACCCATCTCAACAGGTGCATTCATCTGAGGATGATAAGAAATCACGTATATAATTCTGACACCCAATCTGAGAATGTTTTTTTTTACGATCTCATTTTTGAATTATAATTTTATACATGAAACAAACTCTCTAATGAAAGGATATATGAGATAAATTTTCTATATCCAATCATCCACTTGTTCGATTATATTCCTTTTTTAGATTTTTGCTTCAACATAGTCAGAGAAATATTCTCTCTATCCAATCATCCACTTGTTCGATTGTCTTCTTTTTTAGAGTTTTTGCTTCAACACAGTCAGAGAAATGATTTTTTATATACTTAGTATGTATCTCATCCCTCTTTTGTCTTCGGGTATACTAATAAGATTCAGATAAACTCGATTATCTGGTTCTACCTGGATAGTGAGAATTAGAGGCTCAACCAATCTTTTTGTAGACTTTTTTTTGACACAGTAGAAACGACTTACAAAATTTGTAAATCATATCGCTCATGCGAGACCAAGAACAAAGCTTAGCAGTTTTTGTGTAGGTTGCTTCAATAACTCTTTAACCTCATGGAACTCTTTCGTGCAGAGCAACAATTATTTTTAATTGTTTTTTTTCCCCACACACTGCTCTTAATGAAAGTAACTCAATTTTGTCATCCACAAAGAGGTTTCCTCTCTGAAGGTTAAAATTTTTCTTCAAATTTTTGCAGTAGTATTCTTAAAGTTTTTCGCTTGTCATTACTTTGCCAATTTTTTGATAACCCCTTTAGTATTCTTCAAGTATATATTTATATATATTCAAGTTCGTCCTTGTCTTTTGAACTGAAACTTTCTTCTAGTTCACAGACATCCACAACTGTTGCACTGATTTTTGCATACCAGTCATTTTTATTTTTTTTCCCCTCTATCTCAATAATCATTTTATAGATGTAAGCATTAAAGACTTCACCCCAGTAGTGTTTTTCTTCAGACCGCAAACTTTTTTCGTATGAGTTTAGTGCCTTATAATCTTCACTATCTTCTTCATTCAAAATTTCATCAACATAAGTCGACTCTTCAGTAGTTCCATCAATATCTTTCTCATTATCTGTTATCCCCTCAATTCTGCTAGAACCATCTGCTCAATTTGTGGCATTGGATGATTGACAATAACTCCTTCATGAATTGGGTGTAGTCTTTTTCTTAAGGTTGAACTTCTTCCTCAAGTTTTTGCAGTAGTATTCTTTGAAGTTTTTTTTGTCATTACTTTCTTAATCTTTTGATAACCCCTTTTGTATTCTTCGAGGATATATATATATATATATATTCTCAAGCTACTCCTCATTCTTTGAACCGAAACTTTCTCCTATTTCACAGACAACCACAAGTGTTGCATTGATTCTTGCATACCAGTCATTCTCATTTTATTTTTCCTCTTCCTCAAAAATCATTTCATAGATATAAACATCATAGACTTCATCCCAACAGTGTTTTTCTTAAGGTCAAAATTTTTTCTTGTATAAGTCTAGTGTCTTGTAATCTTCATCATCTTCTTCATTAAAAAATTCATCAACATAAGCTGACTCTTGAGTAGTTTCATCAATATTCTCTTCATTATTTGTTCTCCGCTCAATTCGGCTTAAACCATTTGCTATATTTTTCTCAATTAGAGTTTTTTCCAACTTAAAGTCAAAGGTCCAGATAAAGACAATTCATCTGCTTCTCTTGAATTTATGTGTTGGTGTTTGTTTGTGGCACCAATCATTGCAGATACATCAATTCTCATAATGAATCTCCTTTCAAGCATATAGTGTCTTAAACATATGAGACATTGGATGATTGTCAGTAGTTCTTTTATGAATTGGGTGTAGTCTCTTTCTCTGCAATTGAGAGTCGTGCTTTAAAACTGTAGATGTATTTTTTACCATTCTGGTATTTTTTTACAAGTATACCACCAAGAGCAACTGGTCCTTCATTTGCCTCGATGAGGAAGGGTCTTCCTTCCTCGTCATCGTAGTAGGACACTCACATTATTACATCTCCATCGTTCAATTTTTCTTGTAGATTTTTAATAACGATTGCCATTTTATTTTTTTTTTAACAAGTAAGCTTTTTGCCTTACCGTCTCCTCTAAAGGTTCTGCAAGGGTAGTAAAATGAGGAATGAAAAAATTTCAGAACCCACAAACACCCAACAAGCTCTAACATTTATCACTTCCTTAAGAGACAAGAGGGAATTCAAAATTTTTTCTCTCTTTTGGGGATGGGGTCTCCTACCCTTAGAAACACATTTGAAGCCTTATGATGGTCACTTCTGTCTGAAAAAGCAGAGACTTTGGTCAACAGGCAGTTAAATTGTATTTTTGAAGTCTTTCTATGACCAACTTTGCACTCTCACCATGTTTCCAAACAAACGTTTCAACACCATTATCAACCAATGTCCCATCTCTTTTTACATACTCGTTTACTTGATAATCATCGATTTAACGACTAGTTATTTCATGAAAAATATTTTGCATTACTTTGATTATGTATTTTTGTACCACTGTCACACTATTAGTTCACCCTTATGTTACCACACACATCTAGATAAGTCATATTGCCGTCTGTATGATAACCATTGGTCGATTAGTGGGACAATAAGGAACTAGATAAATTAATGAATAAATAAATCAATCAGCAAAGAACTTGGAAATAAAATCAACATTAGGAAGGCTACCTATATCACGTACCGTGACTAAGTTGAATTTTTGAAGATTTTGTATTCATCTCAAAACACCTCCTGGTTTCCAAAAGCAAAACCAGTGATTTAAATATAGTTCATCGACATGTTTAACAACATTAGAAGCAATCATTTTATCAAGATATTTCACCACTTCTGTTTTTTCTTTTTATGACATATTTAGTTGATTTATCATTTCAAGAGATATGATTTACTATCCAGATTCGTCAGTTTAATTATATCCACATTCAATCTTCCTCGCTCTTCATCTTTAAAGGAAAAAGCACTAGAGGATTTATAACACACCTTGAAGATATATTAATTCTCCCTATGCAATATAATCTGATTTGAATCAATTTCCATTATGTGAAATTTATTTCCATTAACCACATTCCCAAGTTTGGACGACTCCCTTAGTGCTTTGTGATTCTCCTTCTATTTTTCAACGCTGCATCAAAGTTATTTTCTATTAAAATGGTTAGCGAATTTTTCTTCACCCATTTGGGTTTATATTTTTTCTCAGTGGCTATATTTCTAAAAAAAAATGAGTTGATGCAAATCTCAATTTTATTTTACCATTCTTAACAGATTCAACAATCTTATTGAATGTATCAATTTGCCCATCATCATCTTTGAGTCGACCAAAAGTTCTCATCCTTTTTTTTATCTGATTAATGTTCACTTTAATGTTCTTTTTTTCTGTTATTTAGTTTTTTTTTAGTTTATTAGTTTATAAAAGAAAAAATTCCCTTCTATTAGAGTTAATTGACATTTTATGTTTAATATGATTCGAGGTAGAAACCATAAAAGTTTGTTTCAAACCAATCCATGGGCCCTGCAGCGCAACCCAAGATGACCCTTCATGACCAAAGAACTGAGTTGCTTCCATTCTATGAAAGAATGATGTACTTAAGATACAATTATGATCCAATTATCGAGCCATGAATCACAACAGCTCAACACAAAAAGTTTCAACCTTAATTATCAAATTGTCAATGAAGCCCGTCAAATAAAGAGTTTCAACAATGTTACTCAATTGGTGTTTCGAGCTTCTATCAATGGTTATATCACAAACTTTCATAGTCCTTTGGGAAAGAAAAACCATTTATGCCTCAAAATTTATAAAGGCTTAAATTTTTAATTGATTGATGTAGATAGTCGGATATCCACAACTCATGGTTGCAAATCTGATTTTGCACCCTAGAAGTGCTTTGTTCGCATGAGCAAGGAAGTTCGAACCCAAGTAATTGACTTTCACCTTTATCTTTTGAATCAATCTTTTAAGTTATTCTCTTAATTTAAATGTTAAGTTCATTGTCTCCTTAAGGAGAGAGTTACATCAGTTTCTTCCAACATCTTTGTGATCACATCACTGATTACCAATTCATCTTCTAACTCGCTCTAAAGAATGATTTTTTTTTTATTCCCTTGTTCGTTCTTTTGAGATGAGATATTTTGTTTCCGATCATCACAAATTTTGTCCAAAGTCTTTTCAACTTTTTTTCTTTTATTTTCTTTGATCATTTGAGGTGTCATGTTTGCATGAAAGTTTCTTACTTCACCAATCACCATGTAAGATTCCATGACGACTTCAGTTGGTAAGATGCCTTCAAAAGGCATCACGTAAACTGGACAAGCGGGCGTACCAGGGAAAAACTCTACCAGCTAAGAAGAGCTTTGAGGTGCAGGTTTTTCTCCTAGTAGACAGTTACTTGATGAAACTTCTTCAAATAAGTTTTATTTTAACACCATAGACTGTAAGAGAAATTCAATTGTGGCCAAAGAAATAACAGACTTTTGCACAAGTTTTTCAGACAGTTCGTCAATGAGAAAATGAACATTTACATTTGCACTTCTCTTATTTCTCATCTGAGCAAGCCATCTCATATCCCCAAGATGTATATGATCTAGTTTATCACACGAGTTGTCACAAACATGATCCGGAACATTTTTTTTTTCCACAACCTTGTTTTTTACATCCTCTTCTAGATGTTACAATAAGTGGTAGTGTGACGTCCTTCACCACAATAATAGCAAGTGGAGTTTTTCCTTCACCGATCTTCAAATTTACCTCTTTCTCTATTACTTCTACCACCATGATCTTCATTCCTCCTAAATCTGGATGTGTCTCTTTTCTTTTTATTGTCATCATCATCATCATTATCTTCTTCATCCTCACCATCTATCTTCATTTTTCCTTTCTCATATGAAGTAGAGACAACAAGCATGTAATTTATCATAACTTGTTAAACAATGTTATTTGTACTCACGTTACTCTCTCTATTTATGTCATTTTTTTTTTCCAATCTTTAGCTAGAGTATTGATCTAACTTAGTGACCACTTCTTGTTAGAAATTGTAGGTAGAGACCCGACCATTGCCACCATCTCGTCTCATCTGAGAGGGTAATATTGAGCCTTGCAGGGTAACCGACGTTCGGGACGTGCCGAACGCCCGAACCCGAACGCCCGAACGTATGGGACCCCTTGGGGATGCGTTCGGCCGTTCATGCCGAACGCGGACAAAAAAAAAATAAAAAATAAAAAAAACAACGTCGTTAAAAAAATCTGAAAAAAAAAAAATGTTATGGAGAAAAATATATTAAACAAGATTTGTCTGAGCATTACGTCCGAATTCCTTACCAAATTTGAAATAAAAATAAAATACACAGAACAAATATTAATAATAAAAATAAATAAAAATAAAAAAAGAATTAAATTTAGTGAGTGCGCAAGCATGTTTTCGACACCACCATCTTTGGCGATTTTTCATTTTGTTTTGGCATAGCTAAATGACCTGAAAATTTATAGATGTGTACTTCACATAATACAAAACCCACGAAAAAAGTTTCAAAAAATAATAAAATTGTGTAGACCCCGAACTAAAGTGAAAACAAAAAGTCAAAAGTGAAAAAAAACGTGGGCGAGCACGTTTTGACACTGCCATCTTTGGCGATTTTTAATTCTTCTTTGGCTACGCTAAATGACTTGAAAATTTAGAGGCATGTACCTCACGTCATAGAGAACTCATAAAACAAAATTCAGAAAAAAAAAATAATTGTTAGGCCCCGAAATAGTTTTTGGCAGGGGCCGAACGCCGTCGGGTTCGGGCCCTGTACGGGACCCCGAACACCCGAACGTACGGAGGTCCGCCCAGGGGCCTCCGTACGTACGGGCTGGTAACGTTGGAGCCTTATTCAATACCGTTTGTCTCTCATTGTTAGTCAATTTAGTCAAGAAGATATGATATCTCTGGGACTTATCCGGGTATGAAATTCTTCTGGTTATTTGGATGAATATGTGAATGAAAACATTGAATGCATGATATTTAGCTCTTCTGAAATTAAGAAGGTCTTTGGTATTAGTCGGAACATAATTTTTCTCAAACTCTCTCTTAATTCTATCTTTGATTTCTTTCCAAATATGAGCTCATTCCATCAACTCTTGAACTATCAATCTTATCTCTGAATCACAGTATGACAGAAGATGCTTGAGTCGTTGTCTATCAGTCAAACCATAACAAAGACCAAATAATTTATACTCATCAAAAAAATCATTGACTTGTAACCCTTTGAAACGCAAAATTATTTCATCAGGTCGTTTTTCTTTTGTAATGTCTGGTCATTCCTTCATAGTATAAACTCTCTCGACCAATTTTCGTATGACACCCATTAGAGTCTCTTCATGAGTCTCTGCGGATAAGCTAGGTCTTCCTCTCCCAACCATCTTGACCGTCAGTTTCTCTTAATACCTCTTTTTCTCTCTTCTCTAGTCATTTTTTAACCTCTTTCTTCTTACTTTGAATCCCTTACTCTCCTTGCAAGAGAGACATTTTTGTTTTTTCCCTCTCTTGTCAGGTCCACCCCTTGAGAATTTTGTAGGTAGAGAGTGTAGATAATAACAGTTTGTGTAGAAATTAGAGGCGAGATAATTCTTCCCAACCTCCAAATGTAATCCTCAATTAATTGCCTCTCACTGTTTCTGCTTAGTCTTCTTTTTATCTCTTCACAACTTCTCGAATGATAAAAAACCTCGTCAGATCAATAATATCGTAATAAAATTTCATCGCTTACTGACCATTGCTAACTTTTATGGCAAGAGACACTCTCTTCCCAGAGTTGTGATAGGTCACTCTCTCAATAGTCCCCACCTTCATTACTTTTAATAAGTAATTGATCTCAGTCTAATCAGTTACAGTTTTCAAGGCAGAGTCTCTCAGTCAATCAAGAAAATGATGCAAAGAGAAATTCCTATCAGAGATTCGAAGAGTACCTTTTATCTTGACTGTCCTCCCTTCTACTATAATCCCAAAGGTAAGTTGTTGAAGAGAACCATACATTATCACTCATTTTCTGAATATCATAACCAATATCAAGCGAGGTAGATCTCATAATGGATATAATCAGCAATCTTAAATTTGTGCTCAAAAGTGTTAAGAAGTGTTGATTTTGCCCGCACAATTAAATCATTCTCTCTTGTTTTTTCTACCATGACAATGATTTTTAGAAGAGACATCCAGTCTCGTATGTTCTCAAAGTCATTAGTAGCTACAAAATAAGGGAGTCTCTCAAATTGTCTCACTCCCGCCACCCAAGCTACCTTCCTGCGCAACTTCTCAAGTCATTCTCTTGCTCTTATAAGACTGATATTAGCCCCTTTCAGATATTTTAAATAATTAGTCATTTTCTCTAGACTTTCTCGAACATAGATTCTCACATCCAGACTATCAGTAGTAAAAATAATAACCACTAGAATTTAAAATATTATATCACCTCTCTCACAAGTTTCATGTCTCATAATCATAAAAGGATTATCATACCCAATCACTTTGTCTAGCCAGCCTCTCACAATAGATATCCTTGTTACTGATAGTATTTCTGAGACTTTTTCATATTTTATATAAAATTCATCATAATTGATCAATCATTTATTCGAAGATGAAGTCGTTTCAGAGGAGAAGAAAGTATTTTAGAAAAGGGTTTGACATGAGTACTTCAAGTGAAGCTTTTATTCTTTTGTTGAAGTGTTTTTCTCTTTTAGTACAATGTTGACTGCTCGTTCTCAATATCTGTCATATTCACAACCCTCAAACCGGTCTTTTGGCACATAAATCCTGACATCATATTCATCAAGCTCGAGGAATCGACAGGTAAGGACATATAGGTTATTATGCTCCCATCCTCTCTTCTTCACCGCTTCATATCTCATAATCTCATAGGGGGATACTTCAATCGTTTTTCTATTCTCTCTTCGCTCAATCTGTCATGTCCTCTTCCTAATTTTAACCAAAGTTTTTTTTTTCTTGAAGGTAAGCATTGTACATTCATCAATGTTTCTGATCGCTCTTCTTTGAAAACAAACTCAATTATAACAGACCAGTTATTCCTTGACAGACTGATATAAGGTGAATAAGGAGTTGAAAACCCTTAAAAGACAGCAAACCGAGCGGATCCAATCAAACATTTTTTCTTTTTTTCAAGTTTTTATTTTTCTTGCACCACAACCTCCTCAACAAATCTTGAACATCTCGTATATGTAGCATCAACATTTCTCTCTCTAATAACATACTTTGATGAGAAGACAAAGTTAATCAGACAAAAGAAGCAAGTTGAGTGGGGTTTAATGTCGGTGAATTATGAAACGGTGCCTATTTCTCTTATCTTTGACAATTATTGTGATGAAAACAATTGACTGTCGATTATCAATATAGTATTGAAGTAAATCAATTGGTATGGGATCAAAATAAATTTCAATAGAATAAATCAGACAACGAAGGTCATAATTTGGAAGAAGTTCAAGCCTGAGCAGAATAAAGGTGAAATATATCTTCAAGTCAATGAATCCTCGGAGTAAGAAGGAAGTGTTCCCATTTGAGACTGTCAAGTACAAAATGGTCGAAAGCGGATGGAAACAAGAACGAGTTTATATTTTTACATTTTACTTTTATAAATGAGATACATACGAATAGACTAAATGACAATTTCTCATAACCAATTGAAGGTTTCACCATCATTGCTACCCACTAGTGGTCAATAGGTGATATCATTTTTGGTGAATTTTTCACAGAAACTGTTATATTTCCCTGATTTTTTCCTTTTTGTTTTTTGTCTGATATGCATAAGCTTTAGGGTATATTTGTATTCAGTTTCAAAGTATTTGGACGAGTGACAAAGAAATTGGCAAAAACACCGAATTCGGGAAACGTTTGGACGAACTACAAAAGCTACTTCGAATAGGGTTCTATAGTGCTGTTCATTTATTTTATTTTTTTTTTGTCCTTTTTTTTTTATGTTTGTATTATGAGCCTGCATAGTTTGTTTGCAAAAGTTTCGATGGCATTGCCTTGCAGTGATGCAGCGAAAAACTCCAAATTTTTGACCTTCCATTAAATGAGTGTCTTGCTACCTCCATTCTTGGCATGAGGACGAATATCATAGATGTAGAAATTAACCAATACCATACATATAATCGTTTGTCCATAATAATAGGTCCGACAATGCTCGTATTGATAGAGAAATTTACCTTTAATTGTGAATTTTGAAAGTTCATTCAATGCATCTCTAACTGACATTCTTGATGAAAGAGTTCCTCTACTTTTGACTTTCTCATTTCTTTCTCAGTTTTCAAGGATTTCAAGGGTCCATATGACGTTCCATTGACCAGTCTGACCATCTTTATCAACTAGTGTCAATCTCCTTCTCCAGTCCATGATAATATCTTACATATAAAGAGATTAAATACAGTTAGCAATCGTGATTTTCAAAAGGATCAAGACTCAATGAGGATTAAGACATTATTAACATTTTTTCTGCTCTAATCAAAACTCAAAACTGATGTTGACTCAAACTCGCTCCGGAAACGAAAATTTATCATTTCTCAGGCGATGATATTATTTTGTCGCACTTTTACCAGTCAAGCCACTTCTGGCGACCAGAAAACCAACAGACTATCAAGCAGGATTTTGATGATTGTTTGCAATAAATAAAAATGCAAATCTCTTTATGTTGCGTGCATTCGACTTCGAGCGAAACCCTTCAATTACAGTCGACGTCGGTCCCCGTTCTTAGAAATCTTTGATTATGATTCAGAACAATAAATAAAACATGCAATAATTAAAATTGAAAATTAATCAAAATGCATGCATATTAAAGTGTCATTTAGGAATTGAGAGTTGTGACAAGACGAACAAGGACTCAAACGAGACCATGAGGTATGACTCGATACCAACACAACACGACAAGATAAGAGATCATGTGAGAGAAAATGAAAGTTCTTTATCACATCAAGGTCACAAAACGAACAGACAAAGCATAAAACCATTGACTCTGTAGTAAACTCTCTCTCTCCTCTTTATAAATGATATTATACTCAAAGATTAAACACTGGTTAGTGTAACATTCAATGACTCTTTAGTGGGTCCGCCTGGTGCTGATCTGTATTCAAAGGAAAGTCAGTTGCGACATGCATCTGATGATTGTACTCATGTCGAGAGTCAAGTCTTCTCAATATATATGTCGTGCCAAAAAGGTTTCGCCTTGAGTTTACTGTACTCAAATACTCGGTGATCTTGAGACCGCTGTCGAGCGTACGGTCCTCGCAAGAGAGGGGACCTTCCCGACTGCGTCACGCAGGATTCGGCAGAAGTTAGTCGTAGAGAATTGCCGCTCCGACCGAATGCACCAACCATACGTCTCACGAACCCCTACAACAAGATAGGGTCACACGAGGTACAACTCACCTCCATCTGCAGGGGTTGTCACCATCCCTTAGGTAGGCGTATCCCCGCCGAGCTACCAGTCTACAGTATAAAAAGTTTTTACATGCAATCGTAGAGGTGGACCAGCTGAGGGTGTTTTCTCGTACATTGTAGCATAGGAGGTACGCGTGGTCCCTACTCCTCTATCGAACTCGCACATGTGGTAACAAGGATGCACCCTAGTCGACTGACGTCGAGTCGCGCTTGGGACTTCAGCCTCTTAGTCCAACCCCATGCAATCACCAACACACTAACCTGGACTTATTATCATAAGGACAAAGGTCCGACTTTTGTCAACAAACAAAACTGACTGACTTAGCAAAGCGACCGGATCACTCAGGAGGACCTCACCTCCAGCCTCATTTTCAGTTTAAAGCAAATGAGCAAAGCGATCGGATCAGTCAGGAGGAGCCCCATTTCAATGTCTTACGCAAACGAGCGAAATGACTGGATCAGTTAGGAGGAACTCATCTCCAACCTCATCTCAATGTCTTAGACAAACGAGCAAAGCGATCAGGTCAGTTAGGAGGACGTTATCTCCAACCCAATTTCAATATCTTAGGCAAACGGGCTAAGCAATCGGATTAATTAGGAGGACCTCATCTTTAGCCTTATTTTAGGCAAACGAGCAAAGCGACCGGATCAGTCAGGAGGACCTCATTTCCAGCCTCATTTCAATGTCTTAGGCAAACAAGCAAAGCGAATTAGGAGGACCTCATCTCTAACCCCATTTCAATGTCTTCAGCAAACAAGCAAAGCGACCGGATCAGTAGGTAGAGCCTCATCTTTAGCCCCGTTTCAATGTCTTAGGCAAACGAGCAAAGCGACCAGATCAGTTAGGTGGACCTCATCTCAAACCTTATTTCAATGTCTTAGGCAAACAAGCAAAGTGATCGGATCAGTCAGGAGGACCTCATCTCCAACCCCATTCAAATCATCGCATTCTCGTTTATTAGAAAGAGTTGTTAAAATGCCAGACCAAGCTGGTGCAGGTAGTCTGACTGCTTTACCTGTTATCGAAACACAAGCTGGAGATGTATCTGCTTATATTCCTACCAATGTAATCTCCATTACGGACGGACAAATCTTTTTGGAAACAGAACTGTTTTATCGTGGAATCCGACCTGCTATTAATGTAGGATTGTCTGTAAGTCGTGTAGGTTTTGCAGCTCAATTGAAAGCTATGAAACAAGTGTGCGGTAGTCAATTAAGGATTCCATGGATTGTTTTATTTGAGAGCAGGAATGAAATTAAACAAGCATAGTAAATTTTCTCTGATTCAGTTGAAATCCTGAATTAAAAAGAAGGAAATATACAAGAAATCAAAACTCAGTCAAACTGAATGAAGGGTGATATAGATAGGGGTATACGAGATTCTAAAGGAGATGGTGCCGACCGGCCTCATAGTTCCCTGCCGCCAAGGTCCCGCGTGAACCCCGGTAGAGCTCGCGCAATCGGTGGGGCGAACCTCCCACAGAGGCTTTGACACAGATTACGGGTGTCAAATCCCGTCTGCCACCTTCCTCTCTAAACCAAAAGACTCTAGACTAAGAGTGAGAAAGACAAAAGAAGAGAAGTTAAGTCACTCAGATACAAGAGGGGTGCACTCAGACTCGCGTGAGAAGGCCTTGATTCCTTCGATGCGTCTGAGGGCCCCGCAATGGCAACCAAAACGCTATGATGGTGGCGAGATTGCAACCAAAACGCCAAGTGACTGCACACTGACGATCCCCCAAGTCACCTCAATAAACCCTTTACAAAGTCTCACTACCCCTCTAAGATTACAATGTTTCTTCTTAGATCAAACTCTTACTGTTTAGTCCAGAAAACGACATTAAAATAGAGCATATTCTCTTGTGTTATATCTGAAGTGTAAGAAAAACATAATAAAACTCAATGAATCATCGCACACACACGAACCGTGCGCAGCAACAAGTGCAATAACTATGCATGGGGAGGAAGCATAGCAGAAGCAGTGTGGCACAACTCTGTGAACCCAACAATTTAGTGAATTTCGATGACTGTAGAGCCCAGCAACAACAATAGTTTCAAGTGTTGTGTCCCGACATAGCAGTTATGAAATGCCGCCGCAGTGGTAGCAGCAGTAATATAGCGGTGTCCCCCTCTTAGGAACACTCAACAATGCTATGTAGCGACCACTGGAGCATACGCAGATATTGCCTCATGCAACTACCGCCAGACTCAGATAAGTGTTGTTTCAATCTGTGCTCGCACTGAAATCCAAACCCCAAATAGGCTTGGCCTTGTTGCTCCACACAAAATAGTTGTTTGTCCGAGGCATTCGTGCAACGGACATACTTGTTCCAAGTAAAACTCCCTGCCTAGCAATACCTTTCGATCCTTGTGTCCAATCCTCACCAACGACTCATATGTCAGTCCTACTTGAGCTAGGCCCTTCAGTCCGAGGCATTCGTGCAACGGACATACTTGTTTCAAGTAAACCTCCCTGCCTAGCAATATCTTTCGATCCTTACTCTCGTATTCTAATCGCTTTAAAACTCAAAGGAACCTGGCTCGAAACTATGGCCAAGTGACCCTAGTATGACAACCTGAGGGATACGGCATGGCCGACCGGACGTAGCACCCCGAGGTCGATAAGCGGGATGTCGGACAACAGTAGCAGTCCGACGAAGACTTGGATTGCACAGTTACGGTCTCCCTCCACTACTCACCACACACACACTATAAAAGTGAAAATTTCCCACTCATGCTTGGAAAAATATACGCCACTTGGACTGCCTGTTGCTACAACATTCAAACATGCAAAGTAGACAGGTAGAGCAAGAATGAGTCTGCCGCTGGAAGGACAGGATAGAAAAAAAAACATATCAAGGCTCGTGCTATGTTAATGTTCAACCCGACACATAGTTTGACTTTCAATTCACTTCACATCGCCAACCTCCACGCGCCACCCGCAATTAAGAATTTCCTTTCCCCTTTCCTCTATCGTCTTCCTCCATATCTATGTACTCCGACTTCTCACCGTTGATTCTTCTTTCTCCCACTACTGTGCATGTGCGTCACCGCTCACACTTGCCCCTCCCCCACACCTGTAATCTGCCGTGTATCTGGTCGTAGGGAAAACAAGATACAAACGTGACTGAAGGGAGGGGCTCAATAGAACCACAACATTGAACTGAACGACGAGTCGAGGCGCCCCGCTACTAGAACGTGGTCGGGTGTCGGCGGAATTGCGACGGGCGCTGCTACGGCAACCGCGACAATGAGCTTCTCCAGGATCGTGTTGGCAGGTGGAGAGGAGGAGAGGATTCTTCCGCTGGAACATGAGCCAAATGCGCCCTGGCCAAGTAAGTATGCTCGTCCCAACTTGTTCCTGCCTCGCTACTCACCAGATATGCGAAAAGTGAATGAATCTCTCGCTAAAACGTGGGGAGATACATCGTCCCCTCCCCCAGGTGCAGCTGAAAACCACTCCACTGCCAATACCACGCCCTTAATCTGAAATCCATTGATACCATCGTGCTCGCAGAGGTAAAAACCATTCGGTTAGCCTCCTCTCTCGCTCGATTTCATCAAGAATCGAGCGAGATTTATGTTTTCCCGCGTGACCATTTCACCATCTCGACGCACCTTGTTTTCTCACTATCAACCGTTCTACTAATCCAGCACTGAAACTCACCCCACCAATGCATTCGCCCTATCACAAAACCCCAGTCTACCATCTTTCCCCGCTCGTTTTCACCAAGTAACGAGCGGGATATGCATTCTTCACCTTTACCATAGTTGCTCCTCCTCTATCATTGCGTTTTTCCCTGTCTTGAATGGACCTGGCACATCGCACGTCTAAATTCATCCCTTTCCTTCACTGCCTTCGCGCCTTGCCCCTCGTCGATGCCACTATGCAGTAACCCAAGCACCACTCCTCCAACCGGTAAGGACAGCAAGACGACGGTCGTGGATGTTGAAATCCGCTAATGAGTGTGTATCAACTCACCTGCCGATTTGCTCAGCCCGAAAGACGGACGTCACTGCGATGCATTGCGTAGGAGGGCGTCGGCCCTGGTGCAGATTTTGGTGGTAGCAACAAGTATTTAAATGATAACTTTGAAGGCCGAGGTGGAGAGGAGCCCCATGTGACCAGCCGGTGCAAGCAATACTGTTGTGGGCCTCCCTACTGCGCCCTGGACCACCTTCAAAGGCTGACGTGGAGCCAATTTCATGGGAACAACCACAGCAACCAGTATCGCTGAAGGCCTCCCAACAGTGCCCTGGGCCACTTGTGCCCAGATGCAGTCCGTCTGTCGGGTCCCAACAGGCATGCTCACTCGCAAACCTCTCACGGTAGATGGTGGGGTCGGACTGTACACCCGCAACGACCCCCGCCACCCAAGTTTCTTTTCCGCCTCGTGGGCCAATTACCCACCGACTCGCATACACGTTGAACTCCCCTGTTCGAGTTTGAAGACGGGCGGATAGAGGAAATTCTGCCAGCATCCAGAACACACCGGAACCCGAGCGGGCCCACCGAAAGAGTGTGCGCTAAAGGTCCTCGACTTCCGTGACGGCCACCCAGGTCTGGCGATATAGCACTTGAGCCAGGCCCGTCAGTCCTGACGTCGACCTCGAAACCAGTGTCGGAGCAGAAACCCTTACAGGGGTATCTGCTCATGTTTTTCAATGTCGGACGCTGTTTGACTTTTTCGTTGAATTGAGGGACTTGATGAGACTGACGTTTGCCAGAGGTTTATTCGGACCAACCTATGACCAAGAGACTATAACTTTTTTGAACCTTAGTCCGGACGCTTATGACGGTCCGATAATAATAGCGGTAATCGGCAGTGTGACCAGTCGAATGCGGTTTCTAGCAGGGCCGTGGAGGCACACAGTCGTGGGAATGTTAAAACTAAATACCTATCCTACTTAAAATAATGACGAGAGGCTGTACAACCGTGCGATTCAGGACCTAGGTACATTGAAAAGAGCAGCCGCATAAGATATAGGGTTGCGGCATAGAAGGAAGGGGATGTCTTTTGAAGGCTCATATTCAAGGTCATTGATTGTCGTGACGACCACTAGCTCCGATGTCGCCGACCGCAAAACCAAAGGGGATAAACCTGCTAGGCCCTCAAATCCTCGGTCCCCTTCGCACTACTCTGACATCCCCATGTCATCGCCGCTCGTTCTCGATCCCCGAATCTCTCCGATAAGGGCCCCTCACCGTAACCAACAGGGATAGGCCCAAGGTTGGGTCTAACTTTGACGGATACCTAAATGAACTGATACTGTGCGACGAGCAGACCTACCGAAACGTTCTCAAAGTTACGTTGTTTGTCGATGTCATCCTTCGCACGTACGCACAAGTCACAAACAAGCGCACCAATCAAGAGACAAAAAAATTTTAATCCCTGCTAAAACAGAAGTAAAATATTTGGTCGGTGATCACGCTGGCCCTTCGATCACCAATTAAATAAAAGATCACGCGCGCCTCAAGTCTGCGTGTCCACACACTCTCTACACTAGTCAACCATCCAGTCAACGTAAACCACAGATACAACCTCGCCTCACACAGATTACTTAACTTTAAACAAAAGTTATTTTCTATCGCCTGCAAAAACCAAGGCGGATACCCTTGTAAGTATATTCGCACCGACATCGGGCCCTTCGACACCCTGAGATACGTAGTTTGAGTGGGAAGGCGTGGAGTAAACTTAAAGCGGGTTGGTGGTATGGTTTACAACTCAATGATTGTGTTTCCATCTGGGAGGGAGTTGAGAGTGGATCACTGCACGACGAGGAACCCACCGCGAACCTATTTATTTATTACCTCAACTCATTTGCATATTTTTCAGTCAAGTTTCGTTTGAATCCGGATCTCGGATTGGGTCGATTTGTGTATGATCTATGGGTATGAAAACCCGGAGTTGCGGACACAATACGACCACGTGGCTAGATGGTTGTACTTTAGGTTTATTATATACTACGGTACTTGCATAAGTCTGTTTGACTACATCGAGTTTTTCAAACGGATTCATGCTAAGTGCTTTAAGATCGTTGATAGGCAAACCTTTGACGGAGTCACTTACTGGTTTGAGGTATGCAACTTGCGACGACTTTTCGGGGAGTGAAGCAGTTCGGTTTAGCAAAATTAGGGGTAGTTGTAAAGGGAAAATAAACTTAAGGTTAGAAATATATACAGGTTGAGACAGATTGAATATTTACTAATAGGTTGGTTGAATCTCTTCATATGTCGGGCATTAATGCGGTGGCGACATTTTTTCTATACGTGTGAGGAGTCGGAGTCGGGAGAGGAAGGGTAGGCATGGTGAGAACCCGATAGTTAATTTATGATTCGTCTATCGTTTTTCTCTCAAGGGATGAACTGCGGTTCTGGCAAAAGTGTTTGAAAAAACCATCGAGGATGTGTCTTTTCGCACTAACGTTAAAAGGCACATCATCTTTTACGGGTTTGCACCTTGGAGGAATGATGAAGTGTCTCACCTTTTGATTTTACATAGCGATGAGTGTTCTCCGAGTGCTGGAGAGACTCCGGAGGTGAGGTGGTTTTACCTCTTGATGCTTTTGCATTTCAACGAGCAACATGGTCCGTTCGCTTATATCCATCATTATCGTTGAACTCTCGATAATATGTTTCGACGATTTAGGCGAGATGTTTTTTCTACCGAGAAATTCGAGAGCGAGGAGCGTCGAATTTATAAGTTGATCTGTGTACGGTGTGTTTTTTCTTGTGGAAAAATGGACGGTGGCCGGCGCAATCTTACCCTTCCAAAATATCTTCTTGTTCGTGATACCCTTGACGTCAGACTCGTAGAGGAAATGGAGCGACTTTTAACGGTTCGGGATAACACAACGACTCGATTTGTTGGTTTCATCGGTATGCTTCAGAACGGTCATTGTTTTTTTCCTGACTCGCACTCGGACATTCGGGTCAATGTGGCTCGATCTCCGGAATAGTTTTATGGTTATACTTTGTATTTTCATCTCACAAGTAATTTCCAATGTCTCTCTCGAGTCATTCTGAATATCAAAATTACCTCGTCCGACGATCGTTTTGACGTCATTCGGATCCGGGACACCGTGACGCGACATTTGTTTGGAATGAGAAGGTCATTCCGAGTCATAGTGTCGCGGCTAGCCTCTTGGATGACCGCATTTTATGGTACTCGGACGGTTCGGGTCGTGAGAGACGCTCGTGTCGTGACTATGATTTCCGACGATGACGAGTTCGCACGGCTTGACTCTTTGGAAGCTTAAGCCCGCGAGGGACGTCAATCGTATCATGGTTAGGCACGACCTCTGGAGATTTCATTTAAATCACTAAGGGGTCGTAAGTCCCTTCATATAGCAGAGGGAACCATTATACATTAGCTTCAAGAGATCATTATAAAAAAAAAAAAAAAAAAAAAAAAAAAACACTTTGTGTAGTTTGGACCGCCGGATGGGTAGTATTCAAATTATCATTGTGATCTCACTATCTTGCTTCGGTATTGAGGGGTAATTACACATGCCAACATGAATGTTAACACACACGTTGGTCGGAGGAGGAATCAACCACAGACAAGAGAGAGAAATGTTTTCGGACATTGACGGACGGCAAGTCATGTAAAGTGGTAAGGGTTTTTCGCTCGCGTGATGAGCCGTTAGTTCTACCTTTCCAGGAGTTGCCCAAAGGCAATGCAATGAAATCGAGAGCAAAGAGAAAAAAATAAAGTATACCTTTGAGCTAATCATCGAGCATTGATGATTGGCCAACCTACATCATGCGGCAACATACTGAAGTTGAGCAAAGAGGTGCGTTTTAACTAATTTAGGATTTCTCTTGAACCGTCTGTAGTGCGGCTCAGGGATCGGACATATGAGTCTTATGTATATATTTCAATTAGTAACACTACAACAAACAATATGTTACTAAGATTTGTCGAGGGTTCTACCCATATGTCAGACGGGAGTTAGCGTTCTTTTCATAGGGATTGCCCTTCTCACAGCGAAAGTTGCAACTCAAGACTTTCGGCCATATTATAGGCGAGAAGGATAACTTTACCATACGATCTCATTAAGTTAAACCAAGTCAGGGTCGGTTCGGTATTGCGTTGATGTTTTTCGTTATGTCAAAACCGGCTAATTGTGTTGGGTGTTTTATGAAATGTTTTTTTTTTTTTTAATGACAATGTATCTTTGCTAATGATTTGAAATATGAAGTGGTCGAAAAGGTCATTAGTTGGTATATGTATATTTTTCCAATTGGATTGTCTTTCCGCCATGTTTTTTTTTTTTTTTTTTTTTTGCTATGTGCAGAGGGACTGAGACTACTTGTGGGTTTTWTGTTTGGATGTGACCATCCTAGTTGACCGACGTACGCTCCATGCTCGGGAGATCAACGCCCTAAGGAATGAGAGACGTTCGGGTTCAAATGATATTTTACCCATGCGTACTTATACTACAGCGAATGAGCAAACGCCATCGGTTGATTTACCTCTACAACTGCACGTAAAAGCTTTCACACGTGGGTCAGTAGCTCGGTAGGGATACACCCCTAAGGGTCGTGGCAACCCCTTAAGTTGTATCGCGAGGGAACCTGTCGTGTCGTAGTGAACCATGAGAAGTACAGTTGGCGCACCCGGGTAGAGGGGTGAGGTGACAACGAGACCACGTCCGTCTTAGCAGTTTGCAAAACTACTTACTCGTTGTCTACAAGTTGTCTCTGTTTGTTTTTTTTAACTTATGTGTGACGTGGTCAGGAGGGTCATTGCCTTTCGAGAGAAAAGGCGAGGGTCGATGCGCTCGACAGGGGGATTGCTTACTAATTGTCCCCAAGTTGTGTCTTGTTTGGTTTTCTTTTAACTCTTGCGTGACGTGGCACAGGGGGCCCTCGCCTTTTAGGAAAAAGGCAGGAACCGATGTGCATGATAACGGGTTTGATTCGAGTGTTCACCACACATACCCCATCTTCGACTGATCTACCTCTGCGACCTCACGTAAAAACTCTCGTACGTGGGCCAGTAGCCCGGTAGGTATACGCCCAGCTAAGGGATGGTGACAACTCCCACATGTGAAGGTAAGTTATACCTCACGTGACTCTATCATGTCGTAGAGGTTTGCGAGAGGTATGACCGGTGCACTCGGGCAGAGCGGTACTGCTCCTCCACTGCTTGGCATCTTGAACTGCCAAAATCCTATGTGACGCAACTGCGAGGGTTCCCGTGTGACACCAATGTGCTCCGACAACACCACTAAAGGCTATTGCCACACCAGGGAGATATACTTGGTGTGAAAAAAACATTGAGTGAATATGTTGTCACCCTCTATAGTATAAGTATGTATAACATAATCTTATATTTTTGCTAAGACAAATTGCTAATCCCTATTTGGAAACAGGTAGGCAATTGAATCACCAATATCTCGGCCAACTATTGATGTCGAGCCTAAAAATGTCTTATGCATACTTTTTTTGCGAACTTGAAAGCGATGGATACAAATACATGGGAGAAAAAAAACACTACCGGTACTACCTTGTGTGAAATCCGTTTGTTGGACCCTTGCCTAACAAACGGAATACAAAGGAGGTCGTTGTTTCTACTCACGATAAGTTAAAAAAAAAAAAAAAAAAAAAAAACGTAAACTTTTACAGACAATCAACCGTTCCCTACCTCTCACAAGGAGTTATAAGTAAAAAAACAACCAAGATTTTTATTTTCAATGATAAAATAAAAATAAAAATAAATAGCAATACTCATACATTGTCACATAGGCAAAAATTGCGATTAGATGCATTTGGGGAATAACTACATAAGAATGCTTTAACAAAAACGGAGTTGATAAATAATTTATTACTCCCAATCCAATTTTTCATTAAAAAACGAAAAAAATAAATTTCAGGGTTTTGCTCCATTTCTCACCATATGTACGAAAGATAAAAATTATGTCGGTGTATCTTTATGTGTTCAAAAAAAAAAAAATCATTCTCATTTTTCACAATTGATTAGCAATGGAGCGACGCTCTTAGTGAGTAAACGTCTCGTTCGACTACTTACAATATGCACAAACAATAAAAAATATGGTGGATTATATACGTACATTCTACCAGAATATTGAATCTCATTTTGCACATTTCGTGAGTAATAAAATGAGACCTTAGATCTCGATAAATCTCAAGTACATTTGTTTTCCCTCCTTTCCTTAGTCCTTTCTTGTTTTCTTAAAATGCGGGTCTCTATGTGTAAAAAAAAGACGCACAGATCCAACTACAAAAAAAGAAAAACAAAAATGAACGACTGCCCGTTGAAAAACGCGTCTGCCTCATTTTTCTTCATAACTACTATCTCAAAAAACAAAGCAGACACCTCTTTCAACGGGCATTAATTCTTGTCTATCTTTTACTTCAACCATATGTTGAAAAATCTTTTGTTTTTTTTCTTCGTTTATGGCAGTTCCCCCCCCCCCGCCCATCTGTACGTTCTACCTGTTGTTTTGTTAGTGCATGTGTTTCAACATTCGCGACCAAAAAGTTCATCGCCTCATTTTGGGGGAGGGGGCACTAACTTCCTCCCCCATGGCTACCGGGCCTTCCTCGACCTTCAAAATTTGTTGCGGGGTACGCACCACGGCTTGAAAAAAAAACTGTTTGGCGGGGTGCTTAAGGTTTAATGTAATTATGCCCCTCCTTTATAAAAAATAGTATAGGTCTTCAAATTGGACGCACAACATTGTTGAAAGAAACTCGTTTCAATAGAGGCATGCATTAACACTTGGCAACAAGTGTGCAATCAGTAAAGTCGCGTCAATCTATATATGTTTGATTAATGCTCCTTGTTTTCAAATGGAGAGACTTCGAATGTGTTTCCAACAGATGAAGTTCCTCAATGATAGATTGTATTTGCTTTTCCGTACCTGCGGGCAGTTGAAGTCCCGCCGTGGTGACCAGATATAGTAGCCTTGGTGTGCTATGTGAACGGAGTGTGCGTGTGTTGCTGAGTCCGCAAGGACACTACAGCCTTGGGGGTGGGCTGGATATCACTACAGGTATGGATCTAGTTTTTATGACACCTCCAAGGGTTGTAGTGGTTACGAGACTTCGTTCCTGTGGCAGAGGGTGCCGGTTCAAGACCTGATGCCCGTAAAATCTCGTTGGAATCCAACAATGAAATGAGCCTGTGGAACGTGCGGGCAGTTGAAGTCCCGCCGTGGTGACCAGGTATAGTAGCCTTGGTGTGCTATGTGAACGGAGTGTGCGTGTGTTGCTGAGTCCGCAAGGATACTACAGCCCTGGGGGTGGGCTGGATATCACTACCGGTATGGATCCAATTTTTATAACACCTCCAAGGGTTGTAGTGGTTACGAGACTTCGTTCCTGTGGCAGAGGGTGCCGGTTCAAGACATGATGCCCGTAAAATTCCGTTGGAATCCAACTGTGAAATGCGCCTGTGGAACCTGCGGGCAATTGAAGTCCCGCCGTGGTGACCAGGTATAGTAGCCTTGGTGTGCTATGTGAACGGAGTGTGCGTGTGTTGCTGAGTCCGCAAGAACACTACAGCCCTGGGGGTGGGCTGGATATAACTACCGGTATGGATCCAGTTTTTATAACACCTCCAAGGGTTGTAGTGGTTACGACACTTCGTTCTTGTGGTAGAGGGTGCCGGTTCAAGACCTGATGCCCGTAAAATCCCGTTGGAATCCAATTGTTGCAAAACCTTAATTAAAGAGATTTTTTCAATGTGCGCATAATCATGGTTTATCAATTGACAATTATATTTATAAATAAATAAAAAATTAGGTAAAAAACAAAAAATTGTATCAACTTTATGAAAAGTTTTTTTTTTTTCCCTCTTACGCACCTATTTACATACACACACACTTGTGGATTGGAGCAGCTCCATAATCATGCTTCGTTGACACTTTGAAGCCCAATTTTTTAAACGATAACTTGTTTTATGTGCACATATAACCATTGTAACGATCGGGTATAAAAAAAATTGTATGTGTAGGGTAGTGTGTGCATTATTGTGTATGTACGAATATTGTGTACGTACGAATGTATGCATTCGTATGTACGTTGTCGTGGTAGAAACCCTAAGAAGGGTATATGCCCAATATTTTTAAATGTTGGACGTTGTCCAACTTCCGTATTGTTATGAGTTCAATGACTTGATGAGGTTGGGGTGTATGCCAAAATTTTATTCAAACCAGACCTATAACAAAAAAACATAGAAAAAATTAATTAATTCCCAATTCGAGCAGTTGCTGGCATTCAAAAATAATGAGGTCTGGGAACACTGCCAACGCCGAAAATCCGGTAGGTGTTTTGTTCGGGAATCTCCAAGTCAGACACGAATCTGACTCTCGGTTGTAATGTGGACAGTTGACGAGTTTACGCACCTATTTGGTTTAATCTCCTGCAGAAGTGTCTTTTTTTTTTTTTAATGTTTGCTGCCGCCATGAAAATACGAAAGTATTGACGCTTTTGGTTGGCAGAGAGAGAGAAGAGGACAACAAACGAGGGGCTGTGATATATATATATCACAGCCCCTCGTTTGTTGTCCTCTTCTCTCTCTCTGCCTACGGTTTACCGGGCAGTTCTATTTGTGATGATATATATATATATATATATATAT